>CM077159.1:17991022-18379278 GCA_039583875.1 Platanthera guangdongensis
TTAGGAAGGGCGTTGGGGAGGTTTGGAGCAGTGAGGTGGGAGAGGCAGTCGATGAGAGTGGAGCTAAAGTTGTTCAAAGGAGAAAATGGTGCAGTAGTGAGGGGTGACCGAAGGGTAGAGAGTAAGGGTAGGTCAAAAATTTAGGTGAGAAGAGTGGGAGTGGACGAGGTTGGTGGGGAGGTTGTGGAGTTCAACCTAACAGGTGACTTGGAGCACTGGGTGAGAGGCTTTCAAGCTCTCATTGGCTGTGAGGCGAGGTGAAATTTGAAGGTGAATCCATGTGAGTTGCGGGTGCCAGTCAAAGGGGAGGAGACGATGTGGGTGGTGAACGAGGGGGAGTGCGACTCTCGCTCGATAGGTGGAGGAAATCAAGCAGAGAATGACATGGTATTTTGATAAGCACGACATAATCAAGCAGTTCAAGGAAGGGGATCTAGTCCTGAAGAAAGTCGACGCCGCGGGAAGGTCAGCAGCCATTGGTAAGCTCAACCCAAATTGGGAAGGACCCTAGATTGTAGAAAAGGCCTTAGGCTCAGGGGAATACCACCTCCAGAATATGGAGGGTGTGCCCGTCAGCCACGCCTGGAGTAGCAACAATCTGAAACATTTCTACCGTAGGATGGGTAAATTTATGTATACCAGTGTAATATGTTATTTTACGAATTTTTTCTCTACTATTTATGATGCATCTAATATCTTGATGGCATCGAGTAGACATGTTGTCCAGGCTCCCATCAAGCTAGCAGGGCCGAAGGCTTACTCGGTGGCCAGGGAAAGAGGTTGGTAGTTTTCAAGACCCCGAGAGGATCCCGCTGCACAAGCTCCCATTACCTGGCAAGGCTGGAAGGCGCACTCAGCCCAGAGTAGACCTGCTGTCAGGCTCTCACTAGCTCATAGGGTTGTAGGCTCGCTTGGGGGTAAGGGAATACCCCGAGAGGATCTCGCTGCGCAGGCTCCCATTCGCTGCTAGGGCTGAAAGGCGCACTCGGCCCCAAGTAAACACGCTATCAGGCACTCACTAGCTGATAGGGTCGTAGGCTCGCTTCGAGGGTAGGGGGGGGGGGGGGGGGGGGTAAGGGGCAAGAGGTCCTGTTTCCCTCATTTTGGCAGGGATGGAAAGACACACTCGGCCCTGAGTAGATGTGTTTCTAGCTGGGCGGAAGGCCGTAAGATTGCTTGGGGGGAAGGAAAAGAGGTTGGTTGTTGGTTGTTTGAAAAGGATCCCGCTGCGTAGGCTCCCATTAGCTAACGGGGCTGGAAGGTGCACTCGGCCACGAGTAGACCCGCTGTCAGGCTCTCACTATCTGACAGGGCCGTAGGCTCACTTGGGGGGTAAGGGAATACCCTGAGAGGGAATACCCCGAGAGGATCCCGCTGCTCATGCTCTCATTAACTGGCAGGGCTGGAAGGCGCACTTGGCCCCGAGTAGACCCGCTGTCAGGCTCTCAGTAGATGGCAAGGTTGTAGGCTCGCTTGGGGGAAAAGGGAAAGAGGTTGGTAGTTTGCAAGACCTTGAGAGGATCCCGCTGCGCAGGCTCGCATTAGCTGGCTGGGCTGGAAGGCTCACTCGGCCAAGAGTAGACTCTCTATCAGGCTCTCACTAGCTGATAGGGCCGTAGGCTCACTTGGGGGTAGGGTAATACCCCGAGAGGATCCTGCTATCAGTGTCCCATTAGCTGGCAGGGATGGAAGGCGCACTCAGCCCCGAGTTGACCTACTTCTAGGCTCTCACTAGCTGGTAGGACCGTAGGCTCGCTTGGGGGGAAAGGGATATGATTTTTGGTTTTTGGTGGCATCAGGTAGGCCCGCTGACCGGGTTCCCATCAAGATGATCGGGCTGAAGGCTCGCTCGGTGACGAAATTAAAGGGAAGAATAACTAAATTAAGAACCACTCCGGCTGTTAGATTCTCACCTAGCTAACGAGGCAACTAGAGCCAGGACGAATGTTGCAAAGTGCCTCACTAGCAAGGGTTGCAGAAATCCAGCACCTATTCAAAATTAAGAGGGGAGAATTCATGGACACTCGGCACATAGCATCTCGGCAAATGATTCCCTGCAAGTCTATTCGGCATACCCCTCTCGGCAAAATTAACTTAGCTAATCTACGCAATAAACGAGCCGCGGTCACCTCCTAAAGAGACTCGGGTCCAAACATGGTCATGGAAGTGTTCGCGAATGATAACAAAACAGAAAAAGGGGGGATGGGTGAACAAGAATTCAAGGCCTTTCGGCCAAAGGCGGAAAGTAAACATTTTATAAATATATCGCAAAACTTTGCTTGTTCCTAGGCATCTCGCCCATTACATCAAAAGTCAAAAAAGAAAAGAGGAGTTCGGCGAGAGGCCGTCAGGCGGAGACACTAGGGTTCCCACTGGATGTCCCGCTGGAGCTCCCGCTGGAGCTCTCGCTGGAAGTCTCGCTAGAAGATTTGCCGTCGGACCCGTCCCTCTGGCCGAGATCCAACATCTCATATTCGCCCTGAGATTCTCCCTCCCCCGCAGGCTTGGGGATGGGATCGAACACCCAGGGCAGGACCCCGCGCATGGTGAGGGTCTCACCACCTTCATTCAAGAAGCTCGATTCACGCAACACCTCAAACACCATCGCAGATTCCTTCTATGCGTTCTCCTGCATCATCACTTTGATCTCATATTTCGAGAAGCGACGGATTTTGATCCTCTCATCCAGGTACGGTCGGATCGATTCCTTGACTCCTTGTATAAGTTTGAGCTCTGTCTTCAGCAGCTCGTTCTCGTATTCGAGGCTGGCCACCCTCTCCTGCAAAAGCTGGGCCTGAGAGAAATCCTGCGAGGATTTTGGGTTTGGAATTAGTATGAGATTGCCATAAGGTGAAAGGCCTTTGAAGTTTTACATACCTCAGCCGCCGGGCGAAGGGAGATAAGCTGCTAGGAAGCCTCTAGTTCAGCCTTCAGTGTGGCCGTCTCAGCAATGATAGTTTCCCTTGATTTGATCGCTCGATAAGGTTGCGCTTGAGGGTGATACCACGGCGTGCAGTCTTGTGCTAGAGCACAAATGCGTGCATCTGGGCTCTGGCGGTGTCGTAGGCGAGATATCGGGTAGGCTACTGGTCGAACGTAAAGGCATCTTTTCGGTTGTAAAGCATGAAGCCTAGCATGATGGCTTCACCGGAGACTGTGTCTCACACCGCCCAAGTGGGGAGATGTGATGAGACTGAAACCCAGTTGTCATCAGGGTCCTAACAGAGCAGGGGCTGACCCACTTCATCAACGAACTTCGCGCCGATGCCGAATTTCCGATGCCATTTTGACACTAGCTTGGTGAGGGACTCAGCGGGGGTCTCGACAGCTTGCCTTGCGACTGCCGCTTCACCAGCGGCAGGAGGGGTCTCGGCTAGGGACCTGCCCTTGTCTTCCATGCTTATTTTCTTCTTGGGAGGAGCCGGAGGAGGGGAGTTGGGCTTCCGCTTTTGGCCACTTGGTGCGGATGAGGAGCCGGGCTCCTTTCGGAAGGCTAGAGCGACAGATTTGGCGAGAGCCATGGTGCTGGTGAAATCCCTAGCCTCATCTAAGGGCTGGAAGAGGGGAATTTCACGTTCACCTGCAAAGGCTTTAACGATTAAAACTCATAAACAATGATGAAGGATTGCGAAAACGGGCCGAAAAAGTACCTCCTCCGGGAGGGACTAGCAGAAAGAGAGTCTAGGTGACGCCGAAGGAACTCTACGTTAAAAGCCTTCGACCTGAAGAACTCGAAAAGGGCGTCCTCTCTGCCCCCAAGGGCGGGAGGCTTGTAGGTCTCCTCGTCATACTGAACGGGCATGAGGGGAATATTGTCGTGAAAGTTCTTATTTTCAAGGTAGCTAGCAACCTAGAGGTGGATGAATAGGTTTGTCTAGGTCTTTTGAGTTTCTTTATGTTTTTTCTTTTGTTACTTTGTGATTGAATAGATGAAAGCTTTTAAGAACCTGCAAACAAAAAACAATCACAGAAAAGCACACAAGTATTTTTATAGTGGTTCCCCAAACTTTGGGGTACATCCACTCTCCTCCTACCTTGCTAACTTCCTGTTAGTCAAGGAACTTCTCCAAAACAATTCTCCAAGGAGCTTACACCTTTGATCCCTCAGAATCTCTCAATCTCCTCCAAGACTTACACCTCAGCCACAAGGGCCTACACTTAGTGATCCAATTATCACCTACCTCGGGCAATTAAGCCCTACCACTCAGGCTATGGAGGATAGCCCTACCTCAGAGGAAACTTGCTCCTACAACTCAGAGAGATACACTCTCCTACAGCTCAGGAAATATTGCCCTACTTCTCAGTGAGAAAAACTCACCAACCTCAGATCCCAATAGGATCCTACACTTAGAGAGGAGCCCTCTCCTATAGCTCAGGCAAATTTTCCCTACCTCAGGCCCAAGGCCCTATACCTCAGATCCAGAAGGATCCTACAACAATAAATAATTTAATTCACTTTGACACAGAAAAATTTCTCTGTGTGAACAACTAGAGTTGAGAAATTTCTGCTCTATCTCTCCTCACAGTAGAGAAAAGCTTTGCTGGAGGAACTCAGAAGCTTACTCCTGAACTTGCTGTAGAAGAATAAAGATCTATTGATCTTGAGACTTCAAGTAGCTAACTGAAGCTGCCTAAGGCTGAAGGTTCTTCGTTCTTCAGAACTATTTCTGATCCTGTTCTGCTAGATGGAGACAACAAAGCTATCTGAACTTTTCTTTGCTGGAAGGCTTCAAGCTTTTTCTTGACAAAAAAAATGGCGAGGAAGATAAAGTTCAGCTTCTTTTTCTTTTCACCAGAAAAATCCTAAAAAGTCCTTGCTTCTTGGCCCATCACTTCCTTTTGTAGTTCGCCGATCAACGGCTCTTAGAGGTCAGTGGGCCCCACCTGCAGCTTCCAGCTCCATCTTGCATTAACGGAAAAAGACGTACGGTAGCTTCGTGGTAGATTTGTCGTGTTCTATAGCTTCTCCGTACCTGATTTGAACTTAGTTGACTTTGTCGATTTTGCTGACGTCAGCACCTATGGACTTTGCCAAAATCGAGCATCAGTAGTATAGGCGTTGAGTGAGGGTCCTTCACTCAACGCCAAAATACTTAGACATATTTACTGTCTCTTGGCGTTGAGTGAGATACCTTCACTCAATGACAAACTACTTAGAATATAAATCTGTTCCTAAGCATTGAGTGATTCAGCTTTACTCAATGCCAACTTGCTTTCTCAGCTTTCTGTTGCTTGGCGTTGAGTGAGTGAGCATCACTCAACGCCAAAAACCTTAGACAAAATTCCGTCTTCACTAGCCTTTGAGAGCGTTGAGTGTGTCTTCATTACTCAACGTTTTTTTCCTTGACCCTTTCTGTAGCTTCTTCTGCATGCATGGCGTTGAGTGCGTTGAGTGAACACACTTCACTCAACACCTTGTGCCTTAACTACATTCTACATTTTATGCGTTGAGAGAGTTGAGTGAGCACGCCTCACTCAATGCTTTTTGCCTTAGCCAAATTTCTGTGTTTAAAAACACTGGCTTTGACTGACTGAGTGTTACTCAAAACTTAAGAGGCTATGGCGTAGAGTGAATGACCTTCACTCAACGCTTGTGGACTTAGGCACATTTCTTTTTCTTAAACCTTAGGCTTTGACTGTCTCAGCCAGCCTCACTCAACACTGAACTGAGTTCGACGAATGCTGAACTGTGTTCGACGAATAGTGATCTCAGCTCGACGAACTTTGAACTCAGTTCGATGAAATTGGACTTGGCCAAATTTCTCAAACTCTGAGCTTAGTTCGACGAACGATTAGCTCAGCTCGAATAACTCTGAACTCTATTCGACGAATTTGGACTTAGACAAATTTCTCAAACCACATCTTAGGTAAGAGTTTACCTGACTTAGCAACTTAGGCTACCTATCACGTCATTGTCATCTACTGATATATGTATATTATTGGCAAGATTGACTTCCTTAAATCTAGGACATTGTGGGCATTGGACCCAACAATCTCCCCCTATTTGAGGATTTCAAAACTCTTAAGCAAGTGAGTCAATGATATACATAGAACCATGAAACAATAAGAATGAAAACTATATAATTGAGTAGTGATCTATAGTTTCCACACTTCCCAACCTACAGAGTGGAACATCACTGCACTTGCTTTCCCTGAATTGCTGCTACCATACTAGAACATAAATCTAATAATATGATCATCTTTTCCTCCCCCTTTTTGACTTCAACAAATAGCTGGTAGGATTCATCTGATCATCTGGTCATCTTATCAACTGCTCCCCTTCAATTAGGCAGTAGTGAACTGTTGGAATTGTGTTGGACATGCTCCCCCTCAAATGAAGAATCTTCATTTCTTTAAAGAACAATTCCATCTGCAACATACCAAATAACTTGCAACCAGATGAAGAGCAACTGAAGTTATACTAAGTTTAACATACCCAACTCAAATTTGAAGGTGTTAAACTTAGCTTCATCTAGTGGCTAAGTGAATATGTCAGCCACTTGCTTGTCTGTTGTAACAAACACAAGGGTGATGTCTTCACATTCCACATGCTCCCTAATGAAATGATATCTAATCTCTATGTGCTTAGTCCTACTATGAGAGATAAGATTCCTAGAAATTGAGGTTGCACTAGTAGAATTACATAATAGAGGAGTTCTACTTATATGGAGGATGTAGTCTTGAAGCTGGTGCTGGATACACAGCAACTGAGCACAACAGATACCTAATGAGATGTACTCTGACTCTGCAGTTGATATTGCAATACTGGTTTGTTTCTTGCTGCTCCAAGATACCAGTATACCACCTAAAACCTGATAGGTGCCAGATGTGCTCATCCTGTCCTCTTTGCAGCCAACAAAATCTGCATCTGAATAGCTTGTTAGTTCAAACTACCCATTGCTAGGGTATCATAGGCCAAGATCTGAAGTGCCCTTAAGATACCTCAAGATTCTCTTAGCTATAGAGTAGTGAGATTCTTTAGGGAAAGCCTGATACCTAGCACAAACACATTTAGCATACATGATGTCTGGTCTACTTGCAGTCAGATATAAAAGGGAGCCAATTATCCCTCTATACAAAGTTTCATCAACAGGTTTACCTGCCTCATCTTTTCCTACAGGCATACTTGACCCCATGGGAGTTCTCATGGTGGAGGAGTTCTCCATGCCAAATTTCTTTATCAACTTCTTAGTGAACTTAGACTGGGACATGGACAAGCCATCATCGGTCTATCTTACTTGGAGGCCCAAGAAAAACTTAAGTTCACCCATACTGCTCATCTCAAACTTCCCCTGCATAAGTTTAGCAAACTTACATGGCTTCATCTTGCTGCTCTGTACTCGAAGGGGGCTCAGACGTCCCGCATCTATACTTTCTATGCGGACCACTTTGCTCGTCCTTCTATGTCTCCTGTTGCTGCTTATCAACAAGTCCAAGCTTTTGGGGCTGAGATTCATCAACATCGTCCCTTCTCTTAAGATCTCGCTGAACAACCCAAGCACTTTCAAGAACTTCTTGTTGTCTTCTACCTCCTACGGCTTCCTAATTCCTACGACATGATCCGCCAACAAATCTTGGGTGAAGCGGACTCTCCCAACTTGGATACCACTGCTACACGCATTGCCGCAGTTACATCTCCTCTTTAGCGTCTGCTTCTGTCTTCTCCTCCTCTAGAGCTCACCAGACTCAACAGAGCGGCTCTAGTAGTCGCCACCACCATTTTGGTGGTCGAAGTTCTTCGCGCTTCCTCTGCTCCCACTGTGGCCGCACCGGGCATCTTCTGGATCGATGCTGGCTAAAACATCCACATCTTCGCCCTTCTAGTGACTCTTCCACCTCCTCTTCCAAGCCGTCCGCTTCGGTGGTCACTTCTTCAGGTAGTGCTCACGTGGTGACTCAAGGTAAATGACTCATCGACTCTGGTGCAACTAATCACATGGCAGGCAATCCGCAATGCTTTTATCTCCTTGAAACACATGATCGGTTGCCCACGGTCCTTGTTGCAGACGGATCTCCCTCCCCGGTTCATGGAACGGGAGTGGTTCATGTCACTCTGTCTCTTCGCTTGGCCGACACTCTCTATGTGCCCAAGTTTCCCTGCAATTTGTTGTTGGTTACATCTTTGTGCAAGCAACTTCAATGTTCCGTCACATTTACTCTCACTTCTTGCTCTTTTCAGGATCTGAGCTCCCAACGGACGATTGCTACTGGGACTGAGAGCGGCAGCCTCTACTTCCTCGACAATTTTTATGCTCTATCAGCCTTCTCCTCCTCTTCTATAGATCTCCTAAAATGGCATCTTTTCCTTGGGCATCCTCCTCCACGACTTCTTCATCAGCTTCTGCCTCACCTCCCTCCGTACAGTTCTCCTCTCAACTACGATACCTGTCAGCTTGGCAAGCATCACCGTTCCTCCTTCCCACAGAAGCAAGTTCGTGGTTCTACCCGTCCGTTTGATCTTGTTCACTCCGACATCTGGGGACCTGCTCCTACCCTCACCGTTTGTCGGGGTAGCTCTTATTTTGTTACTTTCATTGATGATTTCTCTCGATGTGCTTGGGTGTATCTCATATGAGAATGCTCCGAACTTTTTGATGTATGGACATCTTTTTATCACTTAATTAAAAATCAATTTTATATTTCTATTAAAGTCTTACGCTCTGATAATGCCAGAGTATGTTAGTCAAGCTTTTTCCTCCTTTTATATGCAACATGGGATTATTCATCAAACCAGTTGCATTTACACCTCACAATAAAATGGAGTGGCGGGACGCAAAAACTGTCACCTCTTTGATGTCGCTCGCACCTTACTAACGCAAATGCATGTCCCTCGCTCCTTCTAGGGCTATATTGTTCTCATTTCTTGCTATCTCATCAATCACATTCCCTCCACTGTTCTCCGCGGTCAAACCCCTTTCTCCATTCTCTATCCCGGAAATGATCCCTTTCCTCTCCCTCTATGTATCTTTGGCTGCACAGCCTTTGTGCATGCCCCCTCCGCCACCCGCAACAAACTCTCCATTCGCTCCACCAAATGTGTCTTTCTGGGCTACTCTATCACTCAGAAAGGCTATTGTGGTTTTGACCTCATTCTTTGCATGCATTTCGTATCCGCGGACGTTACCTTCTTCGAGAATGCACCATATTTCTCTAACGACTCCTCTCCTCTCCCTGTGGCATCTAGTCTTCCTCTTCCTCTTCTCTCCCTCCCATCCCCTCCTACTGAGGTATTTCCTCCTCCACCGTATCCATCCTCTTCACCTCCCTCTCCACCTTCGCAATCTCCCTCCTCTTCATCGTCATCGCTCTCTCCTCTCGGGCCAGCTCTCTCCACCACAGATGCTCCGGATACTGAGGAACCTGCAGACCTGGACCTCCCCATTGCCCTTCGCAAAGGGGTTCGGGCTTGTACCAAGCATATGCTTGCTGTCGTTGTTTCCTATGATCGTCTAACACCTACTCGTAGGAAGTTTGTGCTGGCTATCTCTTCCACTTCCACCCCCCATTCCTATCAGGAGGCCCTTACCATTCCCCATTGGAAGGCTGCCATGGATGAAGAGATTTCTACTCTCACTGAATGGGGTACCTGGACCCTGGTTCCTCCTTCTTTCGGCACAGATGTTGTTGGTTATCGTTGGGTCTTTGTGGTGAAATTCCTCACCGATGGTAGTGTGGATCGTTACAAGGCTCTGTTTGTTGCCAAGGGCTTTACTCAGACTTATGACGATGATTACTTTGAAACTTTCTCTCTGGTTGCTCGTCTCAGCATTATTAGGGTCCTTCTCTCTATGGCTGTCAACAGGGATTGGCCTATCTCCCAACTGGATGTCAAGAATGCCTTTCTTTATGGGTATCTTCAGGAAGATGTCTACATGGACCAACTTTCAGGGTATGTTGCTCAGGGGGAGACACAGGTTCGTCGGCTTAAGAAGTCTATCTATGGCCTAAAATAAAGTCCTCGCGCTTGGTTTGACAAGTTTAGCGGGATTGTGGCGGCCGTAGGTTTTACGAGAAGTTCTGCTGATCACTCCCTATTTACTCGTAAAACATCTCTGGGTCTATTAGTACTTGCAGTATATGTGGATGATATTCTTCTTACTGGAGATGACCAAGCTGGGATAATCTTGACAAAGAATCATCTTCGGCAACACCTGGCTACAAAGGATATGGGCTCTCCAAAATACTTTCTAAGGATAGAAATTTCTCGGAATCCCGATTCTCTTGTCCTCTCCCAACGGAAGAACGCTCTTGACTTGTTAAAAGAGGCAGGGTTGACTGGGGCTAAACCTGCTCGATGTCCCATGGCGACTGGAGAAGATAAAACATGGACGGATGACTCTCCACTTCATTCTGATGTTACGAAGTGCAGATGTCTGGTTGGTAAACTCATATATCTCACAATGACCAGACCCGACATTGCTTATATTGTAGGTAAGGTTAGTCAATTCATGCAAGCACTTAGGGAGTGCCATCTACATTCGGCCCTGAAGATATTGGAGTATATTAAATCAGCTCCTGGGAAAGGACTTCTCTTTCAGAAGAATGGAAATTTAAGGGTTGAAGCGTACTCTGTTTCAAGCTATGTCGATGACAAAGGAGACCGCAAGTCAACATCAGGTTTTTGCACCATTATGGGGGGGGGGACCTTGTGAGCTGGAAAAGCAAGAAATAGTTGGTCATCTGCAGGTCTAGTGTAGAAGCAAAATATCGAATTATGTCATCAACCACATGTGAGTTGAAGTGGTTTCGGGCTCTCATGCTTGACTTAGGAGAGGTCTACAACCATCCTCTACCTATGTTTTGTGACAACAAGGCTGTCATATACATCTCTAAAAATCCGGACTTCCATGAGAGAAGCAAGCACATTGAAATTGACTGCCATTATATTCAGGAAGAGATTCTGAAGGAACAAATTTGTACTCTGTTCGTCACCTCCGATAAAGAGTTGGTTGATATTTTCACCAAGCTGGTATCCACCTCTTTTCATCACATTTGCGACAAGCTGGGCATGATCGATATATATGCTCCAGCTTGAGGGGGAGTGTTGCAGAATAGAGACCAGGCGGTCTGGCAGTCTAACTCTGGCGGGTTGTAGTCCGGGCAGTCTGTCGGTTTCCCTCCAGCGGTTTGGTTGCAGACTTGTTGCTGTTGGTATTCTGGCATTTTGTCAATCAGTCCCTGGCGTCTTGGAGACTGGGCGACCTAGCGGTCTATTGTGGCGGCTTGGTGTCTCCATCTGGTGGTGCCTGGCGGTTTTCCCTTTCATCAAACCACGCAGCTTGGTCGGCTTGTATTTATGTTAAACTGCATGTACATGTTATTTTTAGTCCTATATTATTTATTTGTAATCTCTCTCATCTCCTCCATTCTATAAAAGGGAGGCTATACCATATAATACACACCTTTTTTGGAAAATAAAAATTTCAGTTGTCCAATTTCCGGACTCTCTTTTTTCTGTTCACACACAAGTCAACGTTGAGCTTTTGCACATTTATTGGAGGAAATCTTGTGAGCTAGAAGACCAAGAAACAGTCTGTGTTCTACCGGTCTAGTGTAGAAGCAGAATATCATAGTATGACATCGACCACATGTGAGTTGAAATGGTTACGAGCTCTCATGCTTGACTTAGGAGAGGTCTACAACTATCCTCTTCCTATGTTCTGCGACAACAAGGCTGCGATATACATCTCCAAAAATCTGGTCTTTCATGAGAGAACAAAACACATAGAAGTTGACTGTCACTTTATTCGGGAAGAGATCTTGAAGAAACAGATTTGTACTCTGTTCATCACTTTTGGCAACGAGTTGGCAGATACCTTCACCAAACCGGTGTCTGCTTACTTTTTCCACATTTGCGACAAGCTGGGCATGATTGATATCTCTGCTCCAGCTTGAGGGGCAGTGTTGCAGTATGGAGGCTGTGCGGTCTGTTGTTGTTCGGAGACCGGGCGGTCTGACTGTTTATCTCAGCGGCTTGTCTGCCATGTTGTTGTTGTTTGGTATCTGAGTGGTCTGGCGGTTTGTCTCAGGTGACTTAGAGACTGGCAGTCTAGCAGTCTCCTGTGGCGGCTTATTCTCTGTGGCAGCTTGTTCTCTCCTTCTGGTGGTTGTCGAGTGGTTAACCTACTCAACTAACCGCGCGACTTGTTCGTTTTGTTTATTTGTAAAGCTGCATATACTTGTAATTATTTAGTCCCACATTGCTTATTTGTAATCTCTCTCATCTCCTCCATTATATAAAAGGGAAGTTATACCTTTATAATACTCACCTTTTTGGATAATAAAAATTTTGATACTCCAAATTTTCGATCTGTTTGTTTTCTATTCGCACAGGTCTGAATGAACAGTTGCTTAATCGGTTCAACAGTAAAATCATATTTATTCCTTGGACCAAACTGGCCAATGCCAGCAAAAACCGCTGAACCAGGCTTAGGAAAAATCAAATAGGTCGAGATACAAATTCGGCGAGTATCAAATTAATATTCGACGAATCGGCGAGAGGCATATGACGATACACGACGAATCCTAAAGTGGTCATGATGTCACTCGACGAATCAACGAGAGATAACAATGATACTCGATGAATCGGCTATAGGTCACGATGATACTCCATGAATCGAGACTATTCGTCCAAACCCCTTACCTATACTTGGCGAATTTTCCTTGGCTATTTCCGTCTACATACCGATCGACCCATATACACAATATAGGTCCCGGAATGACATTCCACCACGTCCAGATCGTCATAGGCTTGGTCCTTCATGCATATCACATATGAGCAAGGCCAACACAAACCTTTCCAACTTTTCCAATACTCTTATGTGTGAACCCATAGGCTCATACTACATTGGGAGTGAGGCTACATGCTTGATCACTTCCAGATCACCATGGTAGAACCAACAGAATCTGCTAGTCTTCACTGATTGCCAGGAAAAGAAAACCTCCCCCTTTAGAATGGAAGTTAAATAGCTTCCAGAATACGGACAGGCTGAACTCGATTCTTTTCACCCGCATATAGCAGGCGAAAGCTATCAGGATGGCAATGGAGTTGGGGTTGAGCTGGGCTGGCACTACCCCGTAGTAGCGAAGGGCATGGCGCACCACCGGCCAGAGGGATAGGCAGAACCCTACATCGAAATGTTCTAAAGGGATGGCGAGCTCCCCTTCCGGCGCAATGTTGACCCTGCCTCATTCCCAAGGTTTCGCGCAGTGAACTCCAGCGGGATGAATTTCTTAACTATCGAGAGATATTCCGCCTGGGTTAGCCGATAGAACGGGAAGTTGTGGTCTAGGAAGGTTTGTATGCACTTAGAGTGGCCCTCGGTCTTGCTAGGCATCTTGATAAAAGGTGTAAGGGAAGAGGAAAGGTAAATAGGTGAGAGGCTTTGAGTTGCAGAGTGCAGCGTGAGCAAGGTAAAGAGAAGGAAGAAGGTGCGAAATCAGAAAGAAATAAATGTGGTTGTTGGGCTTGCCCATTTATAGAGAGAGAAGTAATCATTAGAGATTCCTAGGCGGCGGAAGTGTGGTTAGTAAATTTAGATATTTTGACTCTTCATATTCCACCCAGCTTCGCTGGCGCCTCTCGCACCTGCAAACGACGAGAGCTTCCGGGAGGTACCTCGGGTAATAGAAAAATGGCATACAAATATGAAAAGGAAAAATGGTCCGGGAGCCAGGCTCTCAGCAAGATAAACAAAATAACAAAGTACATAAAAACTAAAAAATATATATATACCAAAGGAGTCTCGCAAGGCGAGAGCCTTAGAAATAATAATTTTAAATAATGTTTTGATAGTCGGAAGGGGTACATGCGGGAAGGGTGGGCTGTTAGGGTTGGGGTAGGAAGATGCGAGACTCTACGAAGTTCAATACTACTCCCAACGCCATCGCCCCCGTCCTCGCCTTCCTGATCTCAGCGACACCCGCAGGTAGTGGTAAGCGGTCAGGGTGGTGAGCCCCAGGTTGGCCAAGGGCAGCTGATCTCGGACACGCATGATATGCCTTCCAGGGGATGTCTCCTCACATTCGACCTGGTGCTCCTGCAGCCGAGAAGGTGAGTGTAGTCCCTCTCGTTCACAGCCATCCGCCGCTCGACCGACTTCTCGGGTCTCGTCAACACTAGCGAATCGGCTTGGCGCATCCCCATGAGCTTTGTCAGGACTTCTGTTATCCACTTTTGATGTGTTCTTCCGCTCCTGCCGGTGTCTAGATATTCCTCCATGTCGTTGGGGTAAGGCAGGGGCGAGATCGTCCCCTCTTCTTCATTGGCTTCGGCCTTCGTAGTCATCGGATTTAATAGGAAAAATCTAGTCAAATCAAGCAAGGGAGAAAAGACTGTACATGGACCGCTTACCTATGCCAGGGGTGGGCTCTCGGCTGCAGTTCGGCGAGAGGGGACGGGCTGCCCTTCCGCGCTTTTTCCAAGTAGGAGGTGGAGTAGTTTGCCTCATCTCGGGGGGGTACGTCGTGCGCTCCAAAGCGATGGTTTTGGCCAGTTGGGGAGCGGTGGTACTGAAAGAAATTGTACCTAATCACCTAGAGGGGGGGTGAATAGGTGACTTAATCTTTTTAAAACCTTTTAGGCAGATTGCAAGTTATATTACAGATTTATAACTAATTCTACACAGCAGACAATCAGCAATCACAGCAATCAATCAAGCACACAGTGAACACACAAATTTATAGTGGTTCCCCAAGGTTTGGGTACATCCACTTTCCCACTTCGCCTATCTAGTAGTGTACTAGATTCAGCCAAACTCCTCCTCTATCTCAGATCCTCAGATCTTACACTCAGAAGCTCAACCAGGTTCCTACAGCTCAGGCTCATGGCCCTACAACTCAGTCTTCTTCAAAGACCTACACTCAGCTTCTTCACAAAGCCTACACTCAGCCACAACAGGCCTACACTCAGAGAATTAGATCTCCTACACTCAGGCACTCAGGCCCTACACTCAGCCTTTATAATTGCAGGCTTACAACTCAGATCCCTAAGGATCCTACAAGAAATATAAAATACAAAGTGTATATACCTACAACTCTTAATAGAGAGATGAGTTGATAGGTTCTTGATGAGTTCTTGGAATAACTCTGCTGAGATCAACCTCACTTGGCTTTTCTTCAAAGCTTCTTGAATGTATAACATAATAGGGTTGATCTTCTCTGCAGCTGATGTTTGATCTCTGCAACTTAAGATTCAGAACAAGGTCTGAATCCTTTTTCACATCCTGGTTCCAATGGCTGTCTTCTTGGATGGAGTTCTCTCTCTCCAACTACTTAGAACTTCACTTGAAAGTCTTCAATGAATTGCTTTTCAACAACTTCAACTAATTTATGTTAATCTGTGTTGAATCATCTTCTTCTGTTGACAGAATAAGCCTATATATAGGCCTTCTTCATGTTGACCGGCTGATCCGGTTTCTAACAGCTTTCTGACAACTCTAACAGGTGCAGTAGACTGTCTGGAATGGCAGCTGTCAAGTCATCCAGTCAGTTCTTGAAATAACTGTAATTGTCTGAAAGTGTCGAGACAGTCTGTCTTTAAGTGTAGACACTTATAGACCAAGTGTCGACACAAGTTGACTAAGTGTCGACACTAGCCTTCAAGGTGTCGACACAACTCCTTGTGTTGTAGAATCCACTTCTCGACACAGCTTCTTCATCATCTGTCGACACTGATATTGGGTGTCGACACAACT
Organism: Platanthera guangdongensis; assembly: GCA_039583875.1. NCBI lineage: Eukaryota > Viridiplantae > Streptophyta > Magnoliopsida > Asparagales > Orchidaceae > Platanthera > Platanthera guangdongensis. The sequence goes on from CM077159.1 coordinate 18,006,718, forward strand.
CCTTGTTCTTCAGTTCTTTGTTGAATTCTTGTAAGTGTCGACACAACTCCTTTGTGTTGACACATCTTCATGTGTTGAACTTGTTCAGTGTCGACACATCTTCTTGGTGTCGACACATACCTTCTGTGTTGATACTTGCTGAGTGTCGACACAGCTACTTGTGTCGACACATCTTCTTATGTTGAGACTTTTGCTGAGTGTCGACACATCTTCTTTGTGTCGACACTCGTAATTAGAATTTTTGTTGAACTTTGCTAAGTGTCGACACTGCTCCTTGTGTCGACATTTTCTTCATGTATTGAGTCTTCTGCTGAGTGTCGACACATTCTTTCTTGTGTCGACACTTTCTTCAAGTGTTGAGTCTTCTGCTTAGTGTCGACACATTCTTTCTTGTGTCGACACTTTCTTCAAGTGTTGACTCTTCTGCTGAGTGTCGACATATTCTTTATTATGTCGACACTTATACTTAGACTCTGCTGACTTTTGCTGAGTGTCGACACAGCCTCCAAGTGTCGACACTTTCTTATGTAGACATAGTTCCTCTGGGTGTCGACACAACTGCTAAGTGTCGACACTTCTTCTCTGGACTTCTCTTCATTGAGTGTCGACACAGCTCCTTGTGTCGACACTTTCTGTCTGGTGTCGACCCTGCATCCCTGGTGTCGACACAAGTACTCCAAGTGTCGACACTGCTTGCCTGGGTGTCGACACAAGTCTTCTTAAGTGTCGACACATTTCTTCTGGGTGTCGACACATGGACTTAAAATCTTTTCATCTTTCCTTGCAAATACTTAACTTGCACAAGGCAACTCAAAAATACATCACATACATTTTGATGTATATCATTGAGTAGGGTGAGGCTTCTTCAAATCAGGTACATTTAAACCAATGTATCCAACAATCTCCCCCTATTTGGAGAAGTCATAACCCTTAGTCAATGATATACACCATACAGAATAAAATCATAGCATGATGTAAAGCACGATTATATAACAGGGCAAATTGATAAACATGTATTAATCAAAACATGTAGACACAGATATCATCTCAGAATAATTATGAAATAGATTTATAACACATCACATTGTTCTAACAACTTTGTCATATTCATTATACAAAAGTTTATAAAGTGTTTTAATACAAGTGATTACATAGTAAACTTAAGATAATGCAATTCTATTTTTGCTCAGCCTCCTTGATCACTATGCCCTTTCCAGACTGTATCTTGGCTTGCACAGGGGCTTCAGCATCTTCAGTATCAGCAGGCTTTTTCCCTTTCAGCTCCTTCTTCTTTAGCTCTTCAGCTTTAATCTTCTGCCTCTCAAAGTAATGATAAGGCTTGGGAAAGTACTTGCTAGGCTCCTGAGCAGTAGGATGTAGCTTTCCCATCTTTGCCTTTCTTCTATATTGCACTATGGCTTCTTACCTTGTCTTATGCTTCCTCCATTCCAGTTCAGAAAACCATTTGTTCTTGTCTTGAATATTATCTTTGGCAGCCTTCCATGCAGTTAAGATAATATTCCTGGAGGTGGGGCTCCACTGTTCAAAATCTGGTCTTTGTTCAGCTTGCTCTCTGAACCTCTTCTTAGACAGTTTGGCCTCTTGTTCTTTCAGCAAAGCTTCTTGCATAGCCTCAGATACTGGCTGAACCACTTTTTCTATAATGACATTGTGCTTTCACTCAGGTGGGTTATACATGGACTATATATCTGCTTGTACCATATCAAAGTCTGGAGGAGGGTAGATGACTTGAGCCACTTCAGGTTGCTCCCCTCCTAAATATGCAGTATGTATCCCAGATTCTGCCACATTGTCATCATCACATAAAGGAGGATAACCAAGAGTAGCTCTGATAGAATTAGAAATCCACTTGGCATGATCAGAGCTGGCTTTGACTAACACCCTCTCCCCCATTATGACTTCTCTTTCCATGCGATCCCTTAGATCATCCTTTTGAAATCTGATTTGGTTATCCAAATAGTTTACTCCATCTTTAAAGAAAGGTTTTAACCTTTGGAGTTTTTCTGTGATCAGCTTCTGAGAATCTTGAATAGCAGATGTAACAGCAGTGATTCTCTCTTGTAAAGCTTTATCAAACTCTGCCTTAGCAGTAGCATTAGAAGTAGTCAGTCCAGCAGCTATATTCTTCATCTCTGTGACAATTGCATTGTGTGAAGCAGTTAAGTTATCATTCATTCTGATCTGGTTCTCAAGAACATATCCTTGCTTCAGTGCAATGTCATCTACTTGAGCATTTATCTTCTCTTGATGTGTAGCTAAGTATACCACTGCATTCCCTCCCTTGTGGAAGCAGTCAGTCATTTCTTTTTTATTTAGATTCATCTCAAATCTTATGCACTTAATGTCCTGGGCCAGATCAAACTATAGAGATTTTTGCCCTTCATCCACATATTTTTCAAGAACTTTCCTTTGCTCATCAAGCTTGATTTGCATAGAAACCATCATGGAACTGAAATCTACAGATGGTGCTGGCTGTGGTGTTGGCTGTGGTACTATAGTTTGCAGAGCTTTCTTATAAGTTTGGCTTCTTCTCTTGAATACTTGGAATTTTCTTTTCGTTGCTCTTGTAGTCTCCTCATCTTCAGAAGCAGATGTGCTGGCTATTTCTACCCTCTCCCTAGGTAGCTCCTCAACAGCTTTTTTCTTCTCTGGCACTTTCCTTGCAGTTTCTTCTAGAATTTCCACTTGCTCCCCCTCAACTTGAGCATTCTCCCCCTCAGCAGCAGTACTTTTCTTCTCAAAGTCTGTTTGGTCTAGATTGAGGAAGAGATCTTCCATTGTAAATTCTTGTTGAGGTTGTGATGGAGATTCCCTTGTCTCATCAACAAAATGATCAGATATAATTTGAGCTGCAACAGATGTGTCCTCCATGACAACATCTGGGAGTTGACTATCAATCTAAGGTTGCTGATTAACATTATTTAATGAATCAGTCAAAACAGTATTCTCTATAGGAAAACTAAGTTATTGATTTCAGTGAGTACCTCAAGTATGGTCTGGGTTGCTTGTTCACTCTCTAGTGGAGTAGGTTCTTCCACTACTAGAGGCTCCCCCTGGGTAGAATCCTGGTGTATTGGGCTAGCTTGAGGTAGCTCCCCCTACATGTCTGTAGCTTCCTGTCCAGCTGGAGACTTTCCAGCAATCCCAGTGTCTTCTTCATCAGGAGTGAAGACAACTTGTTCTTCTGAACTGCTGGATGATTCTGAAGCCACAGGGGCTATCTTCTTCTTTTTCTTTTGAGGTGTTACCTTCTCAGGTGTTGGCATCTCCTTAGACAAGACCCTATCCCATCTGGAGAAGAGTCTCATGTCCATTTTCCTCATATGATTGATCTTAGATCCAGCAGCTTAACTCATTACTTCTGGTATACTACCAGCCAAGTAAAGACTTAATATCCTACCCAAATTGGGCTTCTTCATACTTTTTTTAATCTTATCAAAGACAACAACAGACCAATCAGTTTGCATGGTCAAGATAATCCTTGTCATAAGATTGAACATATGGGTTGATACCTTGTCATGCCCTCCAGGCTTACTCAAGATCACCTTGCCAACAATTTCTGAGAGAAATTTTCCTTGGCTGTTCATCCCCTTTCTATTGAACACTGATCCAATTTTCAATTTGGAATCCAGTCCACACCAAGTTAAAGCTTCTCTGGTCTTAGAAGCAGTAACTTCATCTTCTTCCTTTGTCCTTGAGAGGTTTAATACCTTTCTCAAACTTTATGGTGAGACCTTCACCTTTTCTCCATGAATCCTTGACTTGATCTTGAATCCAGAGTCGTCTAGGGTTGCTCCACTTAGAAATTCCAATACTTCTTTCTTCCATATTTTGGTTGGCTCTGAAACAAGAAAATCTAACCCCGAGTCTGTAACTAGGGTTACCACTTCCTTGATTTCCGATCCTGCGTCATCAAATGCATGCCGCACCAGTTCATAGCCTTCATTCACGTTCTCCTCAAGCTTTGGCGCCATTAGGGTTTGAAGAATTTGAATTGAGAGAAGAGAGGTGTCGACACACAAGTTTGGTCTCGAAACTTTGGTGAGCGTGTCGACAGACAAAGGCAAAATCCTATTTATACCTTTCTAGGTTTGAAGATGAAAGGGCGGGTTAAGAAACTCAAATTGTGTCGACACTGTTGAAAAGTGTCGACACAGACTTATAATGTCTCGACAACTATGTGTCGACACAAGTATAGTCGACAGAATATATTTGTCGACACTTGTTTATGTGTCGACACCACTCAACTCGACACTTAGTCGAGACTTTACTTAGATAATTCTGAGTAAATTCTAAGTGTCGACACCACCTTGGTTGTGTCGACATAGACCCTGTACTTGTCGACACTAATTTTCTGAAGTGTCGATACCAACTATCTAGATGTGTCGACACCTTTTCCCTGAAGTGTCGACACCACTTTTCTGTGTCGACACAGATAACTCTGTGTTGAATTCTGTGAAGTGAAAGTGGGTGAATGGAAGGCTTGGGAAACCTATCCGCGCGGACTACGCGGACTGGGTTGGCGGACTGCTAGGTCGGCAGGGATGTTGCAGGCGGTTTGCTCTGTGGCGGCCTGGGCGGTCTGTTCGCGCGGACTGCGCGGACAGCAGCGGCGGTCTGACAGGCCAGTGTATGCTCAGCAGGCGGTTTACTCCCAGGAAGTAACCGGGCGGATAGGAATGTTATCCGCGGAGTCCGGCTTGAAGCGGACTGAAGAACTGGAGCTCGGCAGACCGGTTTGGCAGTTGCCTTGGTCTTGCTCTAGTGAAGCGGCAAGTGGAAGCCGCGGAGACCGCCGGTCAGCGCGGACAGGAACTGGAGGTCGCCCGGTATGGCGGGCTAGATCCAGTGTCCGCCAGTAAGTGCGGACTGGCCCTTGCGGCCAGTGGGCTGGACTTGGTGGGAATTGAACCAAGTCCAGGATGGCTCAGTCCGGGGAGATCGCGCAGTGGAGCGCGGGCTGGTTTCTCAGTCCGCCAAGCGTAGTAGAAGTGCTTTGCCTTGTTTGCTAGCTTGGGGATATGCGGACTGGAGGATTGCCCGTGCAGGAGCGTGAGGACTGGAGCTGGAGTCCGCTGAGTCCGGAGATGCCTTGTGATGCAATGGACTCAGGAGTTGCGGACTGGAGTCTGCTGTTAGCGGACTGGATTGGCGTGTCCGCTAAGTCCGGAGGTGCCTTGGCAATGAGGTAATGGGCTTGGGATATGCGGACGATAGCCGGGTATCCGCTGAGTCCGGCAGGTGCCTTGATGGCGCGGTTGCGGGCTCGGGTTTTGCGGGCTGATGCCTTGTCCGCAGAATGGCGGATACGGCTTTTGTGGAGTCCGGCTGTGGTGGTCCTGGCTTGGTCTCTGGCGGCAAGGCGGACTGGATATTGGAGTCCGGCCTTGGAGAAGCTGGGGCGGACTGGCTATCTGCACAGGGCGGCGAACTGGCATGTGTGTCCGCGGGCTGGCGGACACATAAGTTCTTGCTGCGGGTTGTGGCGGTGATCCTATCGGGAAGGGCGGTGACCATACTCATCGTCGTGCCTATAAATAGGACCCATGTCACATCAGGAATTAAGAGGAACCTAGACCGAAGTAAGTGAACAGTTTTTGAGCTCGCGTAAGTTGCTGCGGCCTGGACTTTGTGTCCGCGCGGATAGAGTTGACCCGGTTGTGCTGTGCAGGTTGTGCGGATAGCGCTGGAAAGCCAGGACTTGGCTCTGATTGCGGTCAGGGACAGTGCGGACTCTGCGGTTAAGCAACAGGCGGTAAACAGCAGGTCGCGGATAGCGACCAGGCGGTCTTCTCTTTGGCGACTTGGTTCGGGGTTCAGGAGGTCGCCTGCATCAGGCGGACTGTTCCATTCGGTGGCGCAGCTTGTGCGGTCTGGCGGCGTGCAGACCGGCGGTGAAGAGCTAAGCATTGGAGCAAGGGTGAGTCCGCGCGGCTTGGGTTGCGGTCTGGCGACCTGGCGGACTGAGCGGACTCCACAGCAGTAGGTCGGCGGCTTGATTGTTTGAGTCCGCGCGGCTTGTTTTTGGTTCTTGTCTTTGTAACTGTCTCTGCTCTCCCGGTGTTGGGTTTTGGTGAAGCTTGTCTCGCCATGTATGTCTCGCCTTGTAAAGAAGTTTGCTCTTGATCAATAAAGAAGCTTGTGCTGCATGTGTTGCTGGTTGTTACTGCTTTGTTGAGATAACCACTGTTAACTCCACGATCCGGGAAAACTTTCAACATATAAGTGGGCGTATTCTCCTTCGGTTTGTTGAGTTTTCAGCAGGGTATCCAAGGGGGCGTCTGCGGTTTGTTGAATTTTAACATGGTATCAGAGGGAGGTTGTTGGAGTGGTCAAGCAGTGCTCAATGGAAGTAGTTGCTCGTCTGTCGAGGAAACCAGTGGTAGAACCATGGCAGTGGAGGATGCAAGTTGTCTTGGTATTGATCTTCTTACAGAGGCGAACTGTGAACGGTGGAAGTCCTGTATGAAGAGCTTTCTTCGGGGCGAGGACCTTTGGGAGGTTGTATGCGGAGCAGGAAGACAAGAGGATACTGCTGGCAATGCTGAGGCGATGAGAGCTTGGAAGGAGGCAAATGCGAAAGCGGAGTCTATTCTCAGGCAGGTGATCTCATCGGAGCTCTTGGACCACATCAGTGGATGTCGGTCAGCTGCGGAGGTTTGGACTTCCCTTGATGGGTTGTTCAGGAAGAAGGTGAAGGAGGTTGCTGCTGATGATGGTCCCTCTACTTCATATCAGGAAGAAAGGAGTGTTTCTCCTAGGCGTGATAGGAAGAGGAAGGAAGGACCACGGTGCTATAAATGCAAGCAGCAAGGTCATCTTCGGAAGGAGTGCAAGGTTGTCTTGCTCTCGGCGAACGTTGCTCAGGTAGGGAGGAAGGAGAAGAACGTAGTTGGGACTTCAACTAGTTCTGGATCTGATCGGCTGGATGCCAATGATAGTGCAGCTATCTGGCATGAAAGACTGGGGCATGTAGGGATGGACAAGCTGAAAGCAATGGCGGAAAGAAGACTCGTAAGAGGCTTGCCTAGATTGTCATCCTATGGCGATGGTCGGGGGTGTGCGGGATGTCAGGAAAGTGGAGCCTATCGCTTCATGGTCGACAAAGCACAATCCAGGAGTAATGCACCATTGGCGGTTGTCCATTGTGCTCTGGTGGGACCGACCGTCACGGCCAGTCTTGGAGGCAGCAGGTTCATGCTGATTTTGGTTGATGACTATTCTGGGTATACTTGGGTATACTTTATGAAGACGAAGTCCAGCATGGTACGCTTGTTTGTGGAGTTCAAGAAGCTTGTCGAAGGCCAGCTTGGCCGGAGGATCAAGGTGTTGAGGACAAGTTTCGGTGGTGAGTTTGCCTCAACCGAGTTCTCACACTTTTGCAGGAAGCAAGGGATCCGGATGGAGCTTTCTTGTGGACATACTTCACAATAGGGTAGTGTTGCAGCTCGGATGATCCGTTGGTTAACGGAGACCTGCAAGTGTTGGCTTCGGAGTAAAGGCGTTCCGAAGGCTCTTTGGGCGGAAGGAATGGCCTGTGCTGCTCATGTCATCAACCGGATGCCTCTTAGTCCGATCATAATGAAGACTCCTTATGAGCTAATGTTCGGAGTGAAGCCCTCAGTGAAGCACCTTCGGGTGTTTGGATCTACCTGCTATGTACACTCTCCGGGTGCTCTCAAGACAAAGCTAGTCTTTGTAGGGTATGATGAGCAGAGAAGAAGATGGAGGTGTATGGATCCTGCGACGAAGAAACTCATAGTGTCGAGAGACATTGTGTTTGATGAGTTGACGCCGTATTGGGGTAGCTCTTATGTGGAGCTAGAGTTAAGCAGGTCAGATGGTGGGCTGAAGAAGGCTGCTGCTAAGGAAGTGGAGTTGCCTGAGTCACCAGGTGCTCCAGGTTGTTCTAGCTCCGGGGAAAAGGCGTCAGAGTCGGGAAGAAGGGGGAGCGATGCTCCAGGACCTTCTGGCTCAAAGGCGGAGGCTTCCTGTTCAGGAAGCAAGGGGAGCGATGTTCCAGGTAGTTCATGTTCAAGAGGGGAGTCTTCTGGTTCAGGTAGCAGGGGGAGCATTGCTCCAGGTGCTCTTGGTTCCAGTAAGGAGGCGTCTTGTTCAGGGAACAAAGGGAGCATTGTTCCGGGTTTGCCCGGGAACGGAGCTGGTTCAAAAGCAGCGGAGGTGGTTAGCCGTGATCAGGTTCTTCGGAGATCGAAGAGGATCAGTAAGCCACCAGCTCGATATAGCGAAGGGAACACGGCGGACTTGGTCCCGTGTTTCCTTGTTAGCCCTCAGGTCGAGCAAGGGACTTCTGGCTGTGATGACCCCACTAGAATCAAGGAGGTGGTTGACACCAAGTCTGATGAGGTGACTTCTCTCAGAGGCAACGAGGCTTGGGCTTCTGGGTCCAAGGAAGTTGGTGATACTCCTATGATGCATGAGTGGAGGTTGAAGCTGAAGAAGGCAGAGGGAAGCATGGCTCCTTTTGGGAGATGCTGGAGGGCTCCCTCATGGTGCATGATATGCGGGGCGAGGACTATGTCTTGGACTTTTCTTCATAGATGCTATCGGAAGGACCAGGTGCAAGGTTACAGGAGCTGCTGGAGTTATTCACCACTTCTCACTTCAAGGGGGAGTGTTGAATTCTGTGAAGTGAAAGTGGGTGAATGGAAGGCTTGGGAAACCTATCCGCGCGGACTACGCGGACTGGGTTGGCGGACTGCTAGGTCGGCAGGGATGTTGCAGGCGGTTTGCTCTATGGCGGCCTGGGCGGTCTGTTCGCGCGGACTGCGCGGACAGCAGCGGCGGTCTGACAGGCCAGTGTATGCTCAGCAGGCGGTTTACTCCCAGGAAGTAACCGGGCGGATAGGAATGTTATCCGCGGAGTCCGGCTTGAAGCGGACTGAAGAACTGGAGCTCGGCAGACCGGTTTGGCAGTTGCCTTGGTCTTGCTCTAGTGAAGCGGCAAGTGGAAGCCGCGGAGACCGCCGGTCAGCGCGGACAGGAACTGGAGGTCGCCCGGTATGGCGGGCTAGATCCAGTGTCCGCCAGTAAGTGCGGACTGGCCCTTGCGGCCAGTGGGCTGGACTTGGTGGGAATTGAACCAAGTCCAGGATGGCTCAGTCCGGGGAGATCGCGCAGTGGAGCGCGGGCTGGTTTCTCAGTCCGCCAAGCGTAGTAGAAGTGCTTTGCCTTGTTTGCTAGCTTGGGGATATGCGGACTGGAGGATTGCCCGTGCAGGAGCGTGCGGACTGGAGCTGGAGTCCGCTGAGTCCGGAGATGCCTTGTGATGCAATGGACTCAGGAGTTGCGGACTGGAGTCTGCTGTTAGCGGACTGGATTGGCGTGTCCGCTAAGTCCGGAGGTGCCTTGGCAATGAGGTAATGGGCTTGGGATATGCGGACGATAGCCGGGTATCCGCTGAGTCCGGCAGGTGCCTTGATGGCGCGGTTGCGGGCTCGGGTTTTGCGGGCTGATGCCTTGTCCGCAGAATGGCGGATACGGCTTTTGTGGAGTCCGGCTGTGGTGGTCCTGGCTTGGTCTCTGGCGGCAAGGCGGACTGGATATTGGAGTCCGGCCTTGGAGAAGCTGGGGCGGACTGGCTATCTGCACAGGGCGGCGAACTGGCATGTGTGTCCGCGGGCTGGCGGACACATAAGTTCTTGCTGCGGGTTGTGGCGGTGATCCTATCGGGAAGGGCGGTGACCATACTCATCGTCGTGCCTATAAATAGGACCCATGTCACATCAGGAATTAAGAGGAACCTAGACCGAAGTAAGTGAACAGTTTTTGAGCTCGCGTAAGTTGCTGCGGCCTGGACTTTGTGTCCGCGCGGATAGAGTTGACTCGGTTGTGCTGTGCAGGTTGTGCGGATAGCGCTGGAAAGCCAGGACTTGGCTCTGATTGCGGTCAGGGACAGTGCGGACTCTGCGGTTAAGCAACAGGCGGTAAACAGCAGGTCGCGGATAGCGACCAGGCGGTCTTCTCTTTGGCGACTTGGTTCGGGGTTCAGGAGGTCGCCTGCATCAGGCGGACTGTTCCATTCGGTGGCGCAGCTTGTGCGGTCTGGCGGCGTGCAGACCGGCGGTGAAGAGCTAAGCATTGGAGCAAGGGTGAGTCCGCGCGGCTTGGGTTGCGGTCTGGCGACCTGGCGGACTGAGCGGACTCCACAGCAGTAGGTCGGCGGCTTGATTGTTTGAGTCCGCGCGGCTTGTTTTTGGTTCTTGTCTTTGTAACTGTCTCTGCTCTCCCGGTGTTGGGTTTTGGTGAAGCTTGTCTCGCCATGTATGTCTCGCCTTGTAAAGAAGTTTGCTCTTGATCAATAAAGAAGCTTGTGCTGCATGTGTTGCTGGTTGTTACTGCTTTGTTGAGATAACCACTGTTAACTCCACGATCCGGGAAAACTTTCAACATATAAGTGGGCGTATTCTCCTTCGGTTTGTTGAGTTTTCAGCAGGGTATCCAAGGGGGCGTCTGCGGTTTGTTGAATTTTAACACTCTGTGTGTCGACAACTTTTTACTTAGTCATTTCTGTAAACTTATTCTAAGTTTATCATACCTAATTCAATTTTGAACCTATTGAATTTGGTTTCTTCTAGGGCTTAGTATACATGTCAGATAGTTGATTATCTGTATTTACATACTCTAGTGATATATCTTCTTTTTCTACATGTTCCCTTAGAAAATGATATTTTATCTCAATATGTTTAGTTCTACTACGGGAAACAGGATTGTTAGCAATAGATATAGCACTGGTAGAATCACAAAACAGTGGTGTTCTACTTACTTGAATACCATAATCCTCAAGCTGATGTTGTATCCATAGAAGTTGAGCACAATAACTTCCTGCAGCCACATATTCTGATTCTGCTATGGAGATAGCCACACTTGTTTGCTTTTTGCTACTCCATGAAATCAGTCTTCCACCTAGGAATTGACAAGTTCCAGTTGTACTTTTTCTATCTTCTTTGCAGCCTGCAAAATCTGCATCTGAATACCCTGTTAGTTCAAAGTCTCCATTCCTAGGGTACCAAAGACCTGGATAAGGTGTGCCCTTTAGATATCTCAGAATACTTTTGACTGCTGTCAAATGAGACTCTTTAGGGCATGCTTGGTACCTAGCACAGACACATGTAGCATACATGATATCTGGTCTACTTGCAGTCAAATACAATAGGGAGCCAACTATCCCTCTATACAAAGTCTCATCAACAGGTTTCCCTGCATCATCTTTGCTAAGAGACATACTTGACCCCATAGGAGTCTTCATGGTACTGGATGAATCCATACCATACTTCCTTATCAGTTCAAGGGTGAACTTAGACTAGCATATGGATAAACCATTCTCAGTCTGTCTAACTTGGAGACCCAAGAAGAACTTAAGTTCCACCATACTGCTCATCTCAAATTGTCCTTGCATTAGTTTTGCAAACTTTTTGTAAAGACTACTTTCAGTAGACCCAAATATGATGTCATCTACATATATTTGGACTAGTATGATCTTGCCTCTGGATTCCCTAAGGAATAGAGTCTTGTCTATTTTCCCCCTTGTGAATTTATTCTCAATGAGGAAACTAGACAGGGTTTCATACCAATCCCTAGGGGCTTGTTTTAACCCATACAAAGCTTTCCTAAGTCTATAGACATAATTAGGTTGAGTTGAATTAACAAAACCTGATGGCTGTTCCACATAGACCTCTTCTTTCAGATTACCATTCAGAAAGGCTGACTTAACATCCATTTGGTAAACTTTAAATCCTTGAAAAGTTGCATAGGCCAGGAACATTCTTATGGCTTCCAGTCTGGCTACTGGAGCAAAGGTTTGATCAAAGTCAATACCTTCCTCCTGCCTATATCCCTTAGCAACCAGTCTTGCTTTGTTCTCGACAATCACTCCATGTTCATCCATCTTGTTCCTAAAGATCCACTTGCTTCCAATTATGTTGTGGTCTTTTGGTTTAGGAACAAGCTCCCAGACTTTGCATCACTTGAACTGATTCAGCTCCTCTTGCATTGCCTCAATCCAATGAGGGTCTAGGATGGCTTCTTCAAACTTCTTTGGCTCTACTTGGGATAGAAAACTGGAGTAGAGTGCTGCACTCAGATTTATGCTCCTTGTTTGTACCCCTTGTCTTAGATCACCAATGATTTGCTCTGCTGGATGATCTCTTAGATGTCTATTAGCTGGAGGCATCCTGGCTTCAGGTTAAACTCCTTCAGCTTCTTCAACTTGCTGCACTCCTTGATCTTCTTCTGCATTAGGTACATGTAGTACTCCCCCTGGACAACATCCACTATCATCTACATGCTGACTTGCAGTAGGTTCTTCTTTAATAGTGAGCTTGTCCATCTTCTTAGTTATACCTGTGGAGCTGCAAATACTACTAGACAACTCATGATTAATAAGTCTAGTTTCATCAAATACTACATGTACTGACTCTTCTATAACTTGAGTAGACAAGTTGTAGACTCTATAACCCTTACTATTGTTGCTGTACCCAACAAAAATCCCCTCTTGGGACTTGCCAGCAAACTTAGCCAAGTAAGACTTTCCATTGTTAAGTATAAAGCACTTACAACCAACGATCCTGAAATAGGATAGGTTTGGTTTTTTGCCTTTCGCAATCTCATAGGGAGTCTTGTTGTGGCTTTTAGTAATGGTGGACCTATTAATTACATGGTATGCAGTATTCACTGCCTCAGCCCAGAAATATTCTGGGAGAGATGTATCACTTATTAGGGTTCTACCAGCCTCAATCAAGGTTCTATTTTTTCTCTCAGCAATGTCATTATGCTGAGGTGTTCTTGGTGAAGAAAACTCTTGAAATATCCCAAATTCTTCACATAGTTTTGTCATGCTATCAGACTGGAATTTAGTACCATGGTCACTTCTTATCTTGACCACTGCACTGTCTAGTTCATTCTGAATTTGTTTGACAAAGCTATAGAAGATACTAGGTGTTTCAGATTTCTGTCTAAGGAAGAACACCCAGGAAAACCTTGAGTAGTCATCTACAACCACAAAGGTATAGACCTTCCTACCTAGGCTGTGAACTGGCATAGGACCAAAGAGATCCATATACAAGAGGTATAAACACCTCACAGCATCTTTGTTTTCAATGCTACTAAAGGTGGATCTAGTCTGCTTGCCCTTTTGACAAACTGAGCATATTCCATCTTTAATACACTTAACTTGAGGACCATTCCTCACTAACTCTTTGCTATAGAGTTGGCCAATTGTCTTGTAGTTGAGATGGGCTAGCCTCTTGTGTCATTTGACACAATGAGAGACATTCTCATCAGCTACAAGACACACTGGAGAACCATTATTCTCAACCATAATGTCTAGGCAATAGACATTCCTCTTTCTATAACCTGTCAAAATGATCTCTTGATCATTTGACCATCTAATATGACAACCATCTTTAACAAATGAGATGTCATATCCTAAATCACTCAGTTGACTTATATTAATAAGGTTATGTTTCAAACCTTTAACATAAGCCACTTGAGTAATAGTTATATGGGAGCTAGAAATGTTACCAAAACCCTTGATGATTCCTTTTTCAGAACCACCAAAGGCGACTTTAGAACCATCCTTGATTGGTGTGAAGTCCTTTAGCAAACCCCTAGTTCCAGTCATGTGTCTGGAACATCCACTGTCCAAGTACCATATTGGGGCATGGCCACTTGGACTCACCTGCAAAACAGATTAGTTGACCTTAAAACCCAAAGAATTCTTGGGTCCTTGGTGCTGGTTAGTTTGCCTCTTTACAAAGCTAACTGCAGATCTTCCAACAGGCAGTTTGCTACTCACTTTGGCATTAGAATTGTGCCAGCAGTCTATGGCATAGTGGACTACCTTGCCACAGCACCAGCACTCAAGCCTATTGTACCTTTGCTTAGGTACATGCCTAGCTGTTTTATCTACAGCTGGCTTGTTGAGAGCTGAGGCTTTGTCCTTAGACTTGGACTGAACAGTCCTACCAGGTTTAGTAAATCCTAGTCCAGCTTTACCCTTGTGAGGTGTAAACTCATCAATCAAAGGTAGAACAGACTTTGGTTTAGAAAACCTAGCAACTATATCTCTCTCCTTCTGAAGATTAATCTCTAGCTTTCTGATTTGATCATTCCTAAATGTTATAGTCCCCATCTGAATAACAGTTATGTTTTTCAGTCTGGCTATCTCATTAAGTTTTTGATCAAACAACTTCTCAAAATCAGTTGCAACCATTTTGAGACTTAGAATCTCCTTAGCCTGACTCTTGGCCAAGGATTTGCTTTTCTTATATACTTGCAACAGGACTCTATATTCATCAATCAATTGATGAACATCCCCTTCAGATTCAGATCCACTGGCATCACTTGATGCTGATGTAACTGAATCTGAACTAGTACTAGAAATTGAACTCAAAGAACAATTTTGTACCTTACTAGGTCCTGGCTGCTCCAGGATTTTGTCACCTTCAGTTAAGGCCATCAGTCATTGGCACTGAGTGTCCTCTTGCTCATATATAGAGTTCATTATCTGGATGAACTCTTCTTCCTCTTCTTCAGCAAATAGTCCTATGTAAGCTTCAGCTTCTGACTCAGTTTCTGAAGAAGACATGTCTGACAAGTCTTTGTCCTTCTTGGCAACAAAAGACCTTTCCTTCTTGCCCTTGAATTGAGTCTTTTTCTTATCATTAGACTCTTTCCTTTTCTCAGGACAGTCAGCAATAACATGTCCTTGTCTGTTGCAGCAATAGCAAACAATTTTTGATAGAGTGGCTTTGCTTGACTTAGTCTTTCTCCTGTCTTTCTTTGATGACTTTTTATTCTGATAATAGTCATCTTTACCCTGTGATGTGGATGGTTTTGTCCTCCACTGTTTCTTCTTTAGAAACTTCTGAAAGTGTCTTGTGAATGCAGCAAAGTCCTCATCACTTTCACTGCTTTCAGACTTTCTGCTTTCTGAATCATCTGACTCAGTCTCAGCCACTTTAGGAGGTGGAGATGGAGACTTACTTTTGTATTTCCTAGTGGCTTCTGTCTTGAATGTCACTGTCCTTTCCTTGTGCTCACTTCTGGTAGTCTTTTCCTCCTCCTTCCTTACCATCAACTGCATTTCATAGGACAGCAGTTTTCCAAACAATGTTGGAGGGGGGATATCTGCTAACTTAGCCATTTCTCTAATGGCACAGATCTTGGTGTCCCAATCCTTTGTTAGGGACCTCAAGAATTTATCATTCAGCTCATAATTACTGAAATCTCTTCCATAGGACATTAGCTCATTCACAATCCTATAGAACTTCTTATAGCATTCAGTTATGCTATCAGACTTACCTTGCCTGAAACTTTCATATTCCTGGTTTAACAATGACTTTCTGTCCTGCCTCACTTCTTCAGAACCCTCCATATACACTATTAAGGTATCCCACATCTCCTTAGATGTCTTATAGTGTATCAAATTCTGAAAGGTAGCATCATCTATGGCACTCACAATGATATTCTGAGCCCTCTTGTCCATTGTGGCTAGAATTATCTCATCTTTTGTCATTTCAGAGAAGTCCTTAGGTGTTCTCTGATTTGCATCTAAGACTGAAACCTTCATAGGCACATATGGTCCTTCTTTAACTATGATACATATTCTAGGGTCTGAGGCTTCCATAAATAGTCTCACCCTTTCCTTCCAGATGCCAAAAATTTCTTTTCTGTAAATGGGTAGCTTCATGGATCCAAGTTTCTTATGATTCTCTGTTGAACACATGTTCCTTGATTTTCTTGATTTCACTTAATCTGCCAACAGGATCTACTCAGACAGTTATGTACCTTTTTGAGTAACCTCCCTCTGATACCACTTGAAAGAAATTGTACCTAATCACCTAGAGGGGGGAGGGGTGAATAGGTGACTTAATCTTTTTAAAACCTTTTAGGCAGACTGCAGGTTATATCACAGATTTATAACTAATTCTACACAGCAGACAATCAGCAATCACAGCAATCAATCAAGCACACAGTGAACACACAAATTTATAGTGGTTCCCCAAGGTTTGGGTACATCCACTTTCCCCCTTCGCCTTTCTAGTAGTGTACTAGATTCATCCAAACTCCTCCTCTATCTCAGATCCTCAGATATTACACTCAGAACCTCAACCAGGTTCCTACAGCTCAGGCCCAAGGCCCTACAACTCAGTCTTCTTCAAAGACCTACACTCAGCTTCTTCACAAAGCCTACACTCAGCCACAACAGACCTACACTCAGAGAATTAGATCTCCAACACTCAGGCACTCAGGCCCTACACTCAGCCTTTATAATTGTAGGCTTACAACTCAGATCCCTAAGGATCCTACAAGAAATATAAAATACAAAGTGTATATACCTACAACTCTGAATAGAGAGATGAGTTGATAGGTTCTTGATGAGTTCTTGGAAGAACTCTGCTGAGATCAACCTCACTTGGCTTTTCTTCAAAGCTTCTTGAATGTAGAACACAATAGGGTTGATCTTCTCTGCAGCTGATCTTTGATCTCTGCAACTTAAGATTCAGAACAAGGTCTAAATCCTTCTTCACAGCCTGGTTCCAATGGCTGTCTTCTTGGATGGAGCTCTCTCTCTCCAACTACTTAGAACTTCACTTGAAAGTCTTCAATGAATTGCTTTTCAACAACTTCAACTGATTTGTGTTAATCTGTGTTGAATCATCTTCTTCTGTTGACAGAATAAGCCTATATATAGGCCTTCTTCATGGTGACCGGCTGATCCGGTTTCTAACAGCTTTCTGACAACTCTGACAGGTGCAGTAGACCGGCTGGAATGATAGCTGTCAAGTCATCCAGTCAGTTCTTGAAATAACTGTAACTGTCTGAAAGTGTCGAGACAGTCTGTCTTTAAGTGTCGACACTTATAGACCAAGTGTCGACACAAGCTGACTAAGTGTCGACACTAGCCTTCAAGGTGTCGACACAACTCCTTGTGTTGTAGAATCCACTTCTCGACACAGCTTCTTCATCATCTGTCGACACTGATATTGTGTGTCGACACAACTCCTTGTTCTTCAGTTCTTTGTTGAATTCTTGTAAGTGTCGACACAACTCCTTTGTGTTGACACATCTTCATGTGTTGAACTTGTTCAGTGTCGACACATCTTCTTGGTGTCGACACATGCCTTCTGTGTTGATACTTGCTGAGTGTCGACACAGCTCCTTGTGTCGACACATCTTCTAATGTTGAGACTTTTGCTGAGTGTCGACACATCTTCTTTATGTCGACACTTGTACTTAGAATTTTTGTTGAACTTTGCTAAGTGTCGACACTGCTCCTTGTGTCGACACTTTCTTCATGTATTGAGTCTTCTGTTGAGTGTCGACACATTCTTTCTTGTGTCAACACTTTCTTCAAGTATTAAGTCTTCTGCTGAGTGTCAACACATTCTTTCTTGTGTCGACACTTTCTTCAAGTGTTGACTCTTCTGCTGAGTGTCGACACATTCTTTATTATGTCGACACTTATACTTAGACTCTGCTGACTTTTGCTGAGTGTCGACACAGCCTCCAAGTGTCGACACTTTCTTATGTAGACATAGTTCCTCTGGGTGTCGACACAATTGCTAAGTGTCGACACTTCTTCTCTGGACTTCTCTTCATTGAGTGTCAACACAGCTCCTTGTGTCGACACTTTCTGTCTGGTGTCGACCTTGCATCCCTGGTGTCGACACAAGTACTCCAAGTGTCGACACTGCTTGCCTGGGTGTCGACACAAGTCTTCTTAAGTGTCGACACATTTCTTCTGGGTGTCGACACATGGACTTAGAATCTTTTCATCTTTCTCTGCAAATACTTAACCTGCGCAAGGCAACTCAAAAATACATCAAATACATTTTGATGTATATCATTGAGTAGGGTGAGGCTTCTTCAAATCAGGTACATTTAAACCAATGTACCCAACATGTACCTTCTTCAACCGGAGGCCAAGACCACGATGCGGTAGCGGTTGATACAATAACAACCCTCCCGGGCGAGAGGGGAATACTGGTTACTGCATTCTCGGGATCATCAGATACGGGATTTTGGGGGGCCCGGTGGGTGAGCTTTGGGATGTCGATGGCGGGAGCTACAAGGAAATGAATCAGCAAAAAGAAGGCAAGCCGTACAAGATAAATGATAGGAAAAGTTACCGGGATGGATCGTGGGCTGTACTTGGGTTGTCGGGGGAACGACATCCGAGACCAGCGACAGGTTCTTGCCGAGAGGCTGAACTGACTAGGTATTCGTCGAAGGGTTCTTGGAGGAAGTTTTCGGGACCTATCAACGAGAAGGGAAACGTGTCAGATGCAGCAAAGCTGGGTTATACCAAAAAGTGAAGCAAGAGGAGTAACTTCGTTGGGAAAGAAGCGTTCTCGACGCGATCGGGAGTCGGGGAGGGCGAGGCAAGACCCTTCTTCGAGTGGTTTCGCCTAAACAACTTAGCCTTCCTCTTCTTCGGTCGGGAAGGCGAGCTGGTCGTCTCTCCCGCACGAGCCAGGGGGCATCCCCAGCATAGTTGGCATGGGCTCTCGCCTAAGCTGTGGCGAGACGGCTTTGGAATTCTTTCGAGAGTTTCTTCTCGCTATGCATGGCATACACTACTAGAAAAATGAGTATTAGCTACTCATTGTTTTGCCAGTGTTCAAAAATCGTGGCTAATAAACTAGTATTAGCCATGATCGCAAAATCGGGTCTAATATTTAGGTTTTAGCCACGGCTATAAAAAACATGGCTAATACCTTTATATTAGCTATGAAAAGCAAAAACACTTGGCTAAAATTTTGGTCAAAGTTAACATTCTCTATGTTATAGCTCATGCTTTTCCATGCGTATGAATTTCGCAAAACCTAACCCACGACTCTAATCCTTCCACCAGCGAAAGAAAACTCGATAGGGCTTCCTCCGCTTCCCCTCTCCTCCTCGCTCAACAATCCATCCCCCGGGAAGCTCCAATACGGCCACGGTTCCTCTACGACGGCTTCACGTGCATCTGCCCTTGCACCCTCTCCTTCCAGTGTTGTCTCCTTCCACCAGGTCACAACCATCTTCCTCCCAGGTTGCAGCCATCTTCCTCGATTTGCTTATCGTCGGCGCCTACTCCTCGGCCTCTATATTGTCCTCTATTTGCAAGGTAAATGGTTGCGCCCTCTCTTATTTTGTTCTCGATTTCAATAACCGGACTTCAGCTCCATGCTACAGGCCGTTCAATCACCGAGAAAATAAAATAGGGCAGCGATCCTTTCCGGTAGAATATTTGTTCTTCTTGTATAGTTCTGCGATTAGTATTTTGAATCATGATTTGATTTTTGTATTCACGACCCTTCTGTTTGTTCTGTTTGGATCTTTGATAAATCTTGATTTCCTACTATGGATGTGCCCGAAGTTGTCAGCTCGATCGTATCAATAACGTTGGGTGTTAGTTTTGGTATTTTTGATTGGTTTACTTCATACAGATGTAGAGGTTTTGGGTATATTGCTAGGGCTGATACTGTTTTTTTATTCTATTATTGTTGATTAGATTCTGTGTAAATTAAATGGGAACCACATAGTATCTGTTTGCTAGTTTGTCTATCCTTGTTGAGTTTCATTAGGAATTGCCCTTGAAGTGTAATATGTAGTCCTTGAGCTTATATATATCCCCTTGAAGCGGGACATTTAGATTTTGAATTGGTTGTTTTTTAGTTATGCATCATATTTTGGTTGATATTGGATCTAGGCTGTCGAAGATGTAGAGTGTTTTTTAGTGTATGTTTGTGTGTGTTTTTTGTTTGTGTATTTGCGTATGTGTGTGTATTTATTTTGTATGTGTGTGTTCATTTCGCTCTGTTCGGTCGGAGGTAAAACATCCAACATCTTTATACAATACATATATGCAATGACAATTTATTTTTTGTTATTGTTTTAGATGGAGAAACAAGGTAACGACCAGGTGATAGAATTAATGTTTTTATAAGAACACGAACAAATAAGAAGGGTAGAATTGATTTTGAAGCTCAGGAGGCCATTGTATGTTTTGATTTCTTTCACCCATAGCTAATTTCAAAATAATACATATAATATTGACAACATTTCTTATTTTTATATCTTCATATCATAGGAAGATATGAACACTCTTCTTGAAAATGTACATGAGGAGGAGCGCACCATAGAATATAGAGATTCTTGCTTCTCTCGGGTATTGGGAGAGGATGGACATGGACGTTTGCGTACATGGGGATTAATGAGGAAAAAAGATATTAATTTACAACCTAGTCAAGAAGCAGTTGAGTCAATCCGTACTCAACTTCGAGAAGAAATGCAATCGCAGTTTGATATTCAAATTGCTGAAATGAAGGCACAAGTGGAGGCACAAATGGAAGAAAAGATGGCATGCCTACAACAAGAGGTGCGAGCTCATTTGGAGCTTGTTAGCTGCCCATTGACACCAACAACAACCACTTCTAGAAGTCGGGTGAATCCTTTGATACCTTCTAGCACTGTTCAAGTAAGTAGTATTGTTTATTACTCAATTATTAACATGTTTAACATATCCGTAATGTATATTTTTTTTAGGTTGGTGATGAAAATAGCGCACAGGAAGATGCAAAATCTCAACGGATGATGCACTACCCAAATTAAAAGCTTTAGTGTTGATCTACTAATATGGAAAAAAAATCATATCAAGTCGATGTTTTGAGATAGATTTTGGTGAACTTATATTTATTTCCATGATGTTTTGAGATAGATTTTGGGAACGTGTTCTTGTTGCAAACAGCGCGGAAATTGATGATGCCTTTTTGTAGAATTCATATCATATTAATCTGATGATTTTGATTTTCTTTCATTTATATTCTAAACATTCTTTAAAATATTTAAGGGGTGGGGATAGAGTGCTTCAATCAGGATTGATTGTGCTCATGATGTTATCAACTATATTTGATCCAACATACTTTTTCCTTCATCCTGCTAAGTATAATGCACAGTTTAAAGTTTTTGAGCCATTAGAATACCAATATGATGTCTGTGAAGCTATTCTACTGTGGGAACAGGTTTGTTTTATTTTGAAATATATGTGATTGATTCACTTAGTGCACACTAAACTGTAGAAAGTGGCAGTATTGAAACATAACTATAGTGTTGACAAGGGAATATCTTGATGTCAGGCCAGATGGTTGGTTAGATTAAGCTGCAAAATTATTGGGATCTCTCTTGGAGTTTGCATAATGACATGAACCTTCCCTCTACTTCTTGAAATTAAGAAAATCTTCCCTCTAAATTTGCATTGTTAATTTTTATACCATAAACCTCCCCTCTAGGAGGGGCTCCCCTGTGAAAAACAAATGATATTTTTATATGTTTCAGGTGACAAAATGGGTCTGCCGAGACCACCAGCTTTTCTGAACCCCACATTGGATACTGAGATAATACTCAATAAGGGAGTGAGTTATGCATTTGGGGGAGGCGGCATCTTGAATGAAACTTCAGGGTTTTTTGTATGTATACTTTGTTTTTTTTTGTGGTCTCAAATTAACATTTTGTTGTTGTTAGGTCCTTGTAATTATCTATGAAAGTGGTGGGTGTTTGGTTTATAAGTGTGAGGAGAAGTTTGGGTCTTTGAGGTTTCATGAGTTCTCTAGGATTTGAAAATAATTTACAGAATGAAATCAGCCTTTCTAAACACATACCAAAATATATACCCTCGAATCGATCATGAGTTTACGATATACTATGGATTCAGATTCAAAGATTTTCTCTTTCCAAACAAATCGAGATGTTTCAAGGAACACAGGAGATGATAAGGATGAATATTGGGCAAGAAGCTACAAATAAGTTCTTTGCACAATCGCAGTACATCGTGGACTTGGGAAGTAATGACTACATCAACAACTTTCTGTTGCCATTGTATGCTGATTCATGGACTTACAATGGAGAAACCTTCACAAACTACGTCGTCACTTCATTTGAGGGGCAACTAAGAGTAAGTCCAGCAAAAACTCAACAACATTCTCAAAAAAACTTTGAATCACAAACATTTTTCTTAGAAACAAGCGGTTGTCGTCCAGTGCATGTAATTGTTGCATCTTTTATACTCCCTCACGCACGAAAGCTCACGTTCTTCGGCTTAGGACCGATGGGCTGCATCCCCTTGCAGAGATTCACCACTTCGTATGGCGAATTCTAGGAATCTACGAACAAATTGTCTCGCATGTTCAACAAGAAATCCCTGAACCTGAATAAGACCTTCTCAAGAACTCTTCCGAATGCTACATTCAAGTTTGGAGATGCTTACGATGTTTTCCAAGATCTAATTGACAACCAGGAGACATATGGTTAAATAATTTTGCTTAGTGTTTCTAAATGTTCTAGTCCATAATGTTTTATATTTCATTAATAAATTTTTATTATTTGTTGCAGGTTTCTCAAACTCCAATGATCCATGCTGCAAGATAGCTAAAATCAGGCCTACTCTAACGTGCACACCATTGTCTTCATTGTGTAAAGATAGGAGCAAATATGTGTTTTGGGATGAGTACCACCCCACAGATAGAGCAAATGAGCTGATAGCCAATGCAGTTTTGTCAAAGCTGGGTCTTGGGAAGCCAGATAATGAAACAAATAAGTCATAGCTCAAAGTTTGTAATTTGAAAATATATTTATTGTGAGTATATCTTGTTAAAATTTTCACAACGTGGTCAGCAAGATAGCTCAAACGCCAAGTTAATATCTTCGGAACTACCCAGTTCTCACGTTGAACCAGCGGAACCCAAGGATTAAAGGTTACACCCAACAAACAATGGAAGCACAAGCAGGTCTTTTATACATTCACTTCTTTACAATTCGAGGCATACATAGCGAGACATGATTTCGCTAGTATAACAGCTGTAAACAGAAAGTACCAAAAAACAAGCCAGGCGGACAGCACCGGAGTCCGCCGAGACCGCGAGGTCACCGAGGTCGCCGAGTCCGCTGAAATCGCCCAAGCTATGCTGCAATCCGCCGAATAGACAGAGAGTCCGCCGAAGCCGTGAGGCCGCGCGGACACACCGTTATTCGCCTCCTGCTGAACCTGAACTGAGGAACACCCCTACCCGCCTGAAACTGGCGGACAGGTTATTGAAGCTGGCAAAGTTGAAACAGAACTGACAAGCCGCAGAGCGACCTCCTGCTGAGTCCGCAGAGACCGCACACTTCCAAGCACTTGACCGAAGTCACAGCCAAACTCCTGGCTCCTTAAAGCTATCCGCGCGACCTGCACACAGCAAACCGTCAGCCTGAAACAATCCGCGCGGACTGGAAAACACAGACCGCAGCTCCTTGCACACCCCAACTTACTATTCACTCAAGTTACTTAGGTTACTGTAGATGTGCCAGGGAGTCCTATTTATAGGCAGGGTGAGGAGTGTGGTCACCGCCCAAGAGATAGCGTCACCACCCCAGCCCGCGTGATAGCAAACCTCCGTCCGCGGAGTCTGCAAGGACTTAGCCGGATACCAAGGGAAACCGCCAGGAGCAAGGCAACCATTGCCGAACTCGCTCCAGTCCGCCCAAGCGATGCGGACAAGGCATCAGCCCGCAAAGCTCCAACCACTACAGGACAGCAACCCTCTTCAAAGGCAGTCTGCACCAACCCGAGGCAGTCCGCAAGACTCACACCTCAATCCGCCACAAGTCCACGACCAAAGGCAGATAGCAACAGTCCGCCCGGTCACAGCGGACTTGGCGGATACCGCGGACACCATGGCCTTGGCACAAAGTGTGACCAAGTCCAAAACCAACTGTTTTGTATTGTATCCACAATGTACCTGATTTGAAGAAGCCCCTGGACAAGCTAAGGTCAATAGACAATGTATTTGATAAAATCTTTCAAGTTGTACTTGCAGCTATTCCACGCTAGGTGCACACCAATGTCAGGGTGCAGTAGGTCAATATACACGGGTTTGCACGACGTAATCCCTCGTTGAGCAGATCAGTGTGTTGGCCTACGTGTACTCTCTCTATTGGAGTGCACTTACTTTCAAGTACAAGGCAGGGTTTATGCAAGAGAAGACAAGGAGCAAGGATGGGTCAAGGAGCAGCTCTTGGGAGGAAAGACAAAAATTCGTCTAAGTATAATTCGACGAGAATCACCAAGTGATTCTCGCCGATTCGGCGAGAATCACTAATGATTCTCGTCGAATCATCGAGAATCATTAGTGATTCTCGCTGACTCTTTCCGGCTACCTCAAAACGGTGCCAAGTAAGATTCGGCGAGAATCACTAGTGATTCTCGCCGAACCCGTCGCTAAGCAGATCATGAACACCAAGTGAAAATCGTTGAGAATCAAAAAGTGAATCGTCGAGAATCACCAGTGATTCTGGACGAATCGTCGAGAATCATTAACTGATTCTCGCCGATTCGTCGAGAATCACCAATGATTCTCGACGAATTTTACTTGGCGTTTTCTCTGGAAGCTGCTGGACCGGATTCTGCCGTTGGACTATTTTGAACCGGATTTCGGGATTCTTCTTGTGGGTCCCACAACGGTCAAATTAGTAGTATCTACAGTATATATATACGGGTATTTTGAACAGTAGACAGACACAGAAAAGAAGCCGAGCACGATCAAACCATTAAATCGCGAAACTGCTCCGCCGCCGCCGTCGCCGCTCGCGCTAGTCGGTCACCGCTGTTGATCGCGTTTCTTCCCGATCTCCGGCGACAGAAGCTTAGCCAAGCTTTGAGTCTCACGTGTCTATCCTGAGATCTCTTGTCTCTCGATTTGTTGATCAGGAAAAACTTCTCCGTCTGAATCGATCGAGACGACCGATCCTCGTGTGACCGTTGGAAGACCAAGATAGCTTCGCTACGAAGATTGGATCTCTAAGTTCAGCAGCCGCTCATCATCATAGCCGCCGATCCCGAAGCAAGCCGCCGCTCGTCTTGACGCCACCGGTTTCGGGGAGATCCTTTCCAAGAAAGACCAAGGTTGTAGACTCTACGTTGACTTCATGAACACGTCGTCGAACGAAGAGGAACACCGTAGTCTCCAAACGAAGTTTGTATCTCGTGTACTTTCTATTTTACTTTTGTTGTAAAGGAATGATTGTTTCGTGTTGTAAAGGTTGGGTGCAACCCGGTTTGTGGGAGTGTTGACTCCTACGTGTGGAAGGGTTCCTTCCGATAGTGCAAGGATTGGATTTCAATCCTGTTGGAGAAGTGACCGAGTCGTCCCTTGTTGGGAGATAGGTCGAAGGGGGAAAGTGGATGTACCCAAGTCGGGGAACCACTATAAATAGCCTGTGTATTCTGTGTGATGTGCTGTTTGTTTTTATTGTGCAGGTACCGTCTTAAATTCCGCAAATACGCTTCACGTCACCTATTCCCCCCCATAGGTGAACATAGTTGACACTAGGTGGACTTTCAAGTGGTATCAGAGGGAGGTTCCTCATCAAAAAGGTTAATACCTTGAGTTGAATCATGCCCCTAGTGTCAAGAAGAAGACAAACATCTACTATGGATGGGCTCAAGTTCTCCGGCAACATCCCAGTGTGCACCTGGCTCAACTTTCCTATCTGGAAGGAAATGATCAGGTTCTACATGGAAGCAGTTGATCCTTGACTCTTCATGATCGTGGAGGAGGGACCTTGAGCTGTTTTGAAAGAAGTAGTCTGAGGGCATTGTTGAAAGTTTTGAAAGATTTTTCAGAGCTATTAATGAACTGAGAACTTATGGAAGAGTCTTCAACACCTATGAGTTGAATGACAAATTGCTTATGTCCCTCACCAAGGATTGGGACACAAAGATCTGTGTCATCAGGGACATGGGCAGACTAGCAGATAGACCACCTCCAACCCTATTTGAAAAGCTACTGTCCTATGAGATGCAGCTTGTTGTAAGGAAAAAAGAAGAAGAGAAAATCACCAAGTCACGGAGCAAGGAGAAATCTGTGGCTTTCAAAGCTGATGCTTCAACCAGGAGCTGAAGGAAGATCTCTCCAGTGAGGAGAACTGCTATGTCAGAATCTGAGAGCTCCAGGTCCAGCTCATCTGACAACCAAACATTTGATGAGGACCTTGTTGTCTTCTCCATGCAGTTTCAGAAATTCATGAAGAAGGGGCATTGGAAGAACAGAAGGCCTTCTTCCTCCTCTCAGCATAAAAGGAAATCTTCTAAGGAGGACAGGTATGCTCCTAACTCTAATAAACAATATTCCTCTAACATTATTTGTTTTTGCTGCAGCAAACATAGGCATGTAATTGCTGACTACCCAGTAAAGAGGAAAGAAGAAAGAGTGAAGAAGCACCATAAGAGAAAAATAAAGAGAAGTCCCTAGTGACCAAGAAAGAGAAGACCTGGTCTGACTCTTCCTCTGAGTCAGACAGTGAAGAAGATGAAGCCTACATTGGGCTTATTGTTATTGTTGGAGAAGAGTTCCCTGCTGCTAGAATAGGGATCAGGGTCCCTCTATCACATCTAGAGAGTGACTCAGAGGTGGATGAAGATGAAGAAGGAGATGCTCAGTGTCATGGACTAATGGCAACGAAAGATGAAGAAAGCAGCCAGTATCAGCCTGGTCAGTTTCAGGTACATGCTAAACCACGTTATTTTATTTCTAGTCATGAGGCTGACTCAGTCTCTGAAGCTCAATCATCAAGAGATGAAGGGGATTCAGACTCTGAGGATGATGTAAACTCCATAATTACCAAGTATGGAGAACTTCTTGAGGCTTTCAAGAAATGCAAGCTACTTGCAAAGAGGCAGACAAAAGAGCTTCTTAGTCTTAAAAGCAAGTGTGAAGACCAAGAAAAAGCCCTCACTGACATGGTTGCACATACAGGCCAGCTCACGGAAATCATTGACAGTGAGTCTGTGGTAAGTGTCTCAAATGAAAAACTTATCGAGAAACTTGAAAATGATCTCTTAAATGAGAAATTTTTGGTGACAAAATTTTCTAAGCCAAGCACTGTGCTACCCTTAATTGATACTCATCTTACCCAAGCTGGTAAGAAAGGGTTGGGATTTAAGGGACCTACTAGACCTTCCAATCCAAGAGGAAAGGGAAAATGGAAGGCAGTTGTTGTGCCTCTAGCCTCACTGCCTCAAATTTCTTTTCAGAGAGTATTGTTGCCTTCTAACAGGTATGATCATGAAAGTTGTTATAGTCACTAGGAGAACGTCAGATCCACTGGTTTGGACCAATGTGGCCTCAGCCATGGTGGAAGGTACAGCCATGTGAAAGCCTTTAAGACTGCCCATGAGGAAATCCAAATGGCCCAACCTGGACCATTTATTTTTGGTGCCCCAGCCCAAAATTCAAAGATATTGTTGCTGTTAAAAATCTAAATCATACGGTAAAAGTTGTGACTTAAGGGGAGTTTTATGGCAGGGCTGGAATGACCATCTCAGATTCTATCAGATGCATGTTTGCTAAAAAGAGACATGGAGCTGGTGGTTCTAAGAGAAGGCCAACACAGCTAGTTGAAAGACTCTCCTTCAGTCAAATTACTGCTGAAAGAAGACAGAAGTATAGTGCAGCACATCTCCCCACTGTTCAGGAAGCAGTGCAATCAAATGCTGGTCCCAAACAGAAAAGGAGATATAATATCTATGAGTGCTGGTATTGTGGCAAAGTGGGCCACTATGCTGTGGATTGCTGGTACAATCCCTCAGTGTCCAAAGGTAGCCAACCTGTTAGGAATTCTGCAGGAAGGCAGGGTTATTTCAAGACTAATATGAACCTAGGACCCAACAGAAATTGGAGTTCTAAGGTAAGGTGACTTGCATTCTTTTCATGATAGTTCAAGTACCAAATCACCTAAATGGTACATGGATAGTGGATGTTCTAGGCACATGACAGGAACAGAGGAGCTATTAAAGGAGTACACTCCAGTAAAGAATAGACCCAAGTTCATTTTTGGAGGCTCAGACAAGGGGATAAGCAGAGGCTATGGTAACATCTCAAATGGCATAATCACCATCATAAAGGTGGCTTATGTGGAGGGGTTGCAATGCAACCTCATAAGCATAAGCCAACTATGTGATCTTGGTTATGAAATTTCCTTCCACAAGGATAAGTGTCACATCAGGAGGTTAATTGACCAAAGTGTCATATTAATGGACACTAGGAGTGGGAATGTTTATTGCTTGAATTTTTCTTGCTTAGAAAATACTTCCCCTATATGGCTAGTTGTAAATGAGAAAGTCTCATATTGTGTCCAATGTCACAAGAGACTGGCTCATCTGAATTATAAGACCATTGGTCAGCTCTTCAGTGATGAGCTTGTTAGGAATGGTCCCAAAATAAAATGCTCCAAGGAGGGTATCTGTGCTGCTTGCCAAAAGGGTAAGCAGACTAAGACCTCTTTCAAGAGCATTGGGGCCAAGGACTCTATGAGATACTTGTATCTCCTGCATATGGACTTGTTTGGTCCTATGTCTGTTCATAATCTAGGTAGGAAGGTTTACACCTTTGTGGTGGTTGATGACTATTCCAGATTTACTTGGATGTTCTTCCTTAGAAGAAAGGATGAAACCCTTGAAGTCCTCACAAATTTTGTCAGGCAAATACAGAATGAGCTTGCATGCTCTGTGGTCAGAATGAGAAGTGAACATGGAACTGAGTTTCAGTCTGCTGCTATGACTACATTATGTGAAGAGCAAGGGATTCATCAAGAGTTCTCCTCTCCAAGAACACCCCAGCAAAATGTGTTAGCTGTGAGGAAAAACTGGACTCTCATAGAAGTTGCGAGAACACTATTGAGTGACACTTCTCTCCCTGAATATTTCTGGGTCGAGGCAGTTAACACTGCATGTCATGTGCTCAATAGGGCCTCTATCACCAAAAGCCACAAGAAGACTGCCTATGAGATCTTGCAGGCCAGAAAACCAAACATTTCCTACTTTAGGATCTTTGGTTGCAAGTGTTTCATCCTCGACAATGGTAAGTCAAAAATGACTAAATTTGCTGTCAAATCATATGAGGGGATATTTGTTGGGTACAGCAACAATAGTTTGGCATATAGAGTCTATAACTTGACAAATCAAGTTATAGAAGAGTCTGTCCATATAGTGTTTGATGAGTCATGCATGATTGACAGTGAGCTGTCAAGCTCTTTGCCTAGCTCTATAGGAACAGAAGTCATGATGGAAAAGCTCTCCATCAAAGATAAAGACCCAATTTTGTAAGAAGATTGTGTAGAGGGATGTTGTACAGTGGAAGCACGGGGCAGTCAAGCTGGAAATGAAGACCAACCTGCTGCAAAAAATGATAATCAGCAGGAAGCAGTTAGACTACCCCCAGCAGTCAAATATATTAGAGATCATCCTCCAGAGTAGATAATTGGTGAGACTAGCCAAGGTGTACGGACCAGAAGCAGGAGTCTCAACACAGCACTCTATTTCACCTTCTTGTCACAAGAAAAGCCCAAGAAATTTGAAGAAGCAAATCAAGATCCATTCTGGATTGGTGCAATGCAGGAAGAACTGAACCAGTTCTGAAAGTGAGGTATTAGATCTGAAATACTCTAGAGGGGGATGAATAGAGTATTTCTTAAATCCTTTACAGCTTTTGCTGTAAATAAAAAACTGCAGAATAAAATTAAAGTATAAACACAGCAATCCTAAAAAGGCACAAACACTGCAAGAAAAAAAAACAAAGGGCATCCAGACAACACAAAAAATTATAGTGGTTCCCCAACCTGGGTACATCCACTCTTCTACCACCCTGGTAGGAATCCACTCAGATTTTTAATCAGTTGCCTGACACCAATGAGCTTTTGATCAGGTGCTCAAAAACTAAACCTCAAGTCTTTTGGTCAGGTGACTTGCAACCAGGAATAACTTTTGAAGGGAGTTATAACCCTTTATACAGTGGGGGATGAGAGATGATATTGTCTTATTTTTCTCAATATACAACTGAGAAGACTTAAGTGGAAATGATATTAGCAAAGAGATCCCCTGAGATGTAGAATGGTTCAGGAAAAACTAGAGCTTTGATTCAGGGTGATAGGTCTTCAGTCTTTATCAGCCTTGACCAGAAAGTATTCAGGAACTTCTTGACAGATGGATTTGTTGTTGTCCTTTGAAGTGTCCTGGAGTGTTGAAGAAGGAAGACTCTTGATCTTGATTTGGTGTTCTTCTTCTTCAGAGAGTTGATGTTCTTCTAGTCTAGGGCTTCTTTTCTATATCAGAGTTCTCTATCTTTTTATCAGAGTTCTGTCAAGAGAGAACAACAGAGAGTTCCTTGTTGTAGACTGACTAACTTTGTATTTATGTTGTTTGTCTATATCTGTATGTCTGTGTATATGTTTGTCTATCTCTGTATGCCTTATTTCTTTTCCTTGGGCTTCTCCTCTTTACCTTTATCTCCAGGCTTGGTAAAAATAATTTCCCTATTGGGATCAGCAGCTTGCACCATAGTCATTATCATATCAACAGCCCCTATGACTTTCAAAGATGTGGCCTTGGGCACTACTGCTTCTGGGTGCAATTTCATGTAATCATCAACATTGAAAGATTTGTTAGCTTTTTCAAACATTTTGAGCTCTTCCTTCCTGTATTTAGACATGGTAGTATATTGTGAGGGATCCTTTCCTTCAGCTCTGGCTTTATTGATCATAGAAAGGCCAACAAATTCTTGGAGCTTGGCCATCCTAGCAGTTCTTGTTGTTTCTGGATCTTCAAAAGGTATAGGTGGAGAAGCAGGTCTGTTAGAGCTTTCAGCTTGTTGATGTTCAGGAAGTTTTTGCTATTTTTGCTATTGATGTTGCTGCTGTTATTGAGATTGGTGCTGCTTGCCAGATGGATACTGTCTTTGCTGGCTGCTTCCTGAGGATAAGGACCTACCCTGATGTCTTTGATAATTTTGAAATTGGGTAGTCCTTTGAGAAGCTGTGCCTAAAGCACCAGCAGCTGGATGAGGAGGTGGAGGAGGGTCCTTTCTATATTTGTGAGTTGGTGGAGGTGAATATCTTCTGCTTCTCTTTCTCTCTTTCTGTTCATTCTTGGATATCCACATCCAAGCAGGCATTCCCTTATAAGGAGTAATCTTCTGGAGGATGTAGTAAGGAGTATCATTTGTTGGATTGAGCTTTGGAGCAGGAGGAGGAGGTGCTTTCCTTTTCTTAGATACTTTCTTCTTCTTTGGATCCTCATTTGAATCCTCATCTTCATCATCATCCTCATCTTCAGACACTTGAGGATTATCATATAGATCATTCAAAGCTTTCAGTGCCTCAGCAGAAATTATTGGCTTCTCAGTCTGAGATGGAGTTGGAGGAGAAACTGCAATTGGATCTGGAGCTGGAAAGCTGTCTATGACAGTGCTTTCAACAACTGCCTTATTCTCTTCTTCAATATCAGCCAAGATCAAAGCATCAAGATCTGGCATAGGGGAGTCATCCATTACAAAACTTGGTGCAGAAAGAGTTTCTGGAGGGGATGGAATGACAGTAAGTTCTGGAGCAGCAAAACTGTCTCTGAGTTGCTTGGCAACTTTAGGACTTATTGGAGGAGAATAGGGAACAATAGCCAAAGATGGCTTAGTATAGTCTGCTGGAAGGAAACTCAAATATGCAGTATCAAAAATTTTCAACAAATTTACTAAATCTACTGTGGGATTTATAATGAAATCAACAACAGTATTTATTTCTTCTGTTACTGACTCATCCATGTCCATGTCAGTTTCAATAAAATTAATAAAATCAATTAAATCTAACTCAGCATCTGCATCTGCTGGTACTTCTACTGGAACAATTGCTGCATCTGCTACTGCTGCATTTGCTACTGCTTCTGCTGTTGCATCTGCTACTGGTTCTATTGCAGTCTCTCCATCAAGCATCTCCCCCTACCTGGTTTCAATGGGAACTGGATCCAGGCCCCTTACTGAAGAGGGGGCAGTAGTGAAGGCATAAATCTAGGCAGAGAGGGAAGATATAGAAGTA
Organism: Platanthera guangdongensis; assembly: GCA_039583875.1. NCBI lineage: Eukaryota > Viridiplantae > Streptophyta > Magnoliopsida > Asparagales > Orchidaceae > Platanthera > Platanthera guangdongensis. The sequence goes on from CM077159.1 coordinate 18,038,644, forward strand.
GCAAGAGGTGTAATAGCCTCTGCTATTATTGTTTTGAGAAGGGGAGTGAGGAGGAAAATGACAGAAGAAATTGTGGAGGGAACCAAAGGTGTAGTGGCAGAAGATCGTTCAATGGGTGGTTGGGTGGAAACAGTTGGTGGGATGGTAGATGTTGGTGAGGATGGAGGAATGGCATCATGCATTGGTTCATCTGTAGGAGTGGGAGTAGAGGGGAGAGGAAAGTAGGTTGAATGAGGGTATGGAAGATAGGTGTGGTGGAAGAGGAGATGATGGTGGTGTTGGAGCTGGTGAAGCATGGGGAGATTGGGCTGGTATTCCATGTGGAGATGGAGGAGGTGTAGGAAGATGAGTATGTGTTGGAGAGATATGAATGGGGGAAGATGGATGTGTGGGAGTATGAATGATTTTGTGGACTGTGGAAGGGATTTGGATTTGGATAGTTGGAAGATATGAAGGTGGGGGTGAGATCTCTTGAGCAGGGTGGGGAGTGGCTGTAACAACCCTTGTGCTCTCAGAAGCTCTGGTGGCAGAGGAGGAGGCCTTAGAAGACTTTGTTATTGTCCTCTCCCAACTTCCAAATAAGGCATAGGTAAGACTTTTGCTGGCATTGATGAATATGGTCGGAGAGACCAGTGATTCAGCAGCTTTTTCCTTCAAAAAGATCCTCAGGATCCTTCCAAAACACACTTCTTTTTTGTTGTTCTTTTTCTTGATCAGATCAAAGATGATCTGAGATCAGTCCACTTGTTTCTTGTTGACTACTGCACACATAACCAGAAATTGATGCCTGGTTATATAATCGTGTGCAGTATGCTTGCCCAGCAAGACTTTCCCAACAATATCTGCAAGAAACTTAAATTTTGCAGACAAGTGTTTCTTCAACAATTTATTAGGGTTATTTCCAGAGTAACCCATCATGTTCAGCATCATGTCATATGCTTCACTGTCAACCTCTAAATCTTCTTCTTCATTTCTCAATCCAAATATCTCAGTCAAAATGACGGGAGAGAGAGAAATGGCATTACCCGCAATTGATCCAACCATTGTGTTTTCCTCTATTGTCGAAGATGTATAAACCCATTCTCTGATTTCAGTTCCAGATAGCTTGATCCTTGTTGTCATCAAGGTCTTCAGTTGCTGGTCATCTAGAAGTTGTAGAATATCCAGAAAAATTGGGTCTGAGTGCTGGAACGAATCAAAGTCGACATCGAAGCCAGTATCGAATTTCATCGCGGTCAGGGTTCCTGCTGGAATTGCCATGAGATCACCTGCAAAAGAGAAAATGACGATCAAGTGCAAAGGAACAGAAAGCACGGGACGGAGGTCGGAGAAAACCTAGATATAAGGTTTTCCAGAATATGAATCAACAAACTCCGTTCCACGAAACTTAAAAGATTCTTCGATCTGAGGTCGACGAAATAATTTAGAGTTAAACAATTCGTCGAGCTCAGTCTGAAAATTTGAAGACATTTCGTCGAGCTCCGTTCGATGAAAGTTTTTTGAATCAGATTCGTCAATCTTCGATCGACGAAAATTAGTTCACTCATAGAGAGTTTGTCGATCTCCGTTCGACGAATATCTCAAGAACTTTTCCCAGATCGTCGAAATCCGTTCGACGAATTGTGAAAAATTCGTCGAGTGCAGACAGAAACTAAACTATGTCTTCTTCATTGATCATTCCAAGCTATTTTATAAAGAATAAGTGAATTCTCTCATCTAGAGGTTTGGTGAATATATCAGCTCTTTGTAAATCAGTATAGATATAGACAAGATTAAATTTGTTTTTTGTCTACAAACTCTCTAATGAAATGATACCTAATGTCTATATGCTTGGTCCTCATGTGATGAACTGGATTTTGTGCTATGGCTATATCACTTATGTTATCAAAAAATAGAGTTGAATTATTTCAGTTGAGACCATAGTCCAGTAATTGATTCTGAATCCACAACATCTATGAACAGCAACTGCCAGTTGCTATGTATTCTGCTTCAGCAGTTGATGTAGACATAGATGATTGTTTCTTACAAAACCAAGACACTAATCTCATACCCAGGAACTGGCAGGTTCCTGAAGTACTTTTCCTGTCCACCCTGCATCTAGCAAAATCAGCATTTGAGTATCTAGTTAACTCAAATTCTGATTCTGTAGGATATAATAGGCCTATACTTGGACAACTCTTTATATATATCAAAATTCTTTTTAAGAAAATTAGATGAGATTCTTTAGGGTTCACTTGGAACCTAGCACAAAGGCATGTGGCAAACATGATATCAGGTCTGCTAGCTGTATGATATAATAGGGACCCAACAATGCCCCTATATAATTTCTGGTCAACAGGTTTCCCATGTGGATCAGAGTCTATTACAACATTTGTAGCCATAGGTGTTTTCTTTGCTGAGGCATCAGCCATCCCAAACTTTTTGATAAGCCTTTTTGCATATTTAGCTTGGGAGATGAAGATGCCATCGGGAAGCTGCTTCACTTGGAGACCAAGGAAGTAGGAGAGCTCACTCATGCTACTCATTTCAAATTTGAAATGCATGAGGTCATAGAACCTCTTGCATAATTTGGAATCAGTAGACCCAAATATGATGTCATCCACATATATTTGTACTAATAATGTTTGGTCCTTATGATGTCTAGTGAAATGTCTCTTCTCTAGTATGCCTCTAATGAACTTATGCTCTATCAAAAAGCTAGTTAAGGTCTCATACCAAGCTCTTGGAGCTTGCTTTAGACCATAGATGGCTTTATGCAATTTAAAAACATGATAATGGTGAGTTGGAGAAATAAAACCTGAAGGTTGTTCAACATAAATCTCTTCTTTTAGGACTCCATTCAGAAATGCACACTTCACATCCATCTGGTATAGCTTGAATTTCTTGTAGGCAGCATAGACCAAAAATATTCTGATGGCCTCTAACCTTGCAACTGGTGCAAAGGTTTGATCATAATCTATGTCTTCTTCCTGCTTGTATCCTTGAGCAACAAGCCTAGCCTTGTTCCTCACTATTATACCTTGGGCATCTAGTTTATTTCTGTATACCCATTTGGTTCCAATGACTGGGTAGTCTTGGGGTCTTGGAATCAAATATCAAACTCTACATCTCTCAAACTGGTTGAGTTCATCTTGCATTGCAATGATCCAGTGGGGATCCTGCTCAGCATCTTTTATGGATTGAGGTTCAACCTGAGAGAGAAAACAGACATGCATCAAATCTTGGTTGAGTTGATGTCTTGTCTGTACACCAACGGATATGTCTCCAATCACTTGAGATCTAGGGTGATCCCGTAGTGTGACAAGATAATTTGGTGGTGTTGGTTCAGCAATAGCATTTTGAATTAATTGCTCTTGTGGAATTGAGTTTGCTGTTGAGGGAAATTCAATTCCTTCAATACTTTCTTCTTCACTTTCTTCATTGACTTGTGGATAAGGATGTGTTGGAACCTCTTGGGTGAGGTTAAGTCCATCCAAACTCTCACACAAGTGAGGTACCTGCAAAGTGCTATTGGTAGAAATTTCTTTCTCCTTGCAAGATATGTTAGTTTCATCAAATGTAACATGAATGGATTGCTCAATTTTTAAGGATGATTTATTAAAGTCCCTATAAGTTTTGCTTACTTGGGAATATCCTAGAAAAATTTCCTCTTCAGCCTTAGCTTCAAACTTCCTAATGTATTTATTGTTGTTTTTATGTATATAACACACACATCTAAATACTTTAAAGTAGTTGATTTTAGGTTTCTTCCCTTTAAGTAATTCATAGGGAGTCTTATTCTTCAGTTTATGTATTAGGCTTCTGTTCAGGACATAATTTGCAGTGTTTACAGCCTCTGCCCAAAAGGTTAGTGGCAAGTAAGAATCTACAAGTAATGTACCTGCTGCTTTAATTAGGGTCCTATTTTTTCCTCTCAGCTACCCCATTTTGTTGGGGAGTTCTCGGAGCTGAGAAGCTGTGCCTGATACCTTCCTTCTCACAGAACTCATGCATAAGAAGAGACTCAAAATTTGTACCATGATCACTTCTAATCAATGCAACATGAGTAGAGTACTCAATCTGTATGGTCCTGAGAAAATCTGTAAGAACCTTAAAGGTATCTGACTTAGATCTCAGAAAGGACACTCAAGTGAACCTTGAGAAGTCATCTACAATAACTAAGGTGTAGGATTTCCCTCCTAGGCTTTGTACAGTAATGGGTCCAAAGAGATCCATGTGTAGCAAATACAAAATCCTAGGTGAATCACTTTTATTTACTGATTTAAAGCTAGATTTAGTTTGCTTGCCTAGTTGACAAGCCATACAAATGTCTTCCTTCTTGTAGGAACCAGAAGGTAAGCCTCTTACAAGACTGTCTTTTGATAGCCTAGCAATGTTTTTCATGTTAACATGTCCTAGCCTTTTATGTCACAACTCATTTTAATTGCAAACAATATTATGCAAACAAATGTCTAATTTGGCAGAAAGAAAATTAACTAAGTATATGTTTCCTTGCCTATCTCCAATTAAAACTTTTTGGTTTTCTTTATTAGAAATAATGCAAGAAGTTGAGTTGAAATGTATCTGATAACCTTCATCACATAATTGGCTTATTGAGATGATGTTATGCCTGAGTCCACTTACATAGGTCACTTTCTTGAAGGTGACTGCTCCAATCTTCACTTCTCCATAGCCTTCAAACTGGCCACACTTGGAATCACCAAAGATTACCTTTGGCCCCAGCTTGGATTTATAGTTGGTTAGGTTGTCCTTGCTGCCAGTCATATGTTTGGAGCAACCACTATCCAGGTACCAAGGCTGATTCACACCTGGACAGCCCTTTATATGCAGAGAAAATAATTAATTGTTCTTGACCCAGGTTACCTTGGGTCCTTTATTTTGCTGATAAGAAAAACTAGATATTACAGAAAACTCTGGTTGAGATTTGTATCCTAGTGGATGATATCTTCTAGGTGGTGTGATCCAATCAGCTAATGAATTAAATAATTTCCTAGATTTATTGAGGTTGATGTTATAGTTATAATTTATGTTAAGTCTTTCTGGGTTCGACGAATTATTGTGATTTCGTCGACCAGAGTTCGACGAATTATGATGAGATCGTCGATCTCTGCCCAGAGAATGAATATAGTCATTTTCTGTGCCCCAAGTTCATCGATCTCTGCTTGACGAACCATAAGAGTTCGTCGATCGCAGTTAGACGAATGATCATAGCTAAGATTTGCATTCAGCGTTCGTCGAGTTGAGTTCGACGAACTGGACACATTTCATTGATCTGAGTTCGACGAAATCTGTTGAACTTTATTTTTACTTGTTTTCTGGTTTCTGTTATTTTAACCTATTAATTTTGGAACAACTTTTAAGGTTTGTTTGTTGTTCATTATTTCTTTCCCCTTAGCTGAAACAAACTTGATGGGGGTTGACAAAATGTTTTTCTTGAGAATGGGGGGCAAACCTGATGATGCACCCAAGCCCAGGTTGCCATTCAATCTAGCATTAACTGTGCTTGTAATGTCCATCAGCTTGAGGCTTCTCCCATTGAGAGTCTTCTCAAGTTGTTTAGCCTCACATAACTCAGTTTTTAACATTATAATTTGTTCATTAGCTAAGATTAATTCATCCTTTAACCTATTATTTTCAGAGTTAACAGTCTCTAGGTTTCCTAGTTTTTCCCTAAGAGTCTTAATTTCCTTTTATGCGTTAATTAGATCTATGCATATGGTTTTGAATTCAGATTTAAATGATTCAGAATTATAATCAAAAGAAGATAATACCTTGTCAGCTTCAGAATCTGAAACTGCTTCATTGTCAGAATCTTCTTCTTTTGAATGACTCCTGGAGGCATCAATGGCTATTAGGCAGACTTCTTGGGCCCTTGCCTCTTCTTCATATTCACTAGAGCTAAAGGATGTTGATTCATCCTCAGTTTCAATCCAGGATTCAGCCACAAAACCTTTCTCCTTCTTCTTGTATTTGTTGGAGGAAGGCCTGCTGTTGTGCTGTCTTCTTGTGTCCTTCTCTCTTCTCTTCTCCTTCTTCTAATTCTCTGGACACTTAGAGATGAATTGTTCAGGTTTCCTACAACAAAAACACATCACTTCTTTAGTTGGTGTTTTGTCATACCTTGGCTTGTCATCCTGCCCAGATGACCTTCTCCTGAAGTCTTTCTTTGCCATCTTGTAAAATCTCTTATCAAATAGAGACATTAGTTCTTCATTCATGGTTGGAGTCTCTGTCTCCTCAGCAGCCTTGAAAGCGATGATGTGCTCTTTTCTTGCTGGAGAAGGTGTTCTCTGCTCGGCTGTCTCTCTGGATTTGATCAACTGTTCATAGGACTTAAGCTTTCCTAAAATAGATTCAGTGGAAATCTCATTTAGGCTTCTGGCCTCCTTGATGGGCCAGATCCTTGAATCCCATGATCTTGGGAAGCACATAAGGATCTTATCATTCACCTCTGTGAGGGTGATGTCCTTGTCCAATGTTTTTAGCTCACTGATGATTGAGCTTAACCTGTTGTACATATCAGCTACTGTCTCAGCTTCCTCCTTTAAATTCTCATATAGGGATATGAGATTGGATCTCCTATCCTTCCTTTCATTTGCAGATCCAGCCACCATTTGATTTAGAGAGTCCTAGTTGGCCTTGGCTGATGTGCATTCAGCCACCTTTTGAAAAATGTCATCAGATATTGTTTGGGCCAGAATATTCATGGCCTTGGCATCAGCAATTTTAGCCTTCTTCTGGGCTTTAGTTCACTCAGGTGGTGGAACTGCATTTGTGCTTGAAGCTGCTGTAGATGTAGAGGCAGTGGCTTGAGGAGTACCTGTCATAATAGAATTAAAGATATCCTCATCAATAGAGTTCATGTACAATTTGATTCTTGCCTACTAGATGGCAAACTTATTTAGATTGCATACTGGAGGTCTGGTGCTTGCATAATCTTTGTTCTGTGCCATGTGTGAGAATAAATCTAATGGAAATAAGGTTTCAGATCTAACAAAGGATCTTTGGTTCAAGAGTTAGCTTGTACAGCCAAATGAACTAGCTCTGATACCAATCGAAAGTGAGGTGTTAGATCTGAAATACTCTAGAGGAGGGTGAATAGAGTATTTCTTAAATCCTTTACAGCTTTGTTGTAAATAAAAAACTGCAGAATAAAATTAAAGTATAAACACAGCAATCCTAAAAAGGCACAAACATAGCAAGAACAAAAAAAGGGCATCCAGACAATACAAGAAATTATAGTGGTTCCCCAACCTGGGTACATCCACTCTTCTACCACCCTGGTAGGAATCCACTCAGATTTTTGATCAGGTGCCTGACACCAATGAGCTTTTGATCAGGTTCTCAAAAACCAAACCTCAAGTCTTTTGGTCAGGTGACTTGCAACCAGGAATAACTTTTGAAGGGAGTTATAACCCTTTATACAGTGGGAGATGAGAGATGATATTGTCTTATTTTTCTCAATATACAACTGAGAAGACTTAAGTGGAAATGATATTAGCAAAGAGATCCCCTGAGATGTAGAATGGTTCAGGACAAACTAGAGCTTTGATTCAGGGTGATAGGTCTTCAGTCTTTATCAGCCTTGACCAGAAAGTATTCAGGAACTTCTTGATAGATGGATTTGTTGTTGTCCTTTGAAGTGTCCTGGAGTGTTAAAGAAGGAAGACTCTTGATCTTGATTTGGTGTTCTTCTTCTTCAGAGAGTTGATGTTCTTCTGGTATAGGGCTTCTTTTCTATATCAGAGTTCTCTATCTTTTTATCAGAGTTCTGTCAAGAGAGAACAACAAAGAGTTCCTTATTGCAGACTGACTAACTTTGTATTTATGTTGTTTGTCTATATCTGTATGTCTGTGTATATGTCTGTCTATCTCTGTATGTCTGTACAGGAAAGGAGAGTAAATTTCTTTTATATTTCCTGTCAAGAAATTCTCTTTCGAAATTTGAATTCCTCTGCATTAATTACGGACGGCCTTGAGAATAAACTGCATTGATTTATTTCACCAACTGTCCCATGGAAAAACGGCAAGCAATAATCCTGGAGAAGACTATAATCAATGCTCTGTCTAACGGTAATATTCAGAGAATATTTTAGCATTGATTACTCAGGAATTGTTGCAATGGGAATGAGACAGAATAAAGGAAATAACTAAGTATGGATTCGTCAAACAGAGAACAGAAATCGTCGAGTTGAGTCCACAGTTCGTCGAGCTGAGAAGCTGTGTTCGTCGACCAGATGGCTTCTTTTTGTCGAGCTGAGTTCCAAGATCGTTGAGCGGAGAGTAGAACTGCATTGATTAGAAACTTTGACAATTCTGTGTATGGAGTTCGTCAGGCTGATAATTGGTTTCGTCGACTGATTTTTCTTTGCTAACAAGTAATAACTCAATGCGATTTCATTCTACATTCTAGTATAACTATGTAGATGGGCATAAACTAGATTGAATTAACATTCAGGCAAGTGCACCTATCAATCATAGTACAGGAGAAATCTACATCTCGTGTCGTATTCCACAGGGCCCTTTCAAGTATTCTTACTCATCCTCACTATATTATCGTACCTATAAGTAAAAGTGATATCTAAACTAGATTAACCTAACTATGACCATTTGGATGATTCAACATTGGAGAAGTAAAAATAATAAAAGGCATGAAGCTTTTGAGCAATTACATGAACAAACTCATTTATTAGTTCAATTCTAAGTGATCATGAAATGAAAAGACTATTAAATTCGTTGTAATGTAAAGGTTAAATGTTCATCAAATTCTCTCTCGAGCAATTCCAAATATAAACCTAAGATAGTAAATTTTCTCTCGAACAATTTACAACACTCAAGTTCGCATTAAGTGAAGTACACGTATTACTACATAAATTCATGAATTTTATCTCTAAATTACCATGAATCCTTTTACTCGTGTTCTAATTTTCCAAACACCATATCTCTCAATCATAGAGTTTGATTCACAAAGAGAGTTAACACCACAATATGAATATACAAATATCATTACAAAGAACCAATTTCTCAATCTAGTAATTTGCAAATTATGTAAAGCAAAGAAGCAATTCATAATGAAGATTAAACTCTTTGTTTGCAATCATAAACACGAATAAAATACCACAAATTTAACATAACCAAAACGATACATGATTACTAGAATGTTCAACTATAAGTTCATGTAAATTAAAACAATAAACAAAGATGAATCATCAAAAGAAAGGAAGGATTAAAAGGGATTAATGATTAGATAAAAATACATATAAAATACCCTTCAATCCTCCTTCTCTTGGATGCTCCCCTTCGGCCTTCAGCAGTTCTCCAATCCCAGAAATGATCCAAAAGTCCTCCACAAATTTTTCTGCAGGAAATATATAGTCCCTTTGCAAACAGGTCGGACACGGGTTCCCACACGGCCGTGTGTCAGGCCGTGTGGACGGTTCCTAGGCGGTTTCTCCACGAGCAAGCGTGTCTAGTAGTGGGGCATGTCAGATGACAGGGGGATGGACACGACCGTGTGTTCGGCCGTGTACTTCAGACATGGGTTGGTCGGCAATCATGTTCAAATAGGACACGGGTAGGCACACGGGCGTGTGCCCTACCCGTGTGAGTCTCTGTCTCATGTGCCAATTTCTTCAGCTCCAGGTGCATATGAAACGGATAGGCACACGGCCGTGTGTCAACCCGTGTGTGCCAAATTTTCGTCCTGTTATCAGCCATGTTGACTCCGTGAACTCCTCTGTTTGCTCCAAGACTTTTAGGTCCATTGGTTGACATTACCTGCGATAGAAAAATGCAAGAATCAGTAAATAGTTTATTACAAGGAATGCCAAAGACTTCTAAATGCGCTCTTCTATCTATGATACAATAATTTCTTTACTATTATCGTGAAATCAACACAAAAAGGGGCAGGAAATAGTAGACATGATTACAATTATGATAATAAAAAGCCTATCATAATCGTACTCATCATCGACTGAAGTTCAGCAAAGTATTTCTGGACTTAGAATATTTTAGATGCTTCTAGAATGAAGTGTTGAAGTGAAGTATCCAGAATTCATCGACCTGAGAATTTGTTTCGTCGAGCTGAGGACCACTAACTGCTGCTTCATAACTCTTGCCAAAGTGGTCAAAGTTCGTCGAGCTGAGCACGACAATCGACGACCTGAGTTCGACGAACGTCGAACTCATTTTATTGAGTATTTGGAAATTTTATAAGTCTTGAGTCTCTGGCAGTCTGATGATGGCTGGTCCATGAGATTTTGAAACTAAGGACATGGCCTAGACTCTAGGACACAACTATGACCCTAGCTATACAAGATGTGTCACAAGATCCTAACTTAGTGAACCTAGCCCAAATCAGACTAGGGATCCAACAAGTTCAAAAGGTGCAAAGTCTGGAAGCTGGTTCCTAGACCAAATGGACTCAATAGTATTGGAGTCAACTGAATTTTCAGGAATAAACTTGATGAAAATGACATTGTAATCAAGAATAAAGCCAGACTGGTGGCCAAAAGGTATAGATGGGAAGAAGAGATTGATTATGATCAAACCTTTACCACAGTTGTAAGGTTGGAAGCAATCAGACTATTCCTTGCATTTGCAGCCTTCCAGGGATTCAAGGTATTCCAGATGGATGTCAAGTCAGCCTTCTTGAATGGAGACTTGAAGGAAGAAGTTTATGTAGAGCAGCCTACAGGTTTTATTGACTCTGACTCTCCTGTTGTTGTATATAGACTTAGGAAAGCTCTTTATGGGCTTAAGCAAGCCCCAAGAGCATGGTATGAGACATTATCTACCTTTCTCATTGAGAACAAAATCTCAAGGGGGAAGATAGACAAGACCCTATTCCTAAGAGAATCTAAGGGCAAGATCATCTTAGTCCAGATTTATGTTGATGACATAATATTTAGCTCTACTGATGACAATCTCTGCAGGAAGTTTGCAAAACTTATGCAGGGGAAGTTTGAGATGAGTAGTATGGTTGAACTGAAGTTCTTCTTGGGACTCCTAGTAAGACAAACTGATGATGGTCTATCAATATCCAAGTCAAAGTTCATCAGGGAGCTAGTCAAGAAATATGGTATGGAAAATGCTTCCACCATGAGAACTCCCATGAGCTCAAGTATGCCTATAGGCAAAGATGATCCAGGGAAGCCTGTTGATCAAACTCTGTATAGATGTATAGTTGGCTCCCTTCTTTACCACACTATAAGTAGGCCTGACATTATGTATGCAACATGTGTCTGTGCTAGGTATCAGCCCTGCCCTAAAGAGTCTCACTATACTGCTGTGAAAATAATCTTGAGATATCTTAAGGGCACCCCAGATCTTGGCCTATGGTACCCCAGGAATAGGGAATTTGAACTAATAGGCTATTCAAATGCAGATTTTGCAGGCTGCAAGGAGGACAGGAAGAGCACTTTAGGCTCCTGTCAATTTTTAGGTGGAAGGCTTGTCTCTTGGAGCAGCAAGAAACAAACAAGTGTAGCAATCTCAATAGCAGAGTCAGAGTATATTTCAGCTAGAAGCTGCTATGCTCAGTTGTTGTGGATTCAACATCAACTTCAAGACTACAATGTTCAGATAAGTAGAACTCCACTCTTTTGTGATTCTACTAGTGCAATTTCTATAGCTAGGAATCTTTTCTCCCATAGCAGGACTAAACATATAAAAATTAGGTATCATTTCATTAGAGAACATGTGGAAAGGGAAGACATCTCCCTTGAGTTTGTCTCCAAATATAAGCAAGTGGCTGATATCTTCACTAAGCCACCTTATGATGCAAAGTTCAACACCTTCAAATTTGAATTGGGCATGTTGAATCTTGTGTAGCTTCAATTCTCTCTTCTACCATATGCTACATTACTTGTTTTGTAGGTAGAACAAGCTCTTCCTCCAGATATTGAAGATGATGTCCAACTATTGAGGGGAATCTAGCCCAACAGCTGAGATAGAGGGAGGGAGAATAACCTATCAGTATGCTCCCTATTCTAGAAGTCAAAAAGGGGGAGGAAGGAAGTCAAGGGCTGAGAAGCACAGCCACGTGGAACTGTAAGGATAACAACATGTCAGGGGGAGTAAGTAATTCTCCATAGGCTGGAGAAATGGTAACACTTCTACTGTTAAATTTTGTTATGATGAATTGTTGTGTTATCAATGACCTGTATTGTTTTGACTTCTTCAAATAGGGGGAGATTGTTGGGTCTATTGATCCAAATATCCCAGATTTGTACGAAGTCAAATAGGTCAATGACATACACACATAATGTATTTGATGTGTGCTTTAGTTCATGCATGTAGGTTATCCATGATTGGATAAGTAAAGAAATCAGTAAACTCAAAATGGTAACACTTCTACTGTTACATTTTGTTATGATGAAATGTTGTGTTGTCAATGATCTGTATTATTTTGACTTCTTCAAATAGGGGAAGATTGTTGAGACTATTGATCCCAATATGCCAGATTTGTAAGAAGTCAAACGAGTCAATAACATACACATATAATGTATTTAATGTGTGCTTTAGTTCATGCATGCAGGTTGTCCATGATTGGACAAGTATAGAAATCAGTAAACTCAAATTTCATTGAACTCTGCTCAGAGTTCGTCAAAATCAGCTTTCTGATCATTGAGCTTAACTCAGCATATGCTTAAGAATTCAGGATACAAAATTCATAAAACTTAGCTCAAAGTTCGTCGAGCTTAGGTTACAGTTCGTCGAGCTCAGCCAAACGCATGTCAAGCCAAAGCCAGAAAATCTGTCTAAGGTATTAGTGTCGTGTCCGCTAATAAGAAGGCGTTGAGACCGCTGAGACAGCTGAGACAGCTGTGAAGATAGCACTGAGACAGCTTAGACAGCTGGGATGATAACGCTGAGATAGCTGAGACAGCTGGGAAGATAGCATTGAGACAGCTGAAGATAACTGAGAAGATGGCGTTGAGATAGCTGAGACAGGTGAAAAGATGGCGTTGAGATAGCTGAGACAGTAGAGAAAACGTTAGCTGAAAACTCTCTAAGTTCAGAAGCGTTGAGTGAAGCAAGTTCACTTAACGCTTCTAAATAAAGCAGGAAGCGCTGAGACAGTCAAGAGGTAAACAGTTGACAACAAAATTAGCTGGAATTTTTCTAAGTCCAGAAGCGTTGAGTGAAGTAGGTTCACTCAACGATTCTAATAAAGAGGAAAGCGCTGAAACAAAGAATTATCTCAGCTGATAAATGAAAAACCACTAAGACGGCTGAGACAAATCCGCTGAGACAGTTAAAGTGCAAAAACCGTTGAGATAGCAGATAAGAGGAAAGCGCTGAGACAAAGGCTTGTCTCAGCTAATAATGGAAACCCGCTGAGACCGCTGAGACCGCTGAGACAAAGCCAGAAAATTTTCTAAGTCCAGAAGAGGTACATCTGAGGATGACGACAGTTAGAATATTGTTAGATTTCTTTGTCTACCTTTGTTCAAAGCTCTATTTAGCTCTTTCTTTTACCTATTTGTTTGGACCATTATACTTTCTGTTTGATTTGTGATGCTAGTCTTATAAGGCCCGCTTCGCAATTAAATCCAAGACTATGATATGATGTGACTGAGCTTTAATTTTGCTTATTCGCGCATTCTATTTTCTGTTCAAGTTCAAAATAGTTAACAGGTGTTGGACATGATTGCGAATGATTCAAGTTTTGGTTGAATATTGCACAACACAGACAATCCTTAAATATATGTTTGCACGTATCAGGGCCACATCGGAGCCCGTTATTGAGTTCGTGTATTATACATAAGAGGTACTATATATACCTATTCCAATTTTAAAAAATATACGTAAAATAATTTGAGCTAACCCGCTGACTACTTGGACCGGCTGCTTGCGGATATTAGCGACGTATTTTTTTTGAACCGCGCCTATGCCTACGAGCCGCACGACTGAAGGAAGCCGCCGACTACTTCCCGCGTGCACGGTTCTTGCGGTTTCGTTCCCGTAAATCCCTTCAGCTAGGGCTGATATCGAGTCGAGTTCGAGCGATTTTGGCTCGGCTCGAAATCGAAATTTTCGACTCAAACTCGACTTGAAATGGACTCGAAATCGAAATTGATTTCGAGTCGAGTCAGCTCGACTCGAAATGACTCGATTCCGAGTCGGCTCGAAATCGAATCGAGTCAGCTCGAATTCGAATCAAGTTTGGTCGAAATTGAGCAATTTTTCATTTTATTTCTACTTTGCTCAAAATTAAATTGGGCAACTTATAAATTTAGCAAATGGAACACTTAAAGCCTTCATTCTTTTTATTTATGTTTAAATTTTGTTATTTTTAATCTTAAAATAAGAATATATTGATAAATACATAATTCTTTTAATTAATTCGAGTTGATTTGAATCATATTTCAAGCGATTCAGGGTTGGCTCGAAATCGACTCAAAATCAGATTCGAGTCAAATTGAATCTACTCAAATGGAGTCGAATCAATTTTAACTGATTCTGATTCGGCTCAATTTTCGAACGATTTTCGAGCGACTTTCGAGTTTCGAATAATATGTGTCACAACCCGCATTTTCTCCGAAATTTAAGAAGTATCAGAGTAGAAGAAAACGCGCGTTGTGATGCCACGTCGGACAGGGGATAACTGTCGACGCTCAGGCAACCACTAACTGCTAAGACTAAGAATGTTCAAAACTTTAATGATGTGAAAATCAACTATATTTTTGAGGCCGTACCCCTCGGCTTCGTGGATCAACTAGTCCACCCCTTCAAAATTATACTTATACGTAGCGGAAAATACTCTATTCATTTTTTTTAACATCCTAAGAGAGCTTATGCGTCCCCAGGGGACGCCTAAGGCTATGCAAAACCCTAGATTTAATTTATATATTATATATAGGAAATACCCTTTTACGCGGTTTGAAAATAGTGATTAAGCTTTTTAGAAAGGAAAACATGATGCCTATATTTTTGATATAATAGTTATTTTCTTTTATAGGTTTTAAAGTAACTATCAACCTAACATAAATCATCCCAGAAGCAAGTTGAATAAACTCCAAAACAGGAAATCTAGCAGCATAAGCAAAGTACAAAGCATCTAAAAGAGAAACCACCAGTGGGCGCCAACAACTGACACGAACCCACTGGTGAGTAGGTATATATGTACTACAAGTCTAAAGAAACTACCTCCCAGGAGTGAGGAAAAGAAACTCAGCAGCAGCTACAACACTAGCAAACTCCAGAAGAACCCTAGCCGCTCAGCCGGCTATAAACCTGAACCTGAGGCATTCAAAGAAGAGAACGCCTCAGCAAAGCATTATATAAATATGGAAATGAAACAATAGCATAAGAAAGAAGTGAAACAGGTAAGAGCTAAAGTAAACGAGTGCAGGAAAAAAATACTCGCCATGAGTGAGTAAAAAGGGGGTGCACCAAGTGCACGGGTGAGGTCAAGCCTCTCACATATCTACAGGAAGGATTAGCAAAATAATAAATAAATTCAAGTGTAAAGCTAGAGCAGGAAGAGCCACCTAGTACTGGAGATGGACAAAAACAGAAATAAGGTCCTAGACTGGTGGCAACGGTCCAACCACGTCTCACAGGCCTAAACATCTCAAGGTGCTGTGGTGGTGGCATCGGTCCAACTCAACCAAACAGCTCACATTGTCTTAATGAGACAAGAAGTAAAACACGGGTGGCGGCATCGGTCCGACCCACCTAAAAATCACATCCTACTCCAGCACTACGTGACTCGGGAAAGCCCTCACTAGTGGCTCCATGAACCACCAAGAAGTCACACTGAACCCTAAGCACTCTAGAGCGACCCACCTAAGAGCCTTTTAAGCCTACCAAGGGGCAACTACGATAAAATCCTTGTAGCTAAAATAATGAATTTACATCAAAAATTTCTAGTGCCGAAATCACATCAAGGAGTTCTTGCAACAAGATTCCTAATGCTGAATTCCTATCAAAATTCCAAATGTTGAAATCGTATCAAGTTCCTTGTGCTGAAATCATAACCAACTCCTAGCGCTGAAATCATATCAAGAACTCCATTTTGATTTTAAGTTTCTTTTGTTGAGGTTTCTGTCTCCCATTTTGATTTTAAGCAATATGACTTCCCCGTGGTTCTTTACATATTATAAGATGGACACTGTAAATTTTATTTCTTGGTGAGTAAACTTGGGTTTTATTAGGTACAATGGTATTAGTGACGTGTTTTCATTGTGCTGTGTTAAGAAAATCATCACATTCTCCCATAAAATATGAGTTGCTCCATAAGTGTTTAGCGTTGATTAAGAGAAAAAGAACGTCGTCATCATCATTAGCCTTGTACAATTCTGTTAGTTAAATTCATCGCATTGGGAACACTTCTCGAAGAAGCAATGAGGGGGCACATTTCAAGGATAATAGATGAAGGGGAGATTTTTATCATGTAGAGGGACAAAAAGGGACAAGGAACATTGATTGTAGCATATCCTTGGAAGAGTCTTTGAATGAAATTTCATAAACAACGACTAACGAACCAAGCAACAAGGTTAGCATGAAACAAATTTACTTTGGCAAGGAAATACCTGCCTTGGTCTTAGGAGAAAATTTCGGCCAGCAGTAGATTTAAGAAAACCTGGACAAACGAAGACCTGGACTAGCAAGAACCGGCCAGCACCCAATCGGCCCTCAAACACCACCACAAGAAGAACCTGGACAGAATTTAGGGTAGGAAACTGCATTACTGCTTGGAAAAACTAGAGATGAAGAGATCCGACCGGGAAGAACATGGAGGAAATCTCAAGATAGATACCTTGGAATGGAGATCTTGACTGGAGGAGTCCGGATCCGGTCTCGAACGAAGATTTCCGGGCTGATTTGGGCCGGCGAACGGGCGATCGGGGGCTGCGAGGACTTCCGCTGGTTTCCTTCTTCCGCTCGGGTTCCAGGCAGCCGACGGGTTGGGGGTAAAGGAATTTCTAACCTAATCGGATTACATATGTATATATATATACCTATTATTTACATACACATATTTATATATTTACACACCAACCCTCATATATATATACCTATACATACACATAAATACATATATATATATATATTTATACATACACATAAATACACATATATATATATATATTTATACATACACTTAAATACACATATATATATATATATTTATACATACACATTAACACATGATCGCAGGCACGCACACGCAAATTATTAAAACCTTGCATGTCTACAACACGCGCTATGCCCTAAATGCGCAAACATGAAAAATACGCTCGCACAAATGACGACTCGCTAACTAGCGACCGTCAAAAAGGCGCGAAAACTAACGCTCTCGGATTCCGAACAAATCCGCACCGTAGCTAAACACTCGGGCTACGAAAACATCGGCGAAGTCGGACACAACCTCCGACGACCACGCACTTGGGCAAACCTCACCCGAAGCCAAAGCACAAGGATTCCCTAAGAGGCTCAGTCGGGCCTCCAAAACAGACGCCGGCTAGCTGGGGAAACCATACAACAGGCTATAAACTCTAAGAACACCTAACGAGGTACTCTAACAACGGTACGAGCCGGGAATGCGCCAACGTAATGCCAAACGAGGACTTAAATAATTGCCGACAAATTCAGGGGCGTTACAGTCACCCCCCTAAAAGAAAGTTTCGTCCCGAAACTTTACGTACACTACCTCTACTATAGCAGGAAAGTAATCAAAATAATAGTTACTAGGAAGAAACATACCCAAGAAATCAGGAGAACAGGCGAGGGTAAGCCTCCCTCATCGCCGACTCTAGCTCCCAAGTCGCGCTTTCCAAATCTTGATTCTTCCAAAGAACCTTCACCATCGGGATAGACTTCGACCACAGCACCCGGTCCTGAGTATCCAAGATGCGGACCGGCACCTCCACAAATGAGAGGTTAGGCTCCAACTAGGGCACGACATCCAAGACTTGCCCGCTGCTCCGCACACACTTCCACAACTGGCTCACGTGAAAGACATTATGCACGCCTGGGAAGTTGGCGGGTAGATCCAACCTATATGCCGCCACACCAATACGCTCCAAAATTCTGAATGGGCCCACATACCTCGGATCCAGCTTACGGTTCTTGCCGAACCTCTTCACTCCAACCATCGGAGATACCTTCAAGAAGACCAAATCCTCTACCGAAAATTCCAAATCAGACCTACGCCGGTTGGCGTTCTTCTCGTATCTCTCCTGAGCTAACCGAAGCTTTTCCCGAATGAGCTTCACAGCAACCTCCATTTCCTCTAGAGCATCAGGACCCAACAAAGGCCTCTCACCGGCCTCAGTCCAAAACAACAGAGTTCTGCAGCGCCTCCCATATAATGCCTCGAAGGGAGCCATTTGCAAGCTCTCTTGGTAACTGTTATTGTAGGCAAACTCCATGAGCCGCAAACGCTCATCACATGCTCCACCGTGATCTAAAATGTAGCACCTGATCATATCCTCCACAATCCGGTTCACCCGCTCGGTCTGCCCATTTGTCTGAGGGTGGTATGCGGTAGAATATCTCAAGTCTGTGCCCAAACCCTCCTGCAAACTCTTCCAGAAGCGGGAAGTAAATCTGGAGTCTCGGTCTGAAATGATGCTCACGGGAACTCCATGCAATCGGATGACCTCGCTCAAATACAGCTCCGCTATCTTCTTCATCGGGTAATCGATCTTATAAGGTACGAAGTGTGCACACTTCGTCAATCGGTCCACGGTCACCCAAACTGAGTCAAATCCCCTTGGAGATCTTGGTAAGCCCGTAATGAAGTCCATGGAGATACTTTCCCACTTCCAAGTCGGGATTTCCAAAGGAGTCAACTTTCCACCAGGCCTCCCATGATCGGCCTTCACCCGCTTGCAAGTGTAACATTCAGAAACATACCGAGCTATATCCCCTTTCATACCTTGCCACCAGGCGATCTGCTTCAAATCATGATACATCTTCGTGGATCCTGGGTGGTAAGCAACACTGGATCCATGAGCCTCTTTGCATACCATACTCCTGATGTCTCCAACTGCGGGGATGCAAAACCTGTCGCGGTACTTCAAGGTACCCGAATCGTCGATGGAGAAATCCGGCAACTCCCCTCTCTCAGCCCTGAGGTACAGGTGTAACAAATCTGGATCATCCTTCTGGTGCAACCTGGTGAGCGAAATCCAAGATGGCTCTGCCACTGCCAAACTGCTTTGCAAATCACAGCCTCCCACAGAGATGTCCATCAACAAGAACTCTTCCACTAAACGGTCCGCCGTGAGGTTGAATATCTTCCCTGTCTTGCGGCTCAGGGCGTCGGCCACCACGTTGGCCTTGCCTGGGTGGTACTGGATCTCCACGTCATAATCGGCCACGAACTTTAGCCACCGCCGCTGGCGCAGATTCAGCTCCTTCTGAGTAAACATGCACTTCAGACTCTTATGATCTGTGAAAATCTTGCACTGAGCCCCATAAAGTAGATGCCTCCACAGCTTCAACGCAAAGATCACCGCCGCAAACTCGAGGTCATGCGTAGGATAATTCCGCTCGTGAGTCTTCAACTGCCGCGACCCATACGCGATCACCTTCCCCTCTTGCATCAACACGCCTCCGAGCCCAACATGCGAGGCATCCACATAAACATCGTAGTCCTTGCCCTCCGTAGGCAATGTCAAAACAGGAGCAGTGCACAATCTCCTCTTTAGCTCCAGAAAGGCCTCCTCGCACTGCTCGCTCCAGATGAACGCTGCATGCTTCTGCGTCAACTTAGTCAAGGGCGCTGCCAAGGTAGAAAAGCCCTCAACAAACCTTCTATAATAGCCGGCCAACCCCAAGAAGCTCCTGATCTCCTTGGGTGTGCTCGGCCTATGCCAATCCATCACTGCAGAAATCTTCACCGGGTCTACTGAAATGCCATCCTTGTTCACCACATGACCCAGGAAGGACACCTGCGGCAACCAGAACTAACATTTTCTCAACTTGGCGTACAACTGATGATCTCTCAAGGCAGATAACACCAACCGCAAGTGCTGCTCATGCTCCGCAGCATTCCGTGAGTAAATCAGAACGTCGTCTATGAATACGACCACAAACTTGTCCAGAAAATCTTTGAACACCCGGTTCATCATGTCCATGAATGCTGATGGTGCGTTGGTCAACCCGAAAGACATAACTAGGAATTCAAAATGTACATGCCTCGATTGAAACGCCGTCCGTGGAATGTCCGACTCCCGGATTCTGAGCTGATGATATCCTGATCGAAGGTCAATCTTGGAGAACACAGAACTGCCACGTAACTGATCGAATAAGTCGTCGATTCTGGGCAGGGGGTACCTGTTCTTGATGGTGACTTTGTTCAACTCCCTATAGTCGATGCAAAGACGCATCGAACCATCTTTCTTCTTCACAAAAAGAACGGGTGCACCCCAGGGCGACGAGCTCTGCCTTATGAAACCCTTCTCCAATAACTCATCCAGCTGGGTACGCAGCTCCTCCAACTCTCGCGGGGCCATCCGGTACGGCGCCTTAGCAATAGGAAGCGTACCCGGCTCCAAATCAATCACGAACTCGACATCTCTGGCAGGGGGAAGACCGGGAAGGTAGCTAGGAAACACATCCGAAAACTCACGGACAACAGGAATCTCATCCAACAACGGCACACTGCTAACAGCCCCCAACACCGAGACTAAGCAAGCAAAACAATCGGAACTGAATAACCTCTGAGCACATACCGCAGAAATCGCCGGAGAGGCCTGGCGCGGATCGCCATAAATACTCCCAGGCTGACCGTTGTCCTTCTTGAAGTCCAAGCGCTTACCCCTGCACTGGATCACCGCATCGTATCTGGACAACCAATCCATACCCAGGATGACGTCGAAATCTTCCAAGTCTATAACCTTCAGATCCGCCTTGGCTGGGAAATCCCCCAACATAATAGGACAATCCAGAATGCCCTGATCTGATATCACGGAATCACCCGAGGGGAATTTGACGCAAAAAGCATCACCGACACGATCAAGAACCAGCTGGCACCGCTCTACAAAGGCCCTAGCCACAAATGAGTGGGTAGCACCTGAGTCAAAGAGAACGCGCGCCCAGCGGTTCTTTACCTTAAAACTCACTATATAAATATCAACGGGGAATTGCACAGTCAATAAAGAAAACAAAAGCCAGACTAATATGCAAAAGAAGTAAAAGACTAGCGAGAAGGTTTACCTGAAATGACTTGCGTCGAAGTTTGTGCCTCCGTTGAAGATATCACATTCAGCTTCCCTTTGCCTCTATCCATAGACTGAGGCGGTGGCAACGCCTGAAGAGGAACTGGTCGGTGCACAGACTGGAGCTGCGGGCATCGGGCCTTGGTATGACCTTTCTATCTGCACTGATAGCAGACCTTGTCCTTCAACCAGCAACGGGCAACATCATGCCCCTCTTTCTTGCACAAAGTACACACCACATTCTGCCTGGGAGCATCCTGTATAGCATGCACATGCACCTTCTGCGCCGCAGCCCTCTTGAAACATCTCTCAACAGGATGGCCCGACCGGCCGCAAAAACTACAAACCTCCTTGCTCCTCTTCCCCGAAGGAGCCCCGAGCACTTGGGGACTCTTCGCTTCAGCAGCTTTCCTCTTCTCATTCCTCGCCTGCTGTCCTCTATGCTTCGCATTTTCGATGGCCTCTACCTTCAAAGCGGCCTCCACTGCCCCAGCATAACTCACTACTCCATGAGCCACCGCTAGTTGCTGCACATCGCTCCGCAGGCCACCGAGGAAACGCTTTGCTCTATCCTCCTCTGAGCTCACCAAACTAGGGGCAAAGCGACTGAGTTTGCTGAACTCAATCTCATACTCGCTGACTGAGAGTTGTCGCTGCTTCAGAAGCAAGAAGTCATTCATCAGCCTGTCTCGCTCCACTGACAGTAGAAATTTCCGCATCAAGATCTCCTTGAAGGAAGCCCAAGTGCTTCCTCCTACCATTCCCTCCTTCTCCCTCATCCACCAGCTCTTCGCTAACCCCTTCAGCTGATAGGCGGCCAGCATCACCTTCTGATCATCAGACACTCCAGAGTAGTGAAACATCTCTTCTATGGTAATCAACCAGTCATCCAATACCATGAAGTCCGCCTTACCATCGTAGGTAGGGGGACGCAGTCGCTGGAACTGAGTGATGAAAGCCATCTCCGGGGGCACCACCACTGGAGGCACCAAAGGAGCTGGGGGTGCAGGAGGTGCGGGAACAGCTAAACCCGCAGCAGGATCCTGCGCTCTCGGGGCTAGTCTTGCCACCACAGACAACAGGGACTGGATCTGAGACTGAACGTCCACCATCTGCCTCGATAGAGCCTCATTGCTCTGCCTCAGACTTTCCATAACTGTACCACTTTGAGTACCAGAAGACCCGCCCTCAGATTGGGGAGTCGATCTCGCCACTCTACGCTTAGGCGCCATCCTAAAAAGATCAACAAACAAACATCAGAACCTAGTTCAACTACTAGAACAAAACAACATGTACAGACAAACCTACATAAGTACTTGCTTTCACTACCAACTTGCTCTGGGGTTTTTATATATGTATATATATATTTATACAGGGGAAAATAATGTCATGCTTAACCTAAGATGGTTCACCACCATCACACTAACTCTTGTGCCTAAGTCGAGCATGCATGAATTTATAATCTCTTTTTGACTCAAAACCATGTGTGTACATATGTCATCCTGCAAGTCTTTAGCTTGGCACGTTGTGCTTATGCAATGTTATGCTATGCATGATTGTGCTATGCATTCTAAAAAGGCCCTAATGCATGTTATGAGCGGCGTACACATGAAAATGTTATGCATCCCATACTACATAACATTTTCATGCAACGAAAAAGAAAACGTGCTAGTCGCATTCATGTGGTGAGGTTATGCATCCCATACTACATAACCCTCACATGTTGCCTCCTATGGTGGATCCATATACGAACACATATTATGCATCCCATACTACATAATATGCCCCGTATACTTCATGTTATGCTATGAGTGTAGTGTTCGTGCTTCAGCCAAGACGTGCCGATGACATATCGGTGTGTGTATGACATGATGCTAAACTTCTAATACCTACAAGGAAAGGTTGCCCGACAAATTTGTCAAGCAACCTCCCTCTGATACCAACTGTCACAACCCGCATTTTCTCCGAAATTTAAGAAGTATCAGAGTAGAAGAAAACGCGCGTTGTGATGCCACGTCGGACAGGGGATAACTGTCGACGCTCAGGCAACCACTAACTGCTAAGACTAAGAATGTTCAAAACTTTAATGATGTGAAAACCAACTATATTTTTGAGGTCGTACCCCTCGGCTTCGTGGATCAACTAGTCCACCCCTTCAAAATTATACTTATACGTAGCGGAAAATACTCTATTCATTTTTTTTAACATCCTAAGAGAAAGCTTATGCGTCCCCAGGGGACGCCTAAGGCTATGCAAAACCCTAGATTTAATTTATATATTATATATAGGAAATACCCTTTTTACGCGGTTTGAAAATAGTGATTAAGCTTTTTAGAAAGGAAAACATGATGCCTATATTTTTGATATAATAGTTATTTTCTTTTATATGTTTTAAAGTAACTAGCAACCTAACATAAATCATCCCAGAAGCAAGTTGAATAAACTCCAAAATAGGAAATCTAGCAGCATAAGCAAAGTACAAAGCATTTAAAAGAGAAACCACCAGTGGGCGCCAACAACTGACACGAACCCACTGGTGAGTAGGTATATCTGTACTACAAGTCTAAAGAAACTACCTCCCAGGAGTGAGGAAAAGAAACTCAGCAGCAGCTACAACACTAGCAAACTCCAGAAGAACCCTAGCCGCTCAACCGGCTATAAACCTGAACCTGAGGCATTCAAAGAAGAGAACGCCTCAGCAAAGCAATATATAAATATGGAAATGAAACAATAGCATAAGAAAGAAGTGAAACAGGTAAGAGCTAAAGTAAACGAGTGCAGGAAAAAAATACTCGCCATGAGTGAGTAAAAAGGGGGTGCACCAAGTGCACGGGTGAGGTCAAGCCTCTCACATATCTGCAGGAAGGATTAGCAAAATAATAAATAAATTCAAGTGTAAAGCTAGAGCAGGAAGAGCCACCTAGTACTGGAGATGGACAAAAACAGAAATAAGGGCCTAGACTGGTGGCAACGGTCCAACCACGTCTCACAGGCCTAAACATCTCAAGGTGCTGTGGTGGTGGCATCGGTCCAACTCAACCAAACAGCTCATATTGTCTTAATGAGACAAGAAGTAAAACACGGGTGGCGGCATCGGTCCGACCCACCTAAAAATCACATCCTACTCCAGCACTACGTGACTCGGGAAAGCCCTCACTAGTGGCTCCATGAACCACCAAGAAGTCACACTGAACCCTAAGCACTCTAGAGCGACCCACCTAAGAGCCTTTTAAACCTACCAAGGGGCAACTACGATAAAATCCTTGTAGCTAAAATAATGAATTTACATCAAAAATTTCTAGTGCCGAAATCACATCAAGGAGTTCTTGCAACAAGATTCCTAATGCTGAATTCCTATCAAAATTCCAAATGTTGAAATCGTATCAAGTTCCTTGTGCTGAAATCATAACCAACTCCTAGCGCTGAAATCATATCAAGAACTCCATTTTGATTTTAAGTTTCTTTTGTCCTGAGGTTTCTGTCTCCCATTTTGATTTTAAGCAATATGACTTCCCCGTGGTTCTTTACATATTATAAGATGGACACTGTAAATTTTATTTCTTGGTGAGTAAACTTGGGTTTTATTAGGTACAATGGTATTAGTGACATGTTTTCATTGTGCTGTGTTAAGAAAATCATCACATTCTCCCATAAAATATGAGTTGCTCCATAAGTGTTTAGCGCTGATTAAGAGAAAAAGAACGTCGTCATCATCATTAGCCTTGTACAATTCTGTTAGTTAAATTCATCGCATTGGGAACACTTCTCGAAGAAGCAATGAGGGGGCACATTTCAAGGATAATAGATGAAGGGGAGTTATTTATCATGTAGAGGGACAAAAAGGGACAAGGAACATTGATTGTAGCATATCCTTGGAAGAGTCTTTGAATGAAATTTCATAAACAACGACTAACGAACCAAGCAACAAGGTTAGCATGAAACAAATTAACTTTGGCAAGGAAATACCTGCCTTGGTCTTAGGAGAAAATTTCGGCCAGCAGTAGATTTAAGAAAACCTGGACAAACGAAGACCTGGACTAGCAAGAACCGGCCAGCACCCAATCGGCCCTCAAACACCACCACAAGAAGAACCTGGACAGAATTTAGGGTAGGAAACTCCATTACTGCTTGGAAAAACTAGAGATGAAGAGATCCGACCGGGAAGAACATGGAGGAAATCTCAAGATAGATACCTTGGAATGGAGATCTTGACTGGAGGAGTCCGGATCCGGTCTCGAACGAAGATTTCCGGGCTGATTTGGGCCGGCAAACGGGCGATCGGGGGCTGCGAGGACTTCCGCTGGTTTCCTTCTTCGTCTCGGGTTCCAGGCAGCCGACGGGTTGGGGGTAAAGGAATTTCTAACCTAATCGGATTACATATGTATATATATATACCTATTATTTACATACACATATTTATATATTTACACACCAACCCTCATATATATACCTATACATACACATAAATACACATATATATATATATATATATTTATACATACACATAAATACACATATATATATATATTTATACATACACTTAAATACACACATATATATATATATTTATACATACACATTAACAGATGATCGCAGGCACGCACACGCAAATTATTAAAACCTTGCATGTCTACAACACGCGCTATGCCCTAAATGCGCAAACATGAAAAATACGCTCGCACAAATGACGACTCGCTAACTAGCGACCGTCAAAAAGGCGCGAAAACTAACGCTCTCGGATTCCGAACAAATCCGCTACGAAAACATCGGCGAAGTCGGACACAACCTCCGACGACCACGCACTTGGGCAAACCTCGCCCGAAGCCAAAGCACAAGGATTCCCTAAGAGGCTCAGCCGGGCCTCCAAAACAGACGTCGGCTAGCTGGGGAAACCATACAACAGGCTATAAACTCTAAGAACACCTAACGAGGTACTCTAACAACGGTACGAGCTGGGAATGCGCCAACGTAACGCCAAACGAGGACTTAAATAATTGCCGAAAAATTCGGGGGCGTTACAGTCACCCCCCCTAAAAGAAAGTTTCGTCCCGAAACTTTACGTACACTACCTCTACTATAGCAGGAAAGTAATCAAAATAATAGTTACTAGGAAGAAACATACCCAACAAATCAGGAGAACAGGCGAGGGTAAGCCTCCCTCATCGCCGACTCTAGCTCCCAAGTCGCGCTTTCCAAATCTTGATTCTTCCAAAGAACCTTCACCATCGGGATATACTTCGACCGCAGCACCCGGTCCTGAGTATCCAAGATGCGGACCGGCACCTCCACAAATGAGAGGTTAGGCTCCAACTAGGGCACGACATCCAAGACTTGCCCGCTGCTCCGCACACACTTCCGCAACTGGCTCACGTGAAAGACATTATGCACGCCTGGGAAGTTGGCGGGTAGATCCAACCTATATACTGCCACACCAATACGCTCCAAAATTCTGAATGGGCCCACATACCTCGGATCCAGCTTACGGTTCTTGCCGAACCTCTTCACTCCAACCATCGGAGATACCTTCAAGAAGACCAAATCCTCTACCGAAAATTCTAAATCAGACCTACGCCGGTTGGCGTTCTTCTCGTATCTCTCCTGAGCTAACCGAAGCTTTTCCCGAATGAGCTTCACAGCAACCTCCATTTTCTCTAGAGCATCAGGACCCAACAAAGGCCTCTCACCGGCCTCAGTCCAAAACAACGGAGTTCTGCAGCGCCTCCCATACAATGCCTCGAAGGGAGCCATTTGCAAGCTCTCTTGGTAACTGTTATTGTAGGCAAACTCCATGAGCCGCAAACGCTCATCCCATGCTCCACCGTGATCTAAAATGTAGCACCTGATCATATCCTCCACAATCCGGTTCACCCACTCGGTCTGCCCATTTGTCTGAGGGTGGTATGCGGTAGAATATCTCAAGTCTGTGCCCAAACCCTCCTGCAAACTCTTCCAGAAGCGGGAAGTAAATCTGGAGTCTCGGTCTGAAATGATGCTCACGGGAACTCCATGCAATCGGATGACCTCGCTCAAATACAGCTCTGCTATCTTCTTCATCTGGTAATCGATCTTATAAGGTACGAAGTGCGGACACTTCGTCAATCGGTCCACGGTCACCCAAACTGAGTCAAATCCCCTTGGAGATCTTGGTAAGCCCGTAATGAAGTCCATGGAGATACTTTCCCACTTCCAAGTCGGGATTTCCAAAGGAGTCAACTTTCCACCAGGCCTCCCATGATCGGCCTTCACCCGCTTGCAAGTGTAACATTCAGAAACATACCGAGCTATATCCCCTTTCATACCTTGCCACCAGGCGATCTGCTTCAAATCATGATACATCTTCGTGGATCCTGGGTGGTAAGCAACACTGGATCCATGAGCCTCTTTGCATACCATACTCCTGATGTCTCCAACCGCGGGGATGCAAAACCTGCCGCGGTACTTCAAGGTACCCGAATCGTCGATGGAGAAATCCGGCAACTCCCCTCTCTCAGCCCTGAGGTACAGGTGTAACAAATCTGGATCATCCTTCTGGTGCAACCTGGTGAGCGAAATCCAAGATGGCTCTGCCACTGCCAAACTGCTTTGCAAATCACAGCCTCCCACAGAGATGTCCATCAACAAGAACTCTTCCACTAAACGGTCCGCCGTGAGGTTGAAGATCTTCCCTGTCTTGCGGCTCAGGGCGTCGGCCACCACGTTGGCCTTGCCTGGGTGGTACTGGATCTCCACGTCATAATCGGCCACGAACTCTAGCCACCGCCGCTGGCGCAGATTCAGCTCCTTCTGAGTAAACACGTACTTCAGACTCTTATGATCTGTGAAAATCTTGCACTGAGCCCCATAAAGTAGATGCCTCCACAGCTTCAACGCAAAGATCACCGCCGCAAACTCGAGGTCATGCGTAGGATAATTCCGCTCGTGAGTCTTCAACTGCCGCGACCCATACGCGATCACCTTCCCCTCTTGCATCAACACGCCTCCGAGCCCAACATGCGAGGCATCCACATAAACATCGTAGTCCTTGCCCTCCGTAGGCAATGTCAAAACAGGAGCAGTGCACAATCTCCTCTTTAGCTCCAGAAAGGCCTCCTCGCACTGCTCGCTCCAGATGAACGCTGCATGCTTCTGCGTCAACTTAGTCAAGGGCGCTGCCAAGGTAGAAAATCCCTCAACAAACCTTCGATAATAGCCGGCCAACCCCAAGAAGCTCCTGATCTCCTTGGGTGTGCTCGGCCTATGCCAATCCATCACTGCAGAAATCTTCACCGGGTCTACTGAAATGCCATCCTTGTTCACCACATGACCCAGGAAGGACACCTGCGGCAACCAGAAATCACATTTGCTCAACTTGGCGTACAACTGATGATCTCTCAAGGCAGATAACACCAACCGCAAGTGCTGCTCATGCTCCGCAGCATTCCGTGAGTAAATCAGAACGTCGTCTATGAATACGACCACAAACTTATCCAGAAAATCTTTGAACACCCAGTTCATCATGTCCATGAATGCTGATGGCGCGTTGGTCAACCCGAAAGACATAACTAGGAATTCGAAATGTCCATGCCTCGATCGAAACGCCGTCCGTGGAATGTCCGACTCCCGGATTCTGAGCTGATGATATCCTGATCGAAGGTCAATCTTGGAGAACACAGAACTACCACGTAACTGATCGAATAAGTCGTCGATTCTGGACAGGGGGTACCTGTTATTGATGGTGACTTTGTTCAACTCCCTATAGTCGATGCAAAGGCGCATCGAACCATCTTTCTTCTTCACAAAAAGAACGGGTGCACCCCAGGGCGACGAGCTCTGCCTTATGAAACCCTTCTCCAATAACTCATCCAGCTGGGTACGCAGCTCCTCCAACTCTCGCGGGGCCATCCGGTACGGCGCCTTAGCAATAGGACGCGTACCCGGCTCCAAATCAATCACGAACTCAACATCTCTAGCAGGGGGAAGACCGGGAAGGTCGCTAGGAAACACATCCGAAAACTCACGGACAACAGGAATCTCATCCAACAACGGCACACTGCTAACACCCCCCAACACCGAGACTAAGCAAGCAAAACAATCGGAACTGAATAACCTCTGAGCACATACCGCAGAAATCGCCGGAGAGGCCTGGCGCGGATCGCCATAAATACTCCCAGGCTGACCGTTGTCCTTCTTGAAGTCCAAGCGCTTACCCATGCACTGGATCACCGCATCGTATCTGGACAACCAATCCATACCCAGGATGACGTCGAAATCTTCCAAGTCTATAACCTTCAGATCCGCCTTGGCTGGGAAATCCCCCAACATAATAGGACAATCCAGAATGCCCTGATCTGATATCACGGAATCACCCGAGGGGAATTTGACGCAAAAAGCATCACCGACACGATCAAGAACCAGCTGGCACCGCTCTACAAAGGCCCTAGCCACAAATGAGTGGGTAGCACCTGAGTCAAAGAGAACGCGCGCCCAGCGGTTCTTTACCTTAAAACTCCCTATATAAATATCAACGGGGAATTGCACAGTCAATAAAGAAAACAAAAGCCAGACTAATATGCAAAAGAAGTAAAAGACTAGCGAGAAGGTTTACCTGAAATGACTTGCGTCGAAGTTTGAGCCTCCGCTGAAGATATCATGTTCAGCTTCCCT
The DNA here is from genome assembly GCA_039583875.1 of Platanthera guangdongensis. Taxonomy (NCBI): domain Eukaryota; kingdom Viridiplantae; phylum Streptophyta; class Magnoliopsida; order Asparagales; family Orchidaceae; genus Platanthera; species Platanthera guangdongensis. Next base: position 18,068,466 of record CM077159.1, read on the forward strand.
TTGCCTCTATCCATAGACTGAGGCGGTGGCAACGCCTGAAGAGGAACTGGTCGGTGCACAGACTGGAGCTGCGGGCATCGGGCCTTGGTATGACCTTTCTGTCCGCACTGATAGCAGACCTTGTCCTTCAACCAGCAACGGGCAACATCATGCCCCTCTTTCTTGCACAAAGTACACACCGCATTCTGCCTGGGAGCATCCTGTATAGCATGCACATGCACCTTCTGCGCCGCAGCCCTCTTGAAACATCTCTCAGCAGGATGGCCCGAGCGGCCGCAAAAACTACAAACCTCCTTGCTCCTCTTCCCCGAAGGAGCCCCGGGCACTTGGGGACTCTTCGCTTCAGCAGCTTTCCTCTTCTCATTCCTCGCCTGCTGTCCTCTATGCTTCGCATTTTCGATGGCCTCTACCTTCAAAGCGGCCTCCACTGCCCCAGCATAACTCACTGCTCCATGAGCCACCGCTAGCTGCTGCACATTGCTCCGCAGGCCACCGAGGAAACGCTTTGCTCTATCCTCCTCTGAGCTCACCAAACTAGGGGCAAAGCGACTGAGTTTGCTGAACTCAATCTCATACTCGCTGACTGAGAGTTGCCGTTGCTTCAGATGCAAGAAGTCATTCATCAGCCTGTCTCGCTCCACTGACAGTAGAAATTTCCGCATCGAGATCTCCTTGAAGGAAGCCCAAGTGCTTCCTCCTACCATTCCCTCCTTCTCCCTCATCCACCAGCTCTTCGCTAACCCCTTCAGCTGATAGGCGGCCAGCATCACCTTCTGATCATCAGACACTCCAGAGTAGTGAAACATCTCTTCTATGGTAATCAACCAGTCATCCAATACCATGAAGTCCGCCTTACCATCGTAGGTAGGGGGACGCAGTCGCTGGAACTGAGTGATGAAAGCCATCTCCGGGGGCACCACCACTGGAGGCACCAAAGGGGCTGGGGGTGCAGGCGGTGCGGGAACAGCTAAACCCGCAGCAGGGTCCTGCGCTCTCGGGGCTAGTCCTGCCACCACAGACAACAGGGACTGGATCTGAGACTGAACGTCCACCATCTGCCTCGATAGAGCCTCATTGTTCTGCCTCAGACTTTCCATAACTGTACCGCTTTGAGTACCAGAAGACCCGCCCTCAGATTGGGGAGTCGATCTCGCCACTCTACGCTTAGGCGCCATCCTAAAAAGATCAACAAACAAACATCAGAACCTAGTTCAACTACTAGAACAAAACAACAGCTACAGACAAACTTACATAAGTACTTACTTTCACTGCCAACTTGCTCTGGGGTTTTTATATATGTATATATATATTTATACAGGGGAAAATAATGTCATGCTTAACCTAAGATGGTTCACCACCATCACACTAACTCTTGTGCCTAAGTCGAGCATGCATGAATTTATAATCTCTTTTTGACTCAAAACCATGTGTGTACATATGTCATCCTGCAAGTCTTTAGCTTGGCACGTTGTTCTTATGCAATGTTATGCTATGCATGATTGTGCTATGCATTCTAAAAAGGCTCTAATGCATGTTATGAGCGGCGTACACATGAAAATGTTATGCATCTCATACTACATAACATTTTCATGCAACGAAAAAGAAAACGTGCTAGTCGCATTCATGTGGTGAGGTTATGCATCCCATACTACATAACCCTCACATGTTGCCTCCTATGGTGGATCCATATACGAACACATATTATGCATCTCATACTACATAATATGCCCCGTATACTTCATGTTATGCTATGAGTGTAGTGTTCGTGCTTCAGCCAAGACGTACCGATGACATATCGGTGTGTGTATGACATGATGCTAAACTTCTAATACCTACAAGGAAAGGTTGCCCGACAAATTTGTCAAGCAACCTCCCTCTGATACCAACTGTCACAACCCGCATTTTCTCCGAAATTTAAGAAGTATCAGAGTAGAAGAAAACGCGCGTTGTGATGCCACGTCGGACAGGGGATAACTGTCGACGCTCAGGCAACCACTAACTGCTAAGACTAAGAATGTTCAAAACTTTAATGATGTGAAAACCAACTATATTTTTGAGTCCGTACCCCTCGGCTTCGTGGATCAACTAGTCCACCCCTTCAAAATTATACTTATACGTAGCGGAAAATACTCTATTCATTTTTTTTAACATCCTAAGAGAAAGCTTATGCGTCCCCAGGGGACGCCTAAGGCTATGCAAAACCCTAGATTTAATTTATATATTATATATAGGAAATACCTTTTTTACGCGGTTTGAAAATAGTGATTAAGCTTTTTAGAAAGGAAAACATGATGCCTATATTTTTGATATAATAGTTATTTTCTTTTATAGGTTTTAAAGTAACTAGCAACCTAACATAAATCATCCCAGAAGCAAGTTGAATAAACTCCAAAACAGGAAATCTAGCAGCATAAGCAAAGTACAAAGCATCTAAAAGAGAAACCACCAGTGGGCGCCAACAACTGACACGAACCCACTGGTGAGTAGATATATCTGTACTACAAGTCTAAAGAAACTATCTCCCAGGAATGAGGAAAAGAAACTCAGCAGCAGCTACAACACTAGCAAACTCCAGAAGAACCCTAGCCGCTCAGCCGGCTATAAACCTGAACCTGAGGCATTCAAAGAAGAGAACGCCTCAGCAAAGCAATATATAAATATGGAAATGAAACAATAGCATAAGAAAGAAGTGAAACAGGTAAGAGCTAAAGTAAACGAGTGCAGGAAAAAAATACTCGCCATGAGTGAGTAAAAAGGGGGTGCACCAAGTGCACGGGTGAGGTCAAGCCTCTCACATATCTGCAGGAAGGATTAACAAAATAATAAATAAATTCAAGTGTAAAGCTAGAGCAGGAAGAGCCACCTAGTACTGGAGATGGACAAAAACAGAAATAAGGGCCTAGACTGGTGGCAACAGTCCAACCACGTCTCACAGGCCTAAACATCTCAAGGTGCTGTGGTGGTGGCATCGGTCCAACTCAACCAAACAGCTCACATTGTCTTAATGAGACAAGAAGTAAAACACGGGTGGCGGCATCGGTCCGACCCACCTAAAAATCACATCCTACTCCAGCACTACGTGACTCGGGAAAGCCCTCACTAGTGGCTCCATGAACCACCAAGAAGTCACACTGAACCCTAAGCACTCTAGAGCGACCCACCTAAGAGCCTTTTAAGCCTACCAAGGGGCAACTACGATAAAATCCTTGTAGCTAAAATAATGAATTTACATCAAAAATTTCTAGTGCCGAAATCACATCAAGGAGTTCTTGCAACAAGATTCCTAATGCTGAATTCCTATCAAAATTCCAAATTTTGAAATCGTATCAAGTTCCTTGTGCTGAAATCATAACCAACTCCTAGCGCTGAAATCATATCAAGAACTCCATTTTGATTTTAAGTTTCTTTTGTTGAGGTTTCTGTCTCCCATTTTGATTTTAAGCAATATGACTTCCCCGTGGTTCTTTACATATTATAAGATGAACACTGTAAATTTTATTTCTTGGTGAGTAAACTTGGGTTTTATTAGGTACAATGGTATTAGTGACGTGTTTTCATTGTGCTGTGTTAAGAAAATCATCACATTCTCCCATAAAATATGAGTTGCTCCATAAGTGTTTAGCGCTGATTAAGAGAAAAAGAACGTCATCATCATCATTAGCCTTGTACAATTCTGTTAGTTAAATTCATCGCATTGGGAACACTTCTCGAAGAAGCAATGAGGGGGCACATTTCAAGGATAATAGATGAAGGGGAGATTTTTATCATGTAGAGGGACAAAAAGGGACAAGGAACATTGATTGTAGCATATCCTTGGAAGAGTCTTTGAATGAAATTTCATAAACAACGACTAACGAACCAAGCAACAAGGTTAGCATGAAACAAATTTACTTTGGCAAGGAAATACCTGCCTTGTTCTTAGGAGAAAATTTCGGCCAGCAGTAGATTTAAGAAAACCTGGACAAACGAAGACCTGGACTAGCAAGAACCGGCCAGCACCCAATCGGCCCTCAAACACCACCACAAGAAGAACTTGGACAGAATTTAGGGTAGGAAACTCCATTACTGCTTGGAAAAACTAGAGATGAAGAGATCCGACCAGGAAGAACATGGAGGAAATCTCAAGATAGATACCTTGGAATGGAGATCTTGACTGGAGGAGTCCGGATCCGGTCTCGAACGAAGATTTCCGGGCTGATTTGGGCCGGCGAACGGGAGATCGGGGGCTGCGAGGACTTCCGCTGGTTTCCTTCTTCCGCTCGGGTTCCAGGCAGCCGACGGGTTGGGGGTAAAGGAATTTCTAACCTAATCGGATTACATATGTATATATATACCTATTATTTACATACACATATTTATATATTTACACACCAACCCTCATATATATATACCTATACATACACATAAATACACATATATATATATATATTTATACATACACATAAATACACACATATATATATATATATATATATTTATACATACACTTAAATACACATATATATATATATATATACATACACATTAACACATGATCGCAGGCACGCACACGCAAATTATTAAAACCTTGCATGTCTACAACACGCGCTATGCCCTAAATGCGCAAACATGAAAAATACGCTCGCACAAATGACGACTCGCTAACTAGCGACCGTCAAAAAGGCGCGAAAACTAACGCTCTCGGATTCTGAACAAATCCGCACCGTAGCTAAACACTCGGGCTACGAAAACATCGGCGAAGTCGGACACAATCTCCGACGACCACGCACTTGGGCAAACCTCGCCCGAAGCCAAAGCACAAGGATTCCCTAAGAGGCTCAGCCGGGCCTCCAAAACAGACGCCGGCTAGCTGGGGAAACCATACAACAGGCTATAAACTCTAAGAACACCTAACGAGGTACTCTAACAACGGTACGAGCCGGGAATGCGCCAACGTAACGCCAAACGAGGACTTAAATAATTGCCGAAAAATTCGGGGGCGTTACAATATGCTCAGCCCTAACTTCAGCCGACTGTGGGAGATGCTTTGTGGTTCCAATCTGTCGATGCTAGAAGGTGCATCGACGGGATCTTTCCATCCAGAAACTATTATGATGGGGACACGTGCCCTTTTTTCAGCTCAATTTTCAGCCTGATTCGCACACTTGGCACGCATCAGAAGGACACTATTTTTGATGATGTTGGATCGGTCTTCACGTGGCAGCATCGAAAGGGATGACAGCTTTTATTATTTCAATCTCAGCCATAGATTTAAATGTTTTGTAGACCATTGGGGTCTGTTGTAATTATAAAAAGAATATTTATGACTGTAATATTTTTTTTATGCATAGAATAAATGAGACTATTTTTCCTTGTTCTCTCCCTTCCCCTCTCTCTCTCTATCTCTCCCGATCCCGTGATTCTCTTTCTCTTTTCCCAACCTCTCCTCTCTGAAAAACTCCTCCCCACTCCGGCAAACTCCAGAAAAGAGGACCCTACATTGGTGCTCTCATTCCTTTGAACCATCCACCCGCATGGCAGAGCATACACGCTTCAAAGACATGAACAATCAATTTCTTGAATTGCAACATGCCTTCCAGGGCGAGCAGGAGGCTCGGACGACCCAGATCGCCGATATTCGTGACGACATCCAAACGGATAAAGCGTTTCTTGCCCAATAGATCGTCGCAACACAAACAGAGGTGACAGACAAAATTTACACCCTGCGTAGTGATATGATGACTCAATTCAAAACTATGCAGCAATCTTTAGATCTTTTCCACTCACGACCCACACAATTGGAATTCGGGCAAACCTCCGCTTCACAGGGCGTTCTTGGACACTCCCCAGGCGCTTCCTCTTCGCACCAGGTCGTTTCTTCCCTTTCAGCTTTTCAATTTCATTGCACTAGATTTAGTGATGGCGACCCTAGGGACTGGCTTTATAATGTACAACTTTATTTTCAATATCACAATACAAATCCCCGAGATTATATATTGATTGCGGCTTGCCACCTTGATCTCCCAGCTTCATGCTGGTATCAAGCAACACTCCGGGATCTCCCCATAATTACGTTCCCCTATTTTGTTGAGGCAATCATGAAACGTTTTGGCCCGTCTGCTTATGACGATCCCTCCGGATCCCTTAAACAATTACATCACACAACCACAGTTCTCGAACATAAGAACCAATTTGAAGAACTCCTCACACGTGTACCAGGCCTAGCACCAGGGTTTATCACCAGTTTGTTTGTTTCCGGTCTCAAACTGACTATTCGTAGTCTTGTTAAAATGCAACGCCCTACCAATTTACATGATGCCTACGCCCTAGCACGAATGGTCGAGGATCACGAATCGGATAGCAATGTCCATTCCATAAGGCCGCGAGTAGACTTGTTCCAACCACCCAAACCACCAGACCCTAATACACGCGCACCCTTTCCTCGTTTCCAGTGGAACCCTATCACTAATGCACAGGAACCTCCCAAACAACACTTTCCACCAAAGTACCCAATCCGGCACCTTTCGGCCGCTGAATGCCAACGCCGTCGCGACCAGGGCTTATGTTACAATTGTAACGAAAAATATACTTTTGGTCATCGTTGTTAAGGAAACGACACACTACTATTTTTCCAAGGTAGTGATGACGCGGATGATACCGACGACCATACTGATGTTCCAATTCAGGAAGCAGTGGACCAGAATGGTTCCATATGCCTTTATGCACTCACCGGTGAACCTTCAGGCAATTGCCTCCGGGTTATCTCCCAGCTTAACTCCCAACCCTTACAAACAGTAATAGACAGCGGTAGTTCCCACGATTTCATCTCGGACCGTATAGCAAAATATTTAAAATTACCAATTTTGTCCATCCAACCATTTAAGGTATTTATGGGCAACGACATGTTGGTCATTTGCACAGGCAAATGCGTGGACCTACTCCTGCTCATTCAAACCAACGTCTTCAAAATCAATTTGTATGTTCTGGCCCTTCACGGCGCGGACATCGTTCTGGGAGTACGATGGCTACAATCCCTAGGACTGGTGACCACCGATTACTCGACCCTAACGATATCTTATCATACGCCTCAGGGTCCAATCACATTGCAGGGGTTGTCCACAACCCCGGATCGGGAGGTTTCATCATCGCAGGTTGCCCTATTAATCTCTCTCCAAGCCTCGGCACTGTGGGTATTAACCAACGAGCTTCCACCACACCAACACACTGAGTTTCTCGACCCCACTTCGGATCCAACATTACCCCCTCAACTCATTCCCTTACTACACACATACAAGTTTCTATTTCAGGAAAACCCCCCATTTCCTCCAAAATGTACCATTGATCACACCATTCCCCTCATGCCAAATACAACACTAGTTAATGTGAAACCCTACAGATACCCTCACTATCAAAAAAATGAAATCGAAAAGTTAATCATTGAAATGTTAAACTCAGGACTTATACGTCCAAGCACCTCCAGTTTTAGTTCTCCAGCGATACTGGTAAAAAAAGAAAGACAGCTCATGGCGTTTTTGCGTGGACTATAGGGTTTTGAATAGCCACACCATAAAGGATCGTTTCCTGATACCAACCATAGATGAACTGTTGGACGAACTTTTTCATGCCCGTTATTTTTCCAAATTGAATCTACGGGCTGGATACCACCAAATTAGGATGGCCGCAGACGAAATTTATAAAACCGCTTTCTGAACACATCATGGACATTTCAAATTCACGGTCATGCCCTTTGGCCTTACAAACGCCCCCTTCGAATTTTCAATCTCTTATGAACTCCATTTTTCGTCCTTACTTGCGCAAGTTTATTGTCGTCTTCTTCGATGATATATTAGTGTTTAGTTCCACAGCACAGGACCATCTAACTCACTTGACCATTGTTTTCGATATATTACACACAAATGTTTTGACAATCAAATATTCCAAGTTTTTTTTTCAAAGACAAAATTGAATTTTTAGGACACTGTATTACAAAAGGCACGGTATACCTGACTCACACCAATATTCTAGCCACCGAAGTATATTCCACTCCAAAATCTCAAAAGGAGGTACGCGCTTTTTTAGGCTTAGCAGGTTTTTACTGGAAATTTATCAAAAAAATTTCGACAATAGCCGCACCATTATCAGGCCTTTTGAAGAAAAATAACTTTGACTAGACGGAACATGCCATGTAGGCATTCCAAACTTTGAAGGATGCCTTAGTCTCTAAGCCCATATTAACATTACAAAATTTTGAAAAACCATTTACCATAGAAACGGATGCTTCCGGACTGGGAATAGGGGACGTACTCCAACAAAGCAATAACCCAATAGCCTACTTCAGTAAGAAATTGATGCCTCTCATGCAACGAAAGTGTACCTACGTACGTGAAATGCACGCGGTGACCGCTGCAGTTGCTAAGTGGAGGCAATACCTATTGGGACACAACTTCCAGATTCTGACAGACCATAGGAGCCTCCACAACCTCTTAACACAAGACCTACATACACCCGAACAACAAATGTTCTAAGCCAAATTAATAGGATTTGACTATACAATCAAATATAAACCATGCAAAAGCAACATAGTTGCCGATTCGTTATCCAGATCCTGCTCCGGCCACTCAGACACTACCATCGACACACCAAGCCAATTACTTCCCACCACACCACATCTACTCACTTTAACAATCACAGGTCCCACTTCTTCTTTATTGGAAGGACTGCAGCACGATTATGATGATGATCAGTACACCAGCAATTGCTGGGTGAATTACATTCAGATCCTCATACCCGACCAGACTGGACACTTAAGGGTGATAAAATTTACTTTAAACATAGGCTATTCATTCCCAAGAACTCCCTAATAATACACAGAATCATCATCAACTTTCACGATACCCCCTATGGAGGACATTCAGGAATTAAGGTCACGCTACATAGGATTCAAAATAATTTTCACTGGCACAACATGCAAAACGATATTACTACTTATATAAACCAATATGATCTCTGCCAGAAAGCCAAACCCTCTAATCACCTACCCTATGGATTACTCCAACCCTTGCCAATTCCTACCCAATTATGGTCAGATCTTACCATGGATTTCATAACCCAGTTACCAAAATCCAATAATTTTACAATTATCATGGTAATAGTTGATAGACTATCACGCGCTGCCCATTTTGCAGCCCTGATTCCCCCGTTGACAGGACCCAATGATGCGTCAGCATTTTGGGAATCAGTCGGAAAACTTCACGGACTGCCTACATCCATAGTTTCAGACCGTGATACCATCTTACTGAGTAAATTATGGACAGATTTATTTTCCTTACAAGGAACAAAACTGCTCTATAGTTCTGCTTATCACCCTCAAACCGACGGGTTGACCGAGCGAACTAACAGATGCCTCCAATAATATTTACGAATGTTCACTCGCGACCATCCAAAGAAATGGTCTAGCTATCTAAGCCTAGCAGAATTTCATTTTAACACATCCCTAAACACATCGACCGGCATGATCCCATTCGAGTCCATGTTCGGTCGCCCGCCTCCTGGGCTTTTTACTTATTGTGCAGGAAGTAGAAGCAATGAGGCCGTGGAACATACATTGCAAACTCGGGATGAAACTATCCATCAGCTGAGGGAACATCTACACCAGTCTCAACAATGCATGAAGATTTTCGCTGATAAAATAAAGTTGGAGAAGAGTTTTCAGAAAAACGACTGTGTGCTTTTGAAATTACACCCCTATCGACAGCTTACCCTCAACCACACAAGTTGCAGAAAACTGGCTCTTCGATATTATGGTCCTTTCCAAATCATGGACGTCATACGCGAAACTACATACCGCCTACGCCTAACAGAAGATTGCAAAATACACCTTGTATTTCACATATCCCTGCTCAAAGCCTACAATAGCAGCAAGACACTACATGTGACTCCCTTGCCAAAACAGAGCCACCGGAATATGCCCGTGCATATCCCATTAACAGTATTTTGTCTGCGACAGATTATACGAAACAATCTACTGATCCAGCAAGGACTAGTCCATTGGAAGGATCTCCCACCCGAAGACAGTTCCTGGGAAGACCTAGACACTCTACCTACAGAACTACAATAGGACGCACGCGAACACACATCAGTACAAAATGATGCAGAACTTACAGATGTGCTCCCAGCAACTTGGCCCCAGCATAAGCCACGCTCTCAACGCCGACATTCCTGACGACCTCAACCACCACAGGACGAGTAACAAGATTGTTTTTTTCCACACGATCCAGGCGCTGTAAAGTTTCGACACAAGTTTTCCTTTTTAGAGCTCACCACCATCCACTCTTACCGGCTGATTCTCCGATGGCTTCGGCATTTTTCCTTCCCTGTTCAAGCAGCCAAAACCCTATCTCGTTTCCAGGCAACAATCACAACGATGAGGGCATCGTTCATTTAAAAGGGAAAGGCATTGTTACGATGGTGACACGTGCCCTTTTTTCAGCTCAATTTTCAGCCTGATTCGCGCACTTGGAACGCATTAGAAGGACACTGTTTTTGATGATGTCGGATCAGTCTTCACGTGGCAGCATCGAAAGGGATGACAGGCTTTTATTATTTCAATCTCAGCTATAGATTTAAATGTTTTGTAGACCGTTGCGGTCTGTTGTAATTATAAAAAGAACATTTATGACTGTAATATTTTTTTATGCATAGAAAAAATGAGACTGTTTTTCCTTGTTCTCTCCCTTCCCCTCTCTCTCTCTATCTCTCCTAATCCCGTGATTCTCTTTCTCTTTTCCCAACCTCTCCTCTCTGACAAACTCCTCCCCACTCCGGCGAACTCCAGAAAAGAGGACCCTACAGAAACCCTCGAAACCTCCTTCCTGCTCCTTGAAGAGGCTTGTTGATCCTTTCCTGGGTCTGTCGGCCCTCACCCGACGTCTCTTTTCCCTCCGGCTGACCAGGTAACTGCCATTTTTGGTTTCCCCTTTAATGCCTGCTCTGGAGTTTTCATTATTTCTCATTCCCTCCTTCTACATCTGCTCGATTTCAGAAACAAAGACCCGTACTTCTTTGTTAGGGAAAAGATGGTGATCATCTCAGATTGAAATCCACATCCAGAAGGAAGGCCAGCCGCATGATTAAATCAACAACCCAGATTTATTCTATTTTGTAACGTTACATTATTAACGAATAGTTCTAGTATTATATAAAGCACTGTACATGTACCGTTCCTTTTATGCAATATATTATGTCTTTACTGTACATCTTCTTCCTCCTTTCCGATTCTCCTCCTCCTCCTCTCAGCCCCTCTATGGCAGTCTATCTTCACTTCCCTCTTTGGTAATACACGATAGCCATTCTCCGGCCATCCACCACCGCCACTCTCAGCGGGATCTTAACATTTGGTGCTCTCGTTGAGATCCCTTTGATCCCATTGCGATCGGATGGGCGACAGACTGCGCACGCTGGCCGACCTCAAGGCGCCCCTGCTGGCCGAACAGGCCACCCGGTCATCCCAGATGGAGGACATCCACCGCCGCATCATGGATGAGCTAACTCAGTGATTCACCAACGAGATCCAAACGAAGGAAAACATGCTAGCCCACCAGATCTTGGCATCGAAGGAGGATGCAGTAGACCAATTAGCAACTCAGATGATGGGACTACGCCAAGAGCTACTACAGCAATTTGCCAATTTACAGAAGGCCATTAACAAGGGTTCCGGCCTGGACGAACCACCAGTCAAACGACGATCTCCAGACTTTTGCCCGGCGAAATCATCCAATGGGATACTTGGCTCACCCCCCATCGTCAACAAAACCCAGGTAGTTTCTGAACAACCCGAAAAGTTTGATATCCCTTGTCCTCATTTTTCCGATGGTGACCCCACGGATTGGTTATATGATTTACGTCAATACTTTGATTATAATGGAACCCGACCTCAATACTACCTATTAATCGCCTCTTTCCATTTAGACAAACCAGCCTCGAAATGGTATCAAGCTACACTAAAAGATCACCCAGCATTAACCTTCCCATTATTTGTAGACGCAATCCAAAAATGCTTCGGACCCTCACTATATGTTAAACCAGTCGGCCTACTAACCAAGTAACACCAAACCACCACGGTCCTTAATTTTAAAACCGAATTTGAAGAACTTATGACAAAGGTGCCAGGACTACACCCCGAGTTCATTTCCGATATATGGGTCTCAGGACTTAAAGAGCACATTAGAGGGCCAGTTCAAATTGCTCGACCTACCAAGATCCACGATGTCTATGCCCTTGCGCGTATGTACGAAGACCAACATAACCTGAATTACAAACACCGACCCCCAACAGTTCACAACCACACCCCCTTCACGCGGGATACCAATCGACCACCAACCACTTTCAGACCCAAATATCCCCCGATTAAACGCCTCACACCAGCCGAACTCCAGGCCAGGCATGACAAGGGACTATGCTATAATTACAACGAACGGTATCACGCAGGACATCGATGTATGGGGCGAGGGGCCCTGCTATACTTAGTTCGCACAGAGGAACCGGATGACTTTGAGGAAATAGGTCCTGGGGATCCCCCATCCGACGACGAGTTCCCATCCACGATGATTTGTTTACAAACACTTCTCGGTATTCTTCCCGATCATGGGTTATGCATGACCGGTTACATAAACAACAACTTGTTACCGTTGTTTATTGATAGCGGCAACACACACAATTTTATTTCCCCTAGGATGGCATAATTTCTCAAACTTCCAATCCTATCAGTTAAGAAATTCCCGGTATTTATGGGTAATGGATCCACGGAATCCTGCCAAGGCAAGTGCAAGGACACCACACTTCTAATACAAACCGTTCACTATACAGTCCACTTATATGTCCTTGATATCGAAGGCACGGACCTCATTTTGGGACAAAGCTGGCTCCAGACACTATGTCCTGTCACGATGGACTATGATAAGTTCACCTTATCTTATTCCGGTAAACAAGGACAAGTGACTCTGGTTGGGCATCACAACGCCTCCTTAGCGGGTCAGGTCTCATCATCGCAGTTAATGTGAATGATTGTCGTTAAACCATCGGCAATGTGTCTTTTGCTCACCAAGGCAAATCCAACAAACACACCCCCCCCCCCCAAACGCTGGACAACATAAAAAAATTGTGCCTACACCCTTTAGTAAGTTACTAACATCAGTCACCACCTTATTTCAAGAACCCACCTCACTACAACCTCCACGAGATATTGATCACAAGATTACGATAACCAATGATACGGCGGCGCTGAGTCTGCGCCCTTTCCGATACCCGTATCATCAAAAAAACGAAATCGAGAAATTAGTTTCCGAGATGCTCACCCGCGGTCACATCCGACCTAGTACATATATTTTCAGCTCACCCGTACTATTAGTAAAAAAAGGATGGCACGTGGAGGTTTTGTGTCGATTACAGGGCCCTCAATAAAATAACAATAAAAGATACATTTCTCATCCCAACTATCGATGAGCTATTGGAGGAGCTATGCTCTGCGCGTTTCTTCTCAAAAATCGACCTCCGTTCTGGATACCATCAAATCCGAATGGACAAGCATGATATTCACAAAACTGCTTTTTGAACCCACCAAGGCCACTATGAGTTTTTAGTTATGCCTTTTGGGTTAACGAATGCCCCGTCCACATTCCAAACACTTATGAACACCATTTTCCAGCCTTTTCTACGAAAATTCCTTGTGGTCTTTTTCGACGACATCTTAGCTTATAGCGCAACCGAAGAAGATCATCTACACCATCTAAGAATCACTTTAGAAATACTCGAGCAGCAAACGTTGTTCGTCAAACTCTCCAAATTCTTGTTTCTAACTACCAAAGTAGAATTTTTAGGGCATATCATCCACGATGGCAGGGTTAGCCCCAACGAAGATAACATCGAGTCTATCAGACAGTTTCCCACACCCTTTAACTAGAAGCATGTTCGCGCCTTTCTAGGACTAACGGGTTACTACCGTAAGTTCATCCGCGACTACGCTAAGATTGCATTCCCATTGACCAAACTTTTAAAAAAAATTCATTCCATTGGAATAACATTACTCAAGAAGCCTTTCGCCAATTACGAGACAAATTTATCTCCTCCCCCATACTTACCTTGTCGGATTTTAAACACCCATTCACATTAGAAACTGATGCATGAGGAACGGGAATTGGAGCAGTGCTCAAGCAAACCACGGGCACAATTGCATATTTCAGTAAAAAACTCTCACCTCTGATGCAAAGAAAATCAACATACATACGAGAATTATACGTGGTTACCGCAGCGGTCGCGAAATGGCGCCAATACTTACTTGGCCATCAATTAACCATATTAACGGATCATCAGAGTTTACACCACCTTCTCACCCAACAGATCCAAACCCCCGAGCAGCAAATCTTTTTGGCAAAACTACTAGGATACGACTTTATCACTCAATATCGTGCGGGAAAAAACAACCAAGCCGTCGACACCCTTTCAAGGTTACCAGATATACCCGATCAGTCGGCCCTACTAAATCTTACGAAAATCACTACCCCCGTTATCATCGTGCTAGATGGTTTGGACATTGACTACACCAATGACCCCTTGGTTGATGCAGTGACCCAGAGCCGACCCGCTCTGTCGACCAGGCCTCGCACCTGGACTAGCCAGAGGCCCACGTCTGGCGGCCCACTGTCGGGCCCACCATGGCGTCACACCATGGCGTCCATTTTATCAGGCCCGCGGGCCGTACACCCCAACCCATCTCCGGGCCCAACCACAGGCGCACGGTAGGTTGTTGAGGTCAGGTCTCGATCCCCTGACCTCCTTGATAAAGAGCTTTCAGGCAAGCTCTCATCAACCAACTGATCCGCGAATCAGTTGGTTGATGAGAGCTTGCCTGAAAGCTCTTTATCAAGGAGGTCAGGGGATCGAGACCTGACCTCAACAACCTACCATGCGCCTGTGGTTAGGCCAGGAGATGGGTTGGGGTGTACGGCCCGCAGGCCTGATAAAATGGACGCCATGGTGTGACGCCATGGTGGGCCCGGCAGTGGGCCGCCAGACGTGGGCCTCTGGCTAGTCCAGGTGCGAGGCCTGGTCGACAGAGCGGGTCGGCTCTGGGTCACTGCATCAAAAAAGTGCACTTTTATGATGACGTTTGGGCATCGCACCCGCATGCCACCCTGCCTGGCGTCACACCAGCCCAGGGGTCCACCATGGAGTCACACCATGGGGCCATTATCAGGACCGCAGTCCGTACACCCCAACCAGCTCTCCGGGCCCAACCACAGGCGCGCGGTAGGTTGTTGAGGCCAGGTTTCGATCCCCTGACCTCCTTGATAAAGAGCTTTCAGGCAAGCTCTCATCAACCAACTGAGCCGCGGCTCAGTTGGTTGATGAGAGCTTGCCTGAAAGCTCTTTATCAAGGAGGTCAGGGGATCGAAACCTGGCCTCAACAACCTACCGCGCGCCTGTGGTTGGGCCCGAAGAGCTGGTTGGGGTGTACGGACCGTGGTCCTGATAATGGCCCCATGGTGTGACTCCATGGTGGACCCCTGGGCTGGTGTGACGCCAAGCAGGGTGGCGTGCGGGTGCGATTCCCAAACGTCATCATTGGTCCACAAACTCCTCCAGGAACCACAGGCCCACCCCGACTGGCAAAAACAAGGAGACTATATCACATATAAATCAAAAATATATATACCCAGCACCTCCAACATCAAACGTAAACTCATACTCGAAGCCCATTCAAGCTTAGTAGGAGGCCATTCTAGAATCAAAGGAACGCTACATAGACTAAAAAATCAATTTTTTTGGTATCACATGAAAGAGGAAGTCACCATATTCATCACAAATTATTACCTCTGCCAAAAGGCAAAAGCCTTGAATCACCTACCCTACGGACTCCTCCAACCTCTGCCCACACCGCAACGATTATGGGCTGATCTCACCATGGACTTCATTACCCATTTACCTAACTCAAAGGGATACTCCATCATTCTTGTAGTAGTGGATAGGTTATCAAAATCCGCACACTTTGCCCCCCTAAGACACCCCATGACAGGTCCCACGGTGGCGAATGAATTTTGGAACTGTGTAGGCAAACTACATGGAATCCCCGAGACGATAATATCCGACAGGGACACTATATTCTTAAGCAATTTTTGGGTCGAACTTTTCCGACTTCAAGGCACGCTTTTAAAGTATAGCTCCGCATATCACCCACAAACAGACAGATTAACAGAACGCGTAAATCGTTGCCTAGGACAATACTTAAGAATTGTTTTGCACGAAGTACCAAAAAAATTGTCACTTTTTCTCAACCTTGCTGAATATCATTACAATACATCGTATAACTCCTCGACCAATATGACCCCTTTTGAGGTCATGTTCGGTCAACCATCTCCTGGTTTGCTCAATTTCTGTGCAGGAAGTACCGACAATGAAGCCACAGAGGAGACTTTACAGACACGGGAGCAACTACTTCACGGCCTCAAGGCGAATCTAGCCAAATCACAGCAACGCATGAAAGCACAAGCTGACAAGAAAAGGAAAGAACTCAAACTGAATAAGGGCGACTAGGTGTTACTCAAATTACACCCGTACCGACAAATAACCATGAAGAGTCAACAAGGAAGATAATTAGGGCTAAGGTATTACGGGCCCTATAAGGTAATAGAGGTCATTAGAGAGACATCATATAGACTGCTCCTCCCACCATCATCCAAGATACACCCAGTGTTCCATGTCTCCTTGCTAAAACCCACCCTATGCAGGGGACCCCAAGAGTCATATAACTGACCTACCCGAGCTCAGCTGGGAGAACAATCCCATGCACCAACCCATGGCAGTCATCAGCACTCGTCAGATCATCCGACAAGGTCAAGAGATTCCCCATGCACTGATACAATGGCAGGGACTTCCCCCTTCTGACAGCACATGGGAAGATATTGCAGCTCTACAGGACAACCCTCTATTACACACGTCAATCATACAACACTTGCAGGATCACCAGCCCAGCACCACCAATCTGGAATGGGGAAGAAGGGAAAAACGCAGTGCCTGGATATCTTAACCCAACGGACCTCACCCGCATCACCTCCATCCACAGACAGCGTGGACACATACGAAAAACAGAACCCCCATCCACCGCATAAAGAAAATATTACAGCTCAGCGCAGAACCAGCAGAAACAGAGATCTGACAAGCCCAAACACCGGAGGAGAAAGCGTTTCCTCCCCAACCCATTTTCTCAGCCGAAATCGCGAGTTACAGCCCTCGCGTTCACTGGCTATCGTCCCCTGCCCTCATCACTGATATCTAAGTAATTTTGGCTGCAACTGAAGAATGGGTAACAGAGAACCCTCCGCATCCGCGCCGCACGCCACCATCAGCAAACACAGATGTTTCGAACATGTTTTCCCCATCGCTCTCCACCGACAGGCAGTCCGAACTGAACGCTGAGGACAGCGTTTTTGAAGGGGAAGGTATTGTTAGGGAAAAGATGGCGATCATCTCAGATTGCAATCCACATCCAGAAGGAAGGCCAGCCACATGATTAAATCAACAGCCCAGATCTATTCTATTTTGTAACGTTACATTAGTAACTGATAGTTTAAGTATTATATAAAGCACTGTACCTGTACCGTTCCTTTTATGCAATATATTATGTCTTTACTGTTCATCTTCTTCCTCCTTTCCGATTCTCCTCCTCCTCCTCTCAGCCCCTCTATGGCAGTCTATCTTCACTTCCCTCTTTGGTAATACCCGATAGCCATTCTCCGGCCATCCACCGTCGCCATGCTCAGCGGGATCTTAACATTCTTCTATCAGATAAAATCCCACTCTGAACTGTCAAGAATTGGTAAAAATCCTTGTGGTTGGAAGTGAAATATTCAGTCGCAGATGGCTCCCCTTCGGCAACTCAGGAGATTGATTGGGCTCGATAGGACAATCGTGAATCCCCTTAGATACCTCCCTTTCTCCACTACCTCTTTCTCAACGTCACAAACAAACATGATCCGCGCCACCCTATTCCCAGGGGATAGCATTGGGCCCCAGATTGTTGAATCTGTAAAGCAAGTAGATCATGGTTCATCTCTCATCAGTTTTTTTAATTCCTTCAAAAATGTTGAGTTGCATTTGAGCAAGAAGTACCTTATGATTCTAGGGTTTCATTTGTACAAAAACATTCCCCAACTTTTTCCCATGGGTGGGAATCGGGAAGCATATGAGATAATGATATTTGGAATCCCTTATCTTTTTCTTTGTAACTAAATGGAAATTTGTACCGAATTTGTAAGTTTAGCATATTAAGACAATGATCAAGCTTGAGTCCCGTTGTTCGAAGAAAACTTCATTAATCAGCAATGAAAATCAAAATAAGATACACATAATTCACAAGAAATCACAGTAAAGATATACATTATTCAATGAGAGATGAGCAAATAGATTTATTCACTGTTTTGCATTTAAGTACATGGCACAATTTTTCGTACACAAAAATTTCTCAATTTTTTTATTTCTCTCCCCATTCCTTTCTCCTCTTCCTCCTTCGCTTGGCTTAAGCCCAACAAAATCATTAGACTTTCCAATGATCTTTGCTCATCCTCTAATTGTTTCATCGACATCTATGCATCTACTGCTCACTACATTGTTAACCTCTATTGATTAAACCAGCTTCTCAACTATACATCGAACCCTAGCCAGCTTGGTCGATTTTTCTTTTTTTTCTCCTGGCAGCTTGACATCCTTCCTACTCTGTATCTCTTCGATCTCTGATGGATTCCCTTCGACAACTCGTTGATGGCTACCCTTCGATAAGTTTCTGATCTTGGGTCTGAGCTTTGATTATAGACCTTAAAAATCCCTATTTCTCTCGGACGATTTTTCTTTTCGCTACTGGCACTTTGGCATCCTTCCTCCTCCGTAGCTCTTCTGTCGCTGATGGATCCCCTTCGGTAGCTCAGGAGATCGATTGGGCTCATATTAGGTAGAACGATCACAAATCCCCTTAGATACCTCCCTTTCTCCACTGCCGCTTTCTCAAAGTCAAAAACAAACACGATCCGTGTTTGCCTCTTCCCTGGGGACGGTATCAACCCTGAGATTGCTGAACTTGTAAAGCAGTAGATCCCGACTCATCTCTCATCCGTTGTTTTTTTTAATTCCTTCAAAAACACTGGGTTGCATTTAAGCAGGAAGCACCCTATGATTCTAGGGATTCATCTGTACAAGAACATTCCTTAACTTTTTCCACCCACTGTTACAAGCCCTATAACGACCCCCTGTTGAGCCCCTGATGATCCACCCCATCTTGGTGAGGATGAGATTCAGGTGAGCCACTCAGGTATGACGCCTATTTCATTATCATCTCTGGCCTTACCCCAGAAAAGAGACCTTGAGTGGAGCATGACATATGTAGGGCCTACCTTGAGTCCACTTGAGCATACTCATCTTGTGAGGACCTACCTTATGACACCTCACACTCTGGATGAGTTTTGGGACACGCCACCAGCTGAACCACCTGATGAGTTCTTTTTTATCTGGGACGCTCACCATATTCTAGAGTCACGAATTCTAGTCTGCGTGCCCGGTTTTCACCCAGGTGGTCGTCTTATCCGCGATAACTTGTCGTACACACCTTCTCGTGAGCCCCCTGATGTGTTACGTTCCCTAAGAGACATCTGGCTCGTTACGAGCTTGTATTTGAGTATAGTTGTCTCTCAAGATCATTTGATCACCCGTCTCACACTAGATGAATATTTTTATATTCCACCGAAAGAACCTCCTGATAGGCCAGCACATTTTAGAGACATCTCAGACATTATTATATTTTCCTATAAGAAGTATACCATGTCTGTCGTGTTGTCTTTGCATCATTTGCATTACTTGCATGAGTCTGCTGAGTCTTTTACACGACATTTGCATGAATTGCATGAGTCGGTCCGCCGACGAATAATAGCAAGCAATGAAAATTATAAAGTCCATACAGATAAGGGAAGACGAGAACAAATATTTAATGAAGGCAAAAGGATAATGATACGAATCCGCCCCGAGAGGCTCCCTTCGGGGCCTGCCAAGAAGTTAAGCGTTAGGCGAATGGGTTCGTACTCTGTTATTAGTCGCATTGGGACAAATGCCTGCTGGCTCAATATCCCGGCTAGTATGGAAATTCACCCGGTGTTTAATGTTGAGGATCTGACTCGATACTATGAACTTCACGAGTATATGGACCCGAGCAGTGGAGATAGCCAACCACCCCCACCCCCAATGTTGTTACCTTACCACCCTCATACGTCACCACCGTCAGATGGCCACCCCAGCCCACCCACTATTGACATCCACCAACCTGGGGACTCGTCTTCTTTGATTTCACCACTGACACCACCGATCGCACCGGGACCCACCTTTCGAGAGATGAGAGATGAGAGCATCACAAAGTTCAGATTACGCCAACTTGTTCCTACTTCAGATGGGTCGCGTTATCGCTGATTGGTACATTGGCGAGGCCGCCCAGACGCAGTAGACGCTAGGATACTTGTAGTAGAGCTTGATTGATTTACCCCTGGACTTCGACTTCAGCACGACCGTCTCCATTTACCGGACATGACAGCTTTTCAGTCAGGGGGAGTTGATGGGCGAGGACACTCTTCTGTCGATGATACTTGGACGACTCCCGACGGACCTCTTTGAGTTATACCTGGAATTCATCGACAGAATTCTGATCCCAATTCATCGGGAGATGAATCCTTTCAAGCCGAGGATATTGATGCGGAGTAGAGACGAACACGAGCTTTGGGTCCGTTCATGGCTGATTTGGCGAATTACCATATATGGCGTGCCCGGATCGACGATCGGACTCCGCAGTTGCGTCTGGCACGTCGCCGCGAGTCAAAAACATATATTAGTTTATTTTTTTTTGAGTTTATTTTCATGTATTTAGTGGCCGATCCCACCGGCCAATCATAGTCGTTGATGGTGAAGCCCTAATTTGTGATTTTCTTATAAATATTGGTTTAAGTGGCTGAACCAAAGCATTGCAGATTTTGGAGACATTGAATTCCGGAATCCCGCGATCCCTCCCCGGTGCCGACGTCGTGGAACCCTAGGTGACGACTCCTAGGCCTCCAAACTCCTCCCTAAGGTAACCCCTACCCCCACCTTCATTTTCCACGCCTCAAACAATCGTTTCACCCGCTGCAGCCCGCCATTCCAGCCCCCGGAAAATAACCGGCCTGCTGCCCCTTTTCCGTCGTCCAACCCGCCTCCTCCCCACAAATCCGCCGCCTCTCCACCGCCGCTACAGGGCTGCCTCCACCTCTTGTCCCCTCCCCACAGCTGGCCGACCAGCCCTCATCTTTTACCAAATTCGGCCACCCCAAGGGCCTCTTTTCCCGAGGGACTACCCC
This sequence comes from Platanthera guangdongensis, assembly GCA_039583875.1. Lineage (NCBI taxonomy): Eukaryota > Viridiplantae > Streptophyta > Magnoliopsida > Asparagales > Orchidaceae > Platanthera > Platanthera guangdongensis. Next base: position 18,089,861 of record CM077159.1, read on the forward strand.
CACATATCCCCTCTGTGGATCCACCATCCTAATATCCCAAAAATTCTAGATCAGTCCAGATCTAGGATTATATCTGTTGGGTTTCTCTAGGAGGATGGCACAACACTTGTGCACGCAGCGGAAAGTAAAGACATCAAGAAAACCCAAAAGAGATGGGATCAGGCCATGGTAGTTGAATCAAGAAGTTAACATATAACTAGGCAAAAATTACCTCGGTGGCGTTGAGTCACAACTCAACGAAGATGCTCCAAGCTACGTCTTCTTGCTAGTGGCGAGTTCTACGTGGAATAATATCCACGTCTCTGCAGAAATCCACACGAGCGGGAGAACACTGAACTTTGCGTCGCACGAAAATCGGGAAGGAGAAAGACCGCACCTTGCTTTCCCACGGACTGTTAGGTCCGCGCCAGGGATTGCAACACCAGCGACGATCGCCGGAGAAGAGGAGGTCAACGGAGCGAGCACGGCGGAGGCGGAACACTTCCGTCGGCGGCGGGATTCGCGATCGGCGGAACGAACGGAAAGGCGGAACGCTTCCGTCGCGGGTTTCGGTTCGATCAGCTGCTAGAGAGAGGATACCCGAAAACCCTAAGTGTCCTTTTATACCAAAGGCATAAATAGACTTAGGAATGTCGCTATCCGCAGACCACCCAGAATTTAGGTTTCCAGAATCGGTGAGAATCAATCGGCGAGAATCGGCGACGATCGGTGAGAATCATCAACCAGATTCGGCGGGAATCAGAATCGGCGAGAATCACCCGGGTCGGAGAAAATCAGAGTGCAACACTCGACGATTCACGCCGATCGTGGGTCGACGATTCACGTCGATCGGCGAGAATCAGAGTGCAACACTCGACGATTCACGCCGATCGTGGGTCGACGATTCACGTCGATAGGCGAGAATCAGAGTACCCATTCTCGACGATTCTCGTCGATCGTCGAGCCGCGGTCGACGACACTCTTGACGATTCTCGTCGAACTCTTTAAGGCAACATTTGCCCAAAACCCCATTCAGGTCGGTGATTGGTAACCTTTACCAACACAGTCAATCATCCAACTTCTCCACATCTCTTATGTGCGACCCTACAGGCTCATATCGCGTTGGCAGTGAGATTACATGTTTGACCACTTCTAGATCATCATGGTAACTCCAACAGACTCCCACTTGATCTTGAAAGTGTCAAATTAAAAACCTAACAAGCAATGAGCGGCATCTAGCAATGCATCATTGCTCCCCAAGCAATAAGAGTTTATAACTCATAAGCCTTTATGACCAATATATCAGCGTTGTCTTTGTCCTTTTGTCCCTTACATCCGGAAAGAACTAGAGGCATGGACCGTGTCACCCTCGTAATAGCTCAATCCAAGTTTCTTGATTCAGGACGGACTTGCAAAGAATGGTGAGTCCAATATCACATATTGACTCAACCAAGCATGCTCATGCATTTCTCAGTCCAGTTCCATCAAGGGGCCCATGGATGCAACTCCTGTCATACAGGAGGATAAATCCCATATCTGCTCATACACAAACACCCAAATGATTCGTAACATGCCCAACAACCACCCTTATCATCAACCTTTCTCAAGGAAGACTTTAGATGGCATCAAAGCACGCTCTTCCTCATTTGATGAATGTTGTGACTTCAGGTCAAAGGACCACAACACCATTGTTAATTGAGACCTACTCGTGACACGATTGGATGACAATCCACAGAGTAGTCTCAGGTTGGGTCTGTCTAGTACAACTTGTTCACTAACAAGTACCCACGTGATGACTTGATATCACAATATCATGACCTATGAGAACCGGTCATCAGTCAACGCATGTGCTAGCGTCCATGTATCATCATCACCCTTAGCTTCTATGATGATACTCGACCAGGGACCTTTAAGAATGAAGCTTCAAATAAATCATAGGCTCTCACATTCAAGTCACGTACTTGATGTCCCATGGAAGCGAACATTCTAAGGGTATCTATTATGTTAACATTTAACTATCATATATAAAAGCTGATAATAAAAGAATTTGCCATTAATTGTAAAAGAAAAACTAGGTACATTGTTCATCATATGAACAAATAGCCAACAAAATACATGTTTACATGCAATCCACAAAATTCTCACTAGATTTGATCATTTAGGTATCGCATACCCATCGATCTAGTATGACCATCATGCTTTCTCTGCGCGAGAGGCTTTGTCAGTGGATCTGCAATATTCTCCTCAGTCGGCACTCTGCAAATGTTCACATCTCCTCGTTCGACAATCTCACGAATAAGATAAAACCGCCGAAGTATATGCTTGGAGCGCTGATGGGATCTAGGTTCCTTAGATTGTGCAATTGCACCATTGTTATCACAGTAGATAACTACGGGACCAACAATGTTAGGAACTACATCAAGCTCGCCGATGAATTTCCTAATCCATACAGCCTCCTTCGCCTCATTAGCCACGGCGATATACTCGGCCTCTGTTGTAGAATCAGCAACTGTCTCTTGCTTGGAACTCTTCCAGCTCACAGCTCCTCCATTCAGGCAAAACACAAAACCTGACTGAGACTTGGAGTCTTCTCTATCAGTTTGGAAGCTAGCATCCGTGTAACCACTTACAACGAGCTCTTCCTCTCCACCATACACCAAGAACACATCCTTAGTCCTTCTCAAGTACTTCAGGACATTCTTGACTGCAATCCAGTGACACTCACCGGGGTCTGACTAATACCTGCTAGTCATGCTCAAAGCAAAGGAGACGTCGGGTCGAGTACATAGCATCGCGTACATGATTGATCCAATTGCCGAAGCATATGGAATCAACTTCATGCGGTCCTTATCTTCACAAGACTTTGGACACTGGTCCTTAGAGAGATTCACACCATGAGACATGGGCAAAAATCCTTTCTTGGACTCAAGCATGTTGAACCGCTTCAACACCTTTTCGATGTACGTACTCTGGGTCAAACCCAGCAACTTCTTCGATCTATCTCTATAGATCTTAATACCGAGTATATAAGTCGCTTCACCCAAATCCTTCATTGAAAAGCAGTTCCCTAGGTTGTTCTTAACAACTTTCAGGGTAGGAATGTCATTCCCAATCAACAGTATGTCATCTACATACAATATCAGGAAGACAACAATGCTCCCACTGATTCGCTTGTAAACAGAAGGCTCATCTTCATTCTTGATGAAACCAAACTCTTTGATTTTCTCATCAAAACGAAGATTCCAACTTCGAGAGGCCTGTTTCAGTCCATAGATAGACTTATTCAGCTTGCATATTTTAGTGGCTTCATCTGGGGATACAAAACCCTCGGGTTGTGTCATATACACTTCCTCAAGGAGGTTTCCATTAAGGAAAGCCGTTTTGACATCCATCTGCCAGATCTCGTAGTCATAATATGCAGCAACAACAAGCAATATCCTTATGGACTTTATCATGGCAACAGGGGAAAAAGTCTTATCATAGTCAATACCATGAATTTGCTTGAAACCCTTAGCCACCAGTCGCCCTTTGAATGTCTGTACATTCCCATCCATATCGGTCTTCTTCTTGAAGACCCACTTGCACCCTATGGGTCGTACCCCTTCAGGTGGTTCCACCAAGTTCCAAACTTAGTTTACATACATGGAGTCCATTTCGGATTTCATAGCCTCAAGCCATTTGTCGGAGTCCGGTCCATTCATAGCCTCTTGGTAGGTTGCTGGCTCATCATCATGATCCATAAGCAACACATTACCTATTTGAGACACGAGAAATCCATATCTCTCCGGCTCAAACCTCGGTCTACCAGATCTACGTAGGACTTGTGTTCCCTGAGCAGGTTCTCTAGCTACAACATCTTGTAGTCCTGACTCAGAATCCAATTCCGGTTCATTCACTACATGTGGTTCTTGAACTTCTTCATGTTCTACCTTTTCAGTCTTTCTTGATAAGAACTCTTTCTCCAAGAAGACACCAGTCCTTGCGACAAACACTTTGCCCTCAGACGGTAGGTAAAAGTAATACCCTTTCGTTTCCTTAGGATATCCCACTAGATAACATTTATCCGATTTGGGTTCTAGCTTGTCAGGCATTTGACATCTCACGTATGCCTCACAGCCCCAAATTTTAATGAACGACATACTAGGACGCTTCCCAGTCCATATCTCATATGGTGTCTTCAGAACCGTTTTCGTTGGAGTGCGATTCAATGTCATTGCAGCAGTCTCTAAAGCAAAAACCCAAAAGGAAACAGGCAAGTCTGCATGACTCATCATCGAACGTACCATGTCTAACAGTGTACGATTTCTCCTCTCAGACACACCATTATGTTGTGGTGTTCTAGGTGGAGTAAGTTGTGATACAATACCACACTCTTTCAGATGATCACGGAACTCATGACTCAGGTATTCGCCACCTCGATCAGATCGGAGTGCTTTAACCCTTTTACCCAACTGGTTTTCTACTTCATTCTTGAACTCTTTGAACTTTTCAAAGGTCTCGGATTTGCACTTCATAAGATACACATATCCGTATCTACTGAAATCATCAGTAAATGTAACAAAGTAGAAATACCCACCTCTAGCCATGGAACTCATGGGTCTGCGTACATCACTATGTACAACACCCAAGAGATCCTCAGCCCTCTCAGTGTAACCAGTGAAAGGAGCTTTAGTCATCTTGCCTAACAAACAAGATTCGCATCGCTCAAATGATTCATAATCAAATGAGTCCAAAAGTCCATCTCTATGGAGCTTAGATATGCGCTTCTCGTTGATATGGCCCGAACGACAATGCCAGAGTAAAGTAGGGTTCGAGTCATTTGTTCTTAGTCTTTTATTATTTTCAACATTACAGATCAGATGGTCCAAGTTCAAAACATAAAGACCATTAAACAATTGGGCTACAGCATAACAAACATCATTCTTAAATATAGAACAACGGTTGTTCTTAATTATAAAAGAAAATCCAATCATGTCCAAACATGAAATAGATATAATGTTTCTAGTTATGGCCGGAACAAAATAACAATTATCTAGTTCTATTACAAGCCCACTGGGCAAAGAAAGACGGTAAACCCCTACGGCTACAACAGCAACTCTTGCTCCATTGCCGACGCGGAGGTCCACCTCCCCTTTACTCAGCAATCTTCTCCTTCCCAGTTCCTGCACATTTGTACAAATGTGAGAACCACATCCAGTATCCAATACCCAAGATGAAGGAGCAGAAAGGTTTATCTCTATAACGTGAATATTTGAAGCGGAAGTCATACCTCCCTTCTTTTTCTGCAGACCTTCAATGTACGAGGGACAGTTCCTCCTCCAATGACCAGCCTTGCCACAGTGGGGGCATTTCCCTTCCTTCACCGTGCTTTTCTTTTTCATCAGTGCAGAAGACTTGGGCTCAAGATATGACTTAGGTCCCACCTTCGTCTTCTTAGAGCCCTTGGCCTTGCCCTTGCTCTTATGCGCCATCAGTATGGGGTTGGCAGGCTTGGCCTTCTTCATATTGATTTCGGCAGTTCTCAACATGCCTAGGTGTTCGGGCAGTGTCTTGTCTATTTCATTCATGTTGTAGTTCAAGACGAACTGCACATAACTGTCCGGCAACGATTGCAGGATCAGATCTGTGGCCAACTCTTGACCAAGAGGAAAACCCGGCCTTTCAAGGTTCTCTATATACCCAATCATCTTAAGTACGTGAGTCCCTACTGAGTCTCGAACTCCCATCTTGCACTGAAACAACGCTTTTGTGACGTTGAACCTCTCTTGACGAGCCTGCCCTTGAAGCATTTTCTTGAGATGCTCGTCAATCTTCTTGCACCCCATGCTCTCATGTTGCTTCTGAAGCTCAGAGTTCATAGTGGCAAGCATAAGGCATTCGACATCTAAAGCATCATCAGTATACTTCTTATAAGTATCCTTCTCGGCACAGGAAGAGTTCCCGGTCGGCACCTCGGGGGCTTCTTCTTCCAAGACATAGAGCTTTCGCTCTTGCCTGAGAACAATTCTCAGGTTCCTATACCAGTCCATGTAATTAGTCCCACTGAGCTTATCCTTCTCAAGGATGGCTCTCAGAGACAAAGTGGAGTGTGAAACACTTGCCATGGAATTCTACAAGAATTTATGCAGAATAAAATCAGTACCAAAATTTCAAATACAATTTATTTTAATCTGGACTTCAATTAAAACACTCCCACTATTTAATTCGAAATGATAGCCCTCACTAACAATTCAGAGAGTTCTTGCGAGCTACTCTCTTAGTGGACAGGATCCGTATTTCACCAACACAATGAGTCAGCTTTGGCTTTCCTCTCACGATGCGGTTATTTAGGTAGGCAACGCTTGCCAATTGCATCCTCATGAAATTCTTGTATGGTCGGTGAATAACTCCTTACTCGCATCCATCATATGGTGCATGCCAACCCTATGCCTCTAGGCACTTAACCTTTGAGGTCACCTAGTTAAGTTGGACCCGATGTCGACAGTGGGATATCACAATTATCCGCTCGCACCCTTACCAAGATAGATTAATGCACCTTATTTTGGCAAGCCCACACTTCATCGATCGAGGCAGGAAGAGTGTCATCCATCGGAAGGCATCCGAACACTTAATATTTGATGAAGGGATTTTGATTATAGGTTAACAATTAACCATGATCAACATTTGATCAATGTGCACATCCAAAGAAAAACAATATATCTAAAACCACATGCATCCATTATGTGCACAACCTGACACCATCAACATTTGATAAAAGGAAGGGCTAAATCTGAACATCCGGAAACTTCCAAATCCTCAGATTTACATGCACTGGACAAAGGCAAATACAACTCAACTTAAAGCAGTAGACAAGCTCATATCTCTATGTTGGATTCAAAATCCAAAACAAGATCAAGGGATGGTTACTGCTAAGGAGACTACAATTTCTAACAATTAGAAATTCCCACGCAATCCCAGACATTCTTGGCGGGGTACCAAAACTAAATCTAGACATTTAGAACACTTCTAAATCCCTAGGTTTACACGCACTGGAATAACAAAACTTCCAAAACAACAATCATGGCTGAAACCTCGCTTTGATACCACTGTTGGGTTTCTCTAGGAGGATGGCACAACACTTGTGCACGCAGCGGAAAGTAAAGACATCAAGAAAACCCAAAAGAGATGGGATCGGGCCATGGTAGTTGAATCAAAAAGTTAACATATAACTAGGCAAAAATTATCTCGGTGGCGTTGAGTCACAAATAAACGGAGATGCTCCAAGCTTCGTCTTTTTGCTAGTGGCGAGTTCTACGTGGAATAATATCCACGTCTCTGCAGAAATCCACACGAGCGGGAGAACACCGAACTTTGCGTCGCACGAAAGTCGGGAAGGAGAAAGACCGCACCTTGCTTTCCCACGGACTGCTAGGTCCGCGCAAGGGATTGCAACACCAGCGACGATCGCCGGAGAAGAGGAGGTCAATGGAGCGAGCACGACGGCGGCGGAACACTTCCGTCGGCGGCGGGATTCGGGATCGGCGGAACGAACGGAAAGGCGGAACGCTTCCGTCGCGGGATTCGGTTCGATCAGCTGCTAGAGGGAGGATACCCGAAAACCCTAAGGGTCCTTTTATACCAAAGGCATAAATAGACTTAGGAATGTCGCTATCCGCAGACCACCCAGAATTTAGGGTTCTAGAATCGGTGAGAATCAATCGGCGAGAATCGGCGACGATCGGCGAGAATCATCAACCAGATTCGGCGGGAATCAGAATCGGCGAGAATCACCCGGGTCGGCAAAAATCAGAGTGCAACACTCGACGATTCACGCCGATCGTGGGTCGACGATTCACGTCAATCGGCGAGAATCAGAGTGCAACACTCGACGATTCACGCCGATCGTGGGTCGACGATTCACGTCGATCGGCGAGAATCAGAGTACCCATTCTCGACGATTCTCGTCGATCGTCGAGCTGCGGTCGACGACACTCTTGACAATTCTCGTCGAACTCTTTAAGGCAACATTTGCCCAAAACCCCATTCAGGTCGGTGATTGGTAACCTTTACCAACACAGTCAATCATCCAACTTCTCCACATCTCTTATGTACAACCCTACAGGCTCATATCGCGTTGGCAGTGAGATTACATGTTTGACCACTTCTAGATCATCATGGTAACTCCAACAATATCCACCCGATCCGTTATTTTCACTGCACAAACTTTCCATTTTTGCCCGGATCCGACCCTAAATAACGGATCTACCCACCCCCGGCCCGGATCTACTTATTCGTGGCCGCATCCACCATTTTATTGTCCGTTCGCACCGTCCTCCGCTGAGGGCAGCCATCGTCATCGTCGCCTCGCCATCAGTTCCATCTCCGATCGCGGATCTACACATCCGACCCTCCAAATCTTCAGTGTCTCGGTTCAGCCCTCTATTTTGTGAGCGTTTGTATTATTGTACTATTTAATTCACATTTGAATTTGGTAATTTATCATATCTTACTGCGATTTCTGTTTGTGGAAATTTGTTTTTGTGCACTAATAACTTGTAGGAGGGGGCATTCGCCGGGCGCTTAGCTTTGGCCCTCCGAGCGGAGGAAAGTCATTCCAATTGCCTAAATAAATAATTGATTTTCTATTCAAATATCTGTGTGGTGCTAAAACTTACATTGCATAAATTATTTGTCAAATACCGGTCATTGCATTACATGTAGAGTTGGATTAGCGTGTCACCCTGGCACGATCACCTAGCGTTGTAGGTTTTGTGCACCACTTGCCTACCCCTACATCAATGTTCAGTAGAAGCATCAAAGCAACCTTCTAGTGCTGATCATTAGAACCATTCCTATAGTCGACACACCGTTATTGCATGTAATATTTGTGTAAACTTAGCTCCTATGTCTGCTTGCATTTTTGTCAGGAGTAACTGTTAACCCTATGCGAGCACTTTATATGTGCCCCATTGTCTCCAGCACTGTCATTGGTCTTTCTCTATGAGGTTTCTACTGTTGAAATTTGTGAAGTGGAAGTGGTTGACGGGACAGACCAGGCGGCCTGGGGCGGACAGCTTTGGCGGACTAGGCGGACTGGGCGGACTGTGATGTGCGGCCTGGTGGAAGGTCTAGTGGAAAGCCGGCTGTCTTCTGAGCGGGTTGTTGTATGGAGTCCGCGGACTATGCGGCCTGGTTTCTGCGGATTGGTTGTTTGCTGATTGGCTTTGCCAAGGAGCGACCTGAGTGGATGGAGGCTTGCGGACTGGTGCATTGCTCAGTGGCCGCGGGTGCAAGCTTGTGCTGAGAGGCGGGTTGGCTCGTGTCCGCGGGAAGCTTGCGGACTGATGTGTCCGCGGTGTGGACTGTTGCGGACTGAGCTTAGAGCTTGGCTGAGGCCTTGTCGAGCTCTGGTGGCACAGCAGGTGCTTTGCTGTGGAGATCGATTAGCGGACTGGTGTTTGGAGTTCGGGAGGAGGCTGCTGTGTAGGACAGGAGTGCGAGGAGCCTGCGGACTGCTGGCAGTCTGTGTTTTGGTGTTTGGCGGACGGGGGTTTGCGTCCGCCATGCTCGCTTGGCCTTTGATGGTTTTGGACTTGGTTACACCATGTGCCAAGTTCATAGTGTCCGCCGTATCCGCCAAGTCCGCTGTGACCGGGCGGACTGTTGCTGTCTGCCTTTGGTCGTGGACTTGTGGTGGATTGGGGTGTCAGTCCTGCGGACTGCCTCGGGTTGGTGCGGACTGCCATTGAAGGGTGTTGTTGTCATGCAGTGGCTGGAGCTTTGCGGGCTGATGCCTTGTCCGCATAGCTTGGGCGGACTGGAGAGGGTTCGTCAATGGTTGCCTTGCTCCTGGCGGTTTTCCTTGGTATCCGGCTAAGTCCTTGCGAACTCGGCGGACGGAGGTTTGCTACCGCGCGGGCTGGGGTGGTGTCTCTATCTCTTGGGCGGTGACCACACTCCTCACCTTGCCTATAAATAGGACCCCCCTGGCACTTCTACAGTAACCTAAGTAACTTGAGTGAACAGTAAGTTGGGTTGGGCAAGGAGCTGCGGTCTGTGTTTGTCAGTCCACGCGGATTGTTTCAGGCTGACGGTTTGCTGTGTGCAGGTCGCGCGGATAGCTTCAAGGAGCCAGGAGTTTGGCTGTGACTTCGGTCAAGTACTTGGAAGTGTGCGGTCTCTGCGGACTCAGCAGGAGGTCGCTCTGCGGCTTGTCAGTTCTGTTTCATCTTTGCCAGCTTCAATAACCTGTCCGCCGGCTTCAGGCGGGTAGGGGTGTTCCTCAGTTCAGGTTCAGCAGGAGACGAATAATGGTGTGTCCGCACGGCCTCGCGGCTTCGGCGGACTCCGTGGTGATTCGGCGGACTGCAGCTAAGTGCGGGAGATCTCAGCGGACTCGGCGACCTCGCGGACTCGGCGGACTCCGGTGCTATCCGCCCGGCTTGTTTTTTGGTGCTTTCTATTTACAGCTGTTATACTAGCGAAATCATGTCTCGCTATGTATGCCTCGGATTGTAAAGAAGTGAATGTATAAAAGACCTGCTTGTGCTTCCATTGTTTGTTCGGTGTAACCTTTGATCCTTGGTTTCTGCTAGTTCAACGTGAGAACTGGGTAGTTCCGAAGATATTAATTTGTCATTTGGGCTATCTTGCTGACCACGTTGAGAAAATTTAACATGGTATCAAAGCGAGGTTACTGAGGTTCAGTTGTGTGAGCGGAAGTCAGCCAGTGTTGTTACTCAGTGATTGAATGGTGATCAACCTGTGGTGTTGCTCGGAGCTTCTGAAAGATTGCCAACAGGTGTTGCAATGGAAGGGAGCTTTGTAAGAGGTCTGGGCATTGAACTCTTAACACCGACTAACTTCAAGAAGTGGAAGTCGTGCATGAAGAGTTATCTTCTTGGTGAGGAGCTGTGGGAAGTCGTCGGTGGTGACGACAGACAGGAAGTTACTGCTGCGTTCGGTACTGCTGAGCAGGTTAGGCTCTGGAGAAGAACAAATGCTAAGGCGGAGTTCATTCTGAAGAGAGTTGTGTCTCCGGAACTGTTTGATCACATCGTTGGGTGTGAGTCGGCTGCTGATATTTGGACAATCATTGATGAGTTGTTCAATAGGAAGAATGTGGCGCGGCTTCAGTTCCTGGAGAATGAGTTAGCCAGGGCAACTCAGGGAGACCTTTCCATCTCCAAGTACTTCTTAAAGATGAAGAGCTTGTGTGCTGAGCTGTCGGCACTGGATCCTGATGAGCCTATCTCTGAGGCAAAGATGAAAAGGCACATTATCCGCGGCTTGCGGAAGGAGTATGTGGCCTTTGTAACATCTGTTCAAGGGTGGGCTACTCAGCCGTCGTTGCTGGAGCTGGAGAATCTGCTTACCTCGCAGGAGAGCTTAGCAAGGCAGATGGCTGGAGTGAACCTAAATCAGGAAGGCAGCGAAGCTCTCTTCTCAAGCAAGAAGAAAGGATGGGAAGGGAAGAAGAAGAAGAAGGCGCAGGTCGTTGGTGAGAAGGAGACTTCAACTTCATATCCACCGGAGAGGAGCAATGCTTCTAAGGATTGGAAGAAGAATCTGAAGTGCTACCGGTGTCATCAACGAGGGCACTTCAAGCGGGACTGCAAGGTCAAACTGCAGCCTGGGCATGCTGCGGGAAAGGAGGAAGCTTGCTCGAGAAGTGAAGATGCAGGATGGGGCGGAGCTTTTATGACGGGCACTTGTGTCCGGGCCTTGTCTGCTGAGGACTTCAACAACGAGTGGATCGTGGACTCCGGGTGTGGTCATCACCTCACCGGAGACAAATCGAAGTTCACCTCCATGCAGGCGTACTCAGGTAATGAAGCTATTATCACTGCTGATAATACTGTTTATGCAGTAGAGAAAGAGGGGGTCGTGTCTTTGGGTAGTGATCAGGGGCCACTCACGTTAAGGAATGTGTATCACGTGTAGGGCATGAAGAAGAACCTCTTGTCGGTGACCAATGCGGTGGACGCTGGGTATCACGTTCTGTTTGGACCAACAGACGTGAGGTTCCTTCGCAACGTATCAGCGGTGAAAGCTGATGTTGCTCATATTGGGAGGAGGGTGAAGAACTTGTTTGTTCTTTCCACCAGTTCTTATGTTGATAGGATAAGAGCCAATGATAGTGCTGCTATCTGGCATGAGAGGCTGGGACATGTTGGCATGGACAAGCTGAAGGCAATGGCTAGTAGAAGTCTGGTGAGGGGGTTGCCGAAGTTGTCCTCCTTTGGTGATGGGCATGTTTGTGCGGGCTGTCAATACAGTAAGGAACATCGCCTTCCGTTTGATAAATCACAAACAAGGAGCAAGAAACCATTGGAGTGTATTCATGGCGACCTGATGGGACCGACGGTTACTGCCAGCCTTGGTGGAAGCAGATACATGCTTGTCTTGGTTGATGACTACTCAAGGTATACTTGGGTGTACTTCTTAAAGGAGAAGTCGGAAGCCTTCCGTTTGTTCGTGGAGTTCAAGGAGTTAGTAGAAGGCCGGCTTGGCTTGCAGGTTAAGAAGCTTAGAACTGATAATGGGGGTGAATTTGTTTCCTCCGAGTTTTCTAACTTCTGCAGGAAGCACGGGATCCAACGAGAGCTTACTTGTGCTCACACTCCACAATAAAATGGGGTAGCGGAGCGGAAGATCTGTCATCTGACGGAGACCTGCAAATGCTGGCTTCATGAGAAAGATATCCCAAGGTCCTTTTGGGCGGAGGGAATGTCTTGTGCTGCTTATGTTATCAACCGGATGCCACTAAGCCCTATCAACATGAAGACTCCTATTGAGCTGTTGCTGAAGGAGAAGCCGAGTGTGGGAAACCTTAGGGTGTTCGGTTCAACTTGCTACGTGCATGTCCCGGATGCTTCACGGACAAAGCTGGATGCGAAGGCAAGGAAACTTGTCTTTGTTGGCTACGATGAGCGGAAGAAGGGATGGAAATGCATGGACCCTGTGACGAAGAAGTTCGTGGTGTCAAGAGATGTTGTCTTTGACGAGCTGACGTCATATGGAGGTGGCTCGGCTGAGCTAACCGGAAGTAGCAAGGTTGATGAAGCACCGGTGGTGGTTGCTGAAGACTTGGAAGAGGAGCTTGCTATTTCACCAGCAGCTCCTGTTGCTTCGAACTCCGAGGCTGAGCCTTCTGGCTCAGGAAGCAGGGGGAGCACTGCTCAATGTTTGCCCCAGGTAGGAGTGGAGCCTGAAGAAGCAACGGAAGCCATGAGCAAGGAGCCGTGTCTTCGGAGATCGAAGAGGGTGGTTAAGCCACCGGCTCGGTACTGTGATCGGAATGCAGTGAGCTTTGTCTCCTGCTTCTTTGCAGGTCCTCTGGATGAGCGAGACCCTGCAAGCTTCAACGAGGCCACTGGAGTGAAGGAGTGGGAAGGTGCCATGAAAGAAGAGATTGATGCTCTGAAGAAAAATGAAACCTGGGACCTTGTGCCCAAGGTTGATGGCATTACTCCAGTTACTTGCAAGTTGGTGTATAAGTTGAAGAAGAAGGCTGATGGGAGCATTGATCGGTTCAAGGCTCGCCTGGTCGCTAGAGGATTCTCACAGCAGTATGGAGAAGACTATGAGGAGACATTCAGTCCAGTTGCGAAGATGACTTCTGTAAGAGTGGTGATCGCCTTGGCTGCTAGCAAGGGATGGAGGTTGTGGCAACTCGATGTGAAGAATGCCTTTCTTTACGGAGAGATTGACAAGGACATCTTCATGGATCAGCCGCTTGGTTTTGTCTCTGAAAAGCATCCGGACTATGTCTGCAAACTCAGGAAGGCTCTCTATGGGTTGAAGCAAGCTCCTAGAGCGTAGTATGGGAAGATTGCAGAGTACTTGCAATTCTGTGGATACCTTGCTTCCAACTCGGATTCAAGCTTGTTCGTCAAGAAGAAGGGGGAGCTACGAGTCTTGGTCCTGCTGTATGTGGATGACATGATCATCACAGGAAATTCGGAGGAGGAAGTAGCAAGGCTCAGAGCTGAGCTTGCTATACGCTTCGAGATGAAAGACTTGGGAGAGTTGCATCACTTTCTCGGTCTGGAAGTGGAGAGGAAGGAGTGTGGGGTTCTCATTAGCCAGAAAGGGTATGCTGATCGCATTGTGAAGCGGTTTGGCATGGGCGAAGGGAAGAAGTGCTCTACTCCACTGGAATCTGGGCTGAAGCTTCGACGAGATGAGGGAAGGGTTCTTCATGATCCCTTGGTGTTCAGGGCTCTTGTTGGGAGCTTGATTTATCTAACGATTACAAGGCCGGATATAGCTTATATTGTTGGCCGAGTAAGTCGGTATATGGATGAACCAAGGCAATCTCATCTAGTGGCGGCAAAGGGAATTCTGAAGTATGTCAAGGTGACTTCTGATATGGGACTCCTCTATAGAAGGGACGCGGAGTTTGTGTTGCTCGGGTACACGGATGCTGACTATGGCGGTGATTCGGATGATCGAAGGTCTACTTCAGGTTATGTGTTCACTTGCGGTTCAGCTAGCATCTCGTGGTGTAGCAAGAAGCAGGACTCGATGTCGGTTTCAACCACGGAGGCGGAGTATAAGGCTTCGGCCTTGGCTGCTCGGGAAGCCGTTTGGTTGAGAAGGCTTATAGAGGATGTTCATGAAAAAGTGCAAGGGCCTACTTTACTCTGGGCTGACAATGAGAGTGCTCTCAAACTGGTTAACAATCCAGTGTGTCACGCCAGGACCAAGCATATAGAGATTGATCACCACTTCATCAGGGAGAAGGTGTTGGAGGGGTCTCTGTTGGTCGGGCATGTTCGAAGTGAAGATAATCTTGCTGACATCTTCACGAAGCCACTGTCGAAGGGGCCCTTTGAACGCTTGCGCAGCTTGCTGGGCTTGGTCACCACTTCCCACTTCAAGGGGGAGTGTTGAAATTTGTGAAGTGGAAGTGGTTGACGGGACAGGCCGGGCGGCCTGGGGCGGACAGCTTTGGCGGACTAGGCGGACTGGGCGGACTGTGATGTGCGGCCTGGTGGAAGGTCTAGTGGAAAGCCGGCTGTCTTCTGAGCGGGTTGTTGCATGGAGTCCGCGGACTATGCGGCCTGGTTTCTGCGGATTGGTTGTTTGCTGATTGGCTTTGCCAAGGAGCGGCCTGAGCGGATGGAGGCTTGTGGACTGGTGCATTGCTCAGTGGCCGCGGGTGCAAGCTTGTGCTGAGAGGCGGGTTGGCTCGTGTCCGCGGGAAGCTTGCGGACTGATGTGTCCGCGGTGTGGGCTGTTGCAGACTGAGCTTAAAGCTTGGCTGAGGCCTTGTCGAGCTCTGGTGGCACAGCAGGTGCTTTGCTATGGAGATCGATTGGTGGACTGGTGTTTGAAGTCCGGGAGGAGGCTGCTGCGTTGGACAGGAGTGCGAGGAGCCTGCGGACTGCTGGCGGTCTGTGTTTTGGTGTTTAGCGGACGGGGGTTTGCGTCCGCCATGCTCGCTTGGCCTTTGATGGTTTTGGACTTGGTTACACCATGTGCCAAGTTCATGGTGTCCGTTTTATACGCCAAGTCCGCTGTGACCGGGCGGACTGTTGCTGTCTGCCTTTGGTCGTGGACTTGTGGCGGATTGGGGTGTCAGTCCTGCGGACTGCCTCGGGTTGGTGCGGACTGCCATTGAAGGGGGTTGTTGTCCTGCAGTGGCTAGAGCTTTGCGGGCTGATGCCTTGTCCGCATAGCTTGGGCGGACTGGAGAGGGTTCGTCAATGGTTGCCTTGCTCCTGGCGGTTTTCCTCGGTATCCGGCTAAGTCCTTGCGGACTCGGCGGACGGAGGTTTGCTACCGCGCGGGCTGGGGTGGTGTCGCTATCTCTTGGGCGGTGACCACACTCCTCACCTTGCCTATAAATAGGACCCTCCTGGCACTTCTACAGTAACCTAAGTAACTTGAGTGAACAGTAAGTTGGGTTGGGCAAGGAGCTGCGGTCTGTGTTTGTCAGTCCGCGCGGATTGTTTCAGGCTGACGGTTTGCTGTGTGCAGGTCGCGCGGATAGCTTCAAGGAGCCAGGAGTTTGGCTGTGACTTCGGTCAAGTACTTGGAAGTGTGCGGTCTCTGCGGACTCAGCAGGAGGTCGCTCTGCGGCTTGTCAGTTCTGTTTCATCTTTGCCAGCTTCAATAACCTGTCCGCCGGCTTCAGGCGGGTAGGGGTGTTCCTCAGTTCAGGTTCAGCAGGAGACGAATAACGGTGTGTCCGCGCGGCCTCGCGGCTTCGGCGGACTCCGTGGTGATTCGGCGGACTGCAGCTAAGTGCGGGCGATCTCAGCGGACTCGGCGACCTCGGCGACCTCGCGGTCTCGGCGGACTCCGGTGCTGTCCGCCCGGCTTGTTTTTTGGTGCTTTCTGTTTACAGCTATTATACTAGCGAAATCATGTCTCGCTATGTATGCCTCGGATTGTAAAGAAGTGAATGTATAAAAGACCTGCTTGTGCTTCCATTGTTTGTTGGGTGTAACCTTTAATCCTTGGTTTCCGCTGGTTCAACGTGAGAACTGGGTAGTTCCGAAGATATTAATTTGACGTTTGAGCTATCTTGCTGACCACGTTGAGAAAATTTAACATCTACAACCTTCTTCTATTATGGCTGGTAAACCATGACACTAATCATGTTTTTGCCTCCATGAATTGAGAAACCTGCATGCCCACTCTTCAGATGCTCCCGTCGAGCCATCCTACGATGATTCCAAAGGCATTCCTATACTTGTTACTCGTATGTTAACCCTACCATGCCCATATACCAGAAATTGTAGAAAGAATTTTCTAGGGGTAATTACTTCCTCTAATTATACCCTAATTTATATGGAGCTTTAAATTTTTTTCTTTGAATTAGAAAATACTCTAGCATTATATTGTGATATTTGCGGCTTGGTATGATGAGTGATTTTTAAGTTGTTTATTGTGATTTATTAACTCTGAAAATCATAAATTTAATTAATCATATACTTAAAGAATGACAGAGGTCCTATATTTATTTGACTTAATCAAATTATCTTAAGGGACATTGTCCATTGCTAACAGTTTCCCACTTGGAGAATTATTATAGATGTAATTCATGATAAAGTTTTGTGAGGCACTTCCTCTTAATTAACCATGGGTAACCATGGAGGCTGATTGAGATTTTACATCACCTTTATCGATCAAAAGAAAAAACAAAGACAAATATCATAGTTCTTTTGCAACTTTGCTTATGTATAATATTAGATCAATGTCAATAATTCCGCAATTTCGTTCTATCCCTTGGTATCTTCGACTTAATGAGGAATCACCAGGTATATTTTTGTGACAGTGGAATTACTGTATGAAATGCTATGTCCATGTCTTTTGTTTGATTTCCTTTTAGTTAGGTTAGGTCCCGCAGCTTTCGGCTTTAAAGCACTGCCTCATTAGCAGAGTGGAATTAGATTTTTGTTATTCTCATTTTTCTTTATATTTATTATCATGAACCTATTTTTTTCTATGGCTCATTCTTATCTAGATTAACTCTCCTCTTTTTTTTCTTCCTAAGAAAATATGCCTTTCTTGAGTCACCCAAGGATCATAAAACTTCTTTCATTTAGGTTAGCAAGGCTATGAGTAAAATTTGACTTGCTCACATAATCACATCCATTCTTACTCCTTCCATGCTGTTCCTACGTGACGGCGCGCCACGGCCAACGCCCGTATATTCCTGCAGGAGGCGGTGATCTGCTGCCCAGACGGGCCATCGGAGCCCACGGTCGCGTCCGGATGACCGTTTCTAGTCAATTTCGTATTTTGTGCTTCTTATTTTGAGGTGAATTTAGCTCCGATCAGACCAAAACAATATTAGTCGTCCGATCGGGAGGTTTATTTTCTGATTAGATCCATAGTTACAGCAGGCGGTTTTATTTAAAGGCTATCCGGCGGTTAAGGAAGCTATCGAGGGTTTTGGAAATTAGAAACCGCCGGTCTTCACAGGAGCGACTCCTGGATCCCTTCCCCGGTGCGACGCCGAAAACCACCTCCGCCTCTTCCCGCTGGTGCGACCCCGGCGACCACTCCTCTCCCTTCTTCCCTGCTCTACCTGCAACCTGCAACCTGTCGACCTAGCCTTCGCCGTGTTTCAGAACCGCACCAGTGCGGGAACCATTTCCACCACTTCTCCGCTCAGCCCACCTTCGTCGGTAGTCATCCCCACCCCCTCCTTTTTCCATTGCCGGACTACCAGCAGCACCGCTCCACTTCTACGACCTTTCCTGTCAGCCTTCTCCCCACCCGCTAACCACCACAGCCTGAAGCCTCATCCCTCCTCTTTCCCCCTAGTTCCCGTCAGCCTACCCTTCCAAAGCTTCTCCTCCACCATCTACCCCTTCTACTATCAAACCTTCACCCTTGCCTTGTCGTTGACTTTCATCCACACCAGGAAATACCCAAACAGCCCCCAATCTTGCCATTAACTCTCATCCTCACCAGGTAATACCCCAAAAAGCCCCCTCATCTTTCTGACAGCCATCTTTTCGTCCATTCAAGCCACCAACAGTCTTGATTCCTGCTACCGACACCAGCCCCTAGTCGTCCAAGTGTCGTCCATGAAAGAGTGTACTCACCAATCAAATCCTTCAGACTGAAAAGCTTCTATCTTCAATGAATGGAGACGGTCGTACTGAAGTCGAAGCATAGGGCAAGTCGATCAAGCTCCGTTGGTGGCATCCAGGTGTCGTCAATGAAGGGTCGTCCGAGCTAGAAAACCAGTAGCGACACACAAGACCGTCTGTAGAGGGGATAGACTCATGCGTAAAGATCTCAGTGATAATCTCATCTCTCAACACAGTAACAGAAGGATCCGTTGGGATCTGAGGTGCCAATGGTGGAACCGTTGGGGACGGGATCCCGGGTAAGTGGGGGTCAGACATGGGTTGAGCACCGGGCAATGAATGTGGTGGTAAAGGCTCGGGAGTAGACTGAGTGGTGGGTGGTAAAAATGGTGGTAAAGGCTCGGGAGAGACGCCAAGATGTGGGCCCGAATATTCGTGAGGTGTAAAGTATGACATCAGGTCCTCGACATTGAACGCAGTATGGGTACCTATGCTCGCGGGGATGTTCAACTCAAGCATTTGTCCCGATGCGTCTCAGGACTGAGTAGGGACTCATTCGCCTAACACTCAAGCTTTTAGCAAGCCTCGCACGGAGCCTCGCAAAGCAGATTCTTATTATCACCTTCTCGCCTCCATGAAGTACCTGCACTTGTCAATGAACATCCGCATAAGATTTACAAGATTTATTACCAGTATAGATTATTCGTCGGACTGACTCATGACACACATGCAAACGACAAACAGACAACACAACAGACTCATGCAAATGACGACGAAACAACTCAACAGGCTCGTGCAAATGATATAAATGACACATGACCGACACAACATGCTCTTTATGAGAAACTCTACTAATAACCTGAAAATCTATGAAGGGGGGGTGGCCTATCAGGAGGCTCTCTCGGTGGGGTGTAAAAAAACTCATCCTGCGTGAGACGAGTGCTCAGATGACCGTGAGAGACATATATACTCAAATGTGAGCTCGTAAAGAGCCAAATGTCTCCCGAAGAATTTAGCACATCAGGGGGCTCACAAAAAGTTGTGTAAGAAAAGTCATCGGGAATGAGACAACCACCCAGGTGAAAATCATGTACACAAACTAGAATGTGTGACTCTATAATGCGGAGAGTATCCCCGAAAATGAAGAACTCATTTGGTGGGTCAGCTGGTGGTGCATACTAAAACTCATCTAAAGTGCATTGCGTCAACCGATGGTGCCCTAGACACTCAATGCTCCACACACTATCCATTCCCTGGGGTAAAGCCAGGGACGATAATGGAAGAGGCGCCAATAACTCAGAACTCATAAACAAGCGACTCACCTAAATCGCATCCTCACCACGATGTACGGGCTCATCAGGCGGCTCAACAGGGCAGTCGACATCGTAAGGGGTAGTGTCCCGGTGAATGGGAGACATAGCCACTACGAGATCAACACTAGGCTCTGGGCTCTTGGTAGTGATGTGACTCAGGGCAATGACTATGTGAGAGTGACATAGGCTTACACTTAAGAAAGAATCTGTGGGTGTGGTGTCACGACATGAGTCTAGGGTAGGGGTGCTAATTAATCCAGGGCATGACAGAAGTGGAGGTTGTTAAATTTTCTCAAAGTGGTCAGCAAGGTAGCCCAAAGCCAAATTAATATTCGCGGCACTACCCAGTTCACACTTTGATCTAGCGAAAAACCAGGGAGCAAGCTCAACACACCAAGCACATGGAAGAACAAGCAGATCTTATATTCATTACACTTCTTTACAAGAAGAGGTATACGTAGCGAGACATGATTTCTCTAGTACAACAGCTATAACAGAAAGCACAAAAACAAGCCGGGCAGACAGCACTGGAAACTGCCGAGACCGCCGAAGTCGGCAAGTCCGCTGAAGCCGCCCGAGCTGAAGCTGCAACACGCCGAATTGACACGGAGTCCGTCGAGGCCGCGAGGCCGCGCGGACACACCGTTATTCGCCTACTGCCGAGGAACTGAAGAACAGACCGCCTACCCGCCTGAGACTGGCGGACAGGTTATTGGAACTTGCAAAGTTGAAGCAGAGAACTGAAAAGCCGCAGAGCAAACTGCTGAAACCGCAGAGACCGCACACTTCCAAGTACTTGACCGAAGTCAAAGCCAAACTCTTGGCTCCTTGAAGCTAGCCGCGCGACCTGCACACAGCAAACAGTTAACTCTGATTCAATCCGCGCGGACAGAAAACTGAGACCGCAGCACTTTGACGAGCCCCCACTTACTGTTCACTCAGTTACTGTATACGTGCCGGGGGGTCCTATTTATAGGCGAGGTGAGGAGTGTGGTCACTGCCCTAATGGATAGAGACACTGCCCCAGCCCGCGCGCTAACAAACACCCGTCCACTGAGTCCGCAAGAACTTAGCCGGATTCCAAGGAACAAACCACCAGGAGCAAGGCACGAATCACAACAAAGCGGACTTGCCTCACACTATGCGGACAAGGTACAGTCCGCACAGTCCGCACAGTCCGCAACATCACCAAAAGGACAGCCACAACCCCTTCAGCAATAGTCTGCACACTAAAGAGGCAGTCTGCATAGTACAAGACCAAAGCCTCCATCCGCCACAAGTCCACGACCAAAGACAAGGTTAGCAACAGTCCGCCCGGCCAACAGCGGACTCGGCGGATACAGCAGACACACTGGACTTGTCACAGAATGTGACCAAATCCAGTGAATCACAAAGGGCCTAACGCGAGCTTGGCGGACAAGGCTCAGTCCGCCAATCACCCAAAACAAAAATGCCAACACTCCTGCAGAGTTAATGCAGAGTCCGCAAGCAAACTCGCACGGCTACCCAAACGGCCAACTACCGGACTCCACACACCAGTCCAACACAGCTACAACACTGTTGTACTACCAGAGCTCGGCAAGGCCACAACAAAACTCCTATGGCCAGTCCGCAACAGCGGACACCGCGGACATGACAGTCCGCAAGCCTCCCGCGGATAGGACCCAATCCGTCGGTTAACACACAAGCTTGCAACACGGCCACTGAACAGAACACTGCCTACAGCCTGCAAACCTTTGTCCGCTCAGGCCGCTCCTCAATCAGCCAAGCCTCCAAGAAAGCCAACACCCTGTCCGCAGACAGCAGTTCGCCCCAGGCCGCGGACACAGGCCGCTCCTTAATCATCCAAGCTAGCACCCAGAACGCAACCAATAGTCCGCCCATGCCATGGACGTAGACCGCTCAGGCCGATCAACAAGGCCAGGCTAGCAAGGCAGTCAACACCCTATCCGCAGACAACAATCCGCCCAGGCCACGGACTTAGTCCGCACAGGCCACTCAGAAGAACAACCAACGTCCCATGCCTATCACCAGGCCGCATAACAGCAGCTGTCCGCCCAGTCTGCCTAGTCCGCCCAGTCCGTGGACTCTGTCCGCTCAGACCGCCCGTCCTTCCCATCAACCACTTTCACTTCACAAATTTCAACACTCCCCCTTGAAGTAAGAAGTGGTGATCAAGCCCAGCAAGCTGCGCAACCACTCAAAAGGCCCCTTCGACAGTGGCTTCGTGAAGATGTCAGCAAGATTATCTTCACTCTGAACATGCCCGACTAGAAGATATCCTTCCAACACCTTCTCCCTTATGAAGTGATGATCGATCTCAATATGCTTGGTCCTAGCGTGACACACTGGATTGTTTACCAGCTTGAGAGCACTCTCATTGTCACCCCGGAGTAAAGTTGGTCCTTGCACTTCTTCATGCACATCCTCTATAAGCCTCCTCAACCAGATGGCTTCCCGAGCAGCCAAGGCTGAATCCTTATACTCTGCCTCCGTAGTTGAGACAGATACCGAGTCCTGCTTCTTGCTACACCACGAGATGCTAGTTGATCCGCAAGTGAACACATAACCTGAAGTTGACCTTCGATCATCTGAATCACCGCCATAGTCAGCATCTGTAAACCCAAGCAAGGCAAAGTCCGAGTCCCTTTTATAGAGAAGTCTCATGTCATAAGTTGTCTTGACATACTTCAGAATGTTCTTTGCCGTTACTAGATGAGACTTCCTTGGTTCAGCCATAAACCGACTTACTCGGCCAACAGCGTAAGTAATGTCTGGCCTTGTAATCGTCGGGTAGATCAAGCTTCCAACAAGAGCTCTGAACACCAAGGAGTCAAGAAGAATCCTTCCCTCATCTCGTCGAAGATTCAGCCCATGTTCCAGTGGAGTAGAGCAACTCTTTCCTTCGCCCATGCCGAACCGCATCACAATGCGATCTGCATATCCTCTTTGGCAAATGAGTATACCGCTCTTCTTCCTCTCCACTTCAAGACCGAGAAAGTGATGAAGCTCTTCCAAGTCTTTCATCTCGAAGCATATAGCAAGCTCAGCCCTGAGCCTTGCTACTTCCTCCTGCGCATTCCATGTGATGATCATGTCATCCACATGCAGCAGGACCAAGACTTGAAGCTCCCCCTTCTTGACGAACAAGCTAGAATCTGAGTTGGAAGTAAGATAACCGCAGAATTGCAAATACTCTTCTATCTTCCCATACCAAGCTCTAGGAGCTTGCTTCAACCCATAGAGAGCCTTCCTGAGTTTCCAGACATAGTCTGAATTAACTTCAGAGACAAAACCAAGTGGCTGATCTATGAAGATGTCCTTGTCAATCTCTCCGTAAAGAAAAGCATTCTTCACATCAAGCTGCCACATCCTTCATCCCTTGCTAGTAGCCAAAGCGATCACCACTCTAACTGAAGTAATCTTTGTAACTGGACTAAAAGTCTCCTCATAGTCTTCTCCATACTGCTGTGAGAATCCTCGAGCAACCAGGCGAGTTTTATGTCTATCAATGCTCCCATCAGCCTTCTTCTTCAACTTAAACACCCACTTGCCAGTCACTGGAGTAATGCCATCAACTTTGGGCACAAGATCACAGGTTTCATTTTTCTTGAGAGCAGCAATCTCTTCCTTCATGGCATCATCCCACTCCTTGACTCTAGTGGCCTCATTGAAGTTTGCAGGCTCTCGCTCATCCAGAGGATCTGCAAAGAAGCAGAAGACAAAGCTCACTGCATTCCCATCACAGTAACGAGCTGGTGGCTTAATAACCCTCTTCGATCTCCGAAGGGTCTGCTGCTTGCTTACTACCCTCATTGCTTCTTCAGGCTCAACTCCTACTTGGGGCAAGCTTTGAGCAGTGCTCCCCCTGCTTCCTGAGCCAGAAGGCTCAGCCTTAGAGTTTGAAGCAACAGGAGCTGCTGGTGAAACAGCAAGCTCATCTTCCAGGCCTTCAGCTGCTACGATCGGTTCTTCATCAACCTTGCTTCCGATTAGCTCAAACGAGCCACCTCCATACGACGTCAGCTCGTCAAAGACAACGTCTCTTGACACAACGAACTTCTTCGTCGCAGGATCCATGCATTTCCATCCCTTCTTCCGCTCATCGTAGCCAATAAAGACAAGCTTCCTTGCCTTTGCATCCAGCTTAGTCCGTGAAGCATCCGGGACATGCACATAGCAAGTTGAACCGAACACCCGAAGGTGTCCCACACTAGGCTTGTCCTTCAGCAACAACTCAATAGGAGTCTTCATGTTGATCGGATTGAGCGGCATCCGGTTGATGACATAAGTAGCACAAGACATCCCTTCCGCCCAAAAGTACCTTGGGATGTCTTTTGCATGAAGCCAACATTTGCAAGTCTCCGTCAGATGACGGATCTTCCGCTCCGCTACTCCATTTTGTTGTGGAGTGTGAGCACAAGTGATCTCTCTCTGAATTTCGTGCTTCCTGCAGAAGTTAGAAAACTCGGAGGAAACAAACTCACCCCCGTTATCAGTTCTAAGCTTCTTAATTTGCAAGCCAAGTCGGCCCTCCACTAGCTCCTTGAACTCCACAAACAACTGAAAGGCTTCGGACTTCTCCTTCAAGAAATAAACCCAATTATATCTTCAGTAGTCATCAATCATGACAAGCATGTATCTGCTTCCACCAAGGCTGAGAGTGACAGTTGGTCCCATCAAGTCGCCATGAATGCACTCCAAAGGTTGCTTGCTCCTTGTTTGTGATTTATCAAACGGAAGGCGATGTGCCTTACCGTATTGACACCCTGCGCAAACATGCCCATCACCAAAGGAGGACAACTTAGGCAAACCACTCACCAAACTTCTACTAGCCATAGCCTTCAGCTTGTCCATTCCTACATGCCCCAGCCTCTCATGCTAGATAGCAGTGCTATGGTTGGCTCTCATACGATCAACATAAGAATTAGTTGCAAGAACAAATAAGTTCTTAACTTTCCTTCCTACATGAG
Organism: Platanthera guangdongensis; assembly: GCA_039583875.1. Classification (NCBI taxonomy): domain Eukaryota; kingdom Viridiplantae; phylum Streptophyta; class Magnoliopsida; order Asparagales; family Orchidaceae; genus Platanthera; species Platanthera guangdongensis. Next base: position 18,114,662 of record CM077159.1, read on the forward strand.
CAACATCAGCCTTAACCGCTGATACGTTGTGAAGGAACCTCACGTCCGCTGGCCCAAACAGAACGTGATGACCAGCATCGACTGCATTGGTCACAGAGAAGAGGTTCTTCTTCATGCCTGGTACGTGATATACACTCCTTAATGTGAGTGGCCCCTGATCACTACCCAAAGACACAATCCCCTCTTTCTCTACTGCATAAACAGTGTTATCAGCAGTTGTGATAGCTTCGTTATCTTAGTATGCTTGCAAGGAAGAGAACTTCGACTTGTCTCCGGTGAGGTGATGACCACACCCAGAGTCCACGATCCATTCGCCGTTGAAGTCCTCAGCAGACAAGGCACGGACACAAGTGCCCGTCATGAAGGTACCACCCCATTCTGCTTCCTCACTCTTAGAGCAAGCTTCCTCCTTGCCTGTAGCATGCCCAGGCTACAGCTTGACCTTGCAGTCCCGCTTGAAGTGCCCTCGCTGATGTCACCTGTAGCCCTTCAAGTTCTTCTTCCAGTCCTTCTTCAGAGCAGCACTCCTCTCTGGCTGATAAGAAGTTGAAGGCTCATTCTCGGCAGCGACTTGCTTCTTCTTCTTCCCTTCCCATCCCTTCTTATTCTTGCTTGTTAACAACGCTTCACTACCATTTTCAGAGACAGTCACTCCTACCATCTGCCTTGCCAAACTTTCCTGCGAAGCAAGCAGGTTCTCAAGCTCCAGCAAGGATGGTTGAGTTGCCCACCCTTGAACAGATGTTACAAAGGCAACATATTCCTTCCGCAAGCCGCGGATAATGCGTCTTTTCAACTTAGCCTCCGAGATAGGCTCATCAGGGTCAAGCGTTGATATCTCTGCGCACAAGCTTTTCATCTTCAAGAAGAACTTTGAGATAGTAAGGTCTCCTTGAGTTTTTCTGGCCAACTCATTCTCTAGAAACTGAAGTCTGGCCACATTCTTCATATTGAACAACTCATCAATAGTTGTCCCAATATCAGCAGCACACTCACATCCAATGATGTGATCAAATGGTTCTGGTGAAACAGCTCTCTTGAGAACAAACTCCGCTTTTGCATTTGTTTTTCTCCAGAGCCTCACCTGCTCAGCAGTACCAAATGCAGCAGTAACTTCCTGTCTGTCGTCACCACCGTCAACCTCCCACAGCTCCTCGCCAAGAAGAAAACTCTTCATACACGACTTCCACTTCTTGAAGTTAGTCGTGGTCAAGAGTTCAATACCAAGAACCCTTGCATAGCTCCCTTCCATTGCAACAACCGATTGGTTAAGCCTTCAGAAGCACAGAGCACTAACTCAGGTTGAACACCACTCAAGCATAGATCAACAACACTGGTTGAACACCGCTCAAGCAACTGAACCTCCCTCTGATACCATGTTAAATTTTCTCAAAGTGGTCAGCAAGGTAGCCCAAAGCCAAATTAATATTCTTGGCACTACCCAGTTCACACTTTGATCTAGCGGAAAACCAGGGAGCAAGCTCAACACACCAAGCACATGGAAGAACAAGCAGATCTTATATTCATTACACTTCTTTACAAGATGAGGTATACGTAGCGAGACATGATTTCGCTAGTACAATACCTATAATAGAAATCACAAAAACAAGCCGGGCGGACAACACTGGAAACTACCGAGATCGCCGAAGTCACAAAGTCCGCTGAAGCCACCCGAGCTAAAGCAGCAACACGCCGAATAGACACGGAGTCTGCCGAGGCCGCGAGGCCGTGCGGACACACTGTTATTTGCCTACTATTGAGGAACTGAAGAACAGACTGCCTACCCGCCTGAGACTGGCGGACAGGTTATTGGAACTTGTAAAGTTGAAGCAGAGAACTGACAAGCCACAGAGCGACCTGCTGAAACCATAGAGACCGCACACTTCCAAGTACTTGACCAAAGTCAAAGCCAAACTCCTGGCTCCTTAAAGCTAGCCGTGTGACCTTCACACAGCAAACAGTTAACTCTGATTCAATCCGCGCGGACAGAAAACTGAGACCGCAGCACTTTGACGAGCCCCCACTTACTGTTCACTCAGTTACTGTAGACGTGCCGGGGGGTCCTATTTATAGGCGAGGTGAAGTGTGTGGTCACCGCCCTAATGGATAGAGACACCGCCCCAGCCTGTGCGCTAACAAACACCCGTCCGCTGAGTCCGCAAGGACTTAGCCAGATTCCAAGGAACAAACCTCCAGGAGCAAGGCACGGATCACAACAAGGCGGACTTGCCTCACACTATGTGGACAAGGTACAGTATGCACAGTCCGCAACATCAACAAAAGGATAGCCACAACCCCTTCAGCAACAGTCCGCACACTAAATAGGCAGTCCGCATAGTACAAGACTAAAGCCTCCATCCGCCACAAGTCCACGACCAAAGGCAGGGTTAGCAACAGTCCGCCCGGTCAACAGCGGACTCGGCGGATACAGCGGACACACTGGACTTGTCACAGAATGTGACCAAAGTCCAGTAAATCACAAAGGGCCTAACGCGAGCTTGGAGGACAAGGCTCAGTCCGCCAATCACCCAAAACGAAAACGCTAACACTCCTCCAGAGTTAAGGCAGAGTCCGCAAGCAAACTCGCACGGCTACCCAAACGGCCAACTGCCGGACTCCACACACCAGTCCGCCACAGCTACAACACTGCTGTACTACCAGAGCTCGACAAGGCCACAGCCAAACTCCTAAGGCCAGTCCGCAACAGCGGACACCGCGGACATGCCAGTCCGCAAGCCTCCCGTGGATAGGACCCAATCCGCCGATTAACACACAAGCTTGCAACCCGGCCACTGAACAGAACACTGACTACAGCCTGCAAACCTCTGTCCGCTCAGGCCGCTCCTCAATCAGCCAAGCCTCCAAGAAAGCCAACACCCTGTCCGCAGACAGCAGTTTGCCCAGGCCGCAGACAAAGGCCGCACAGGCCTCTCCATAATCAGCCAAGCCAGCACCCAAAACGCAACCAACAGTCCGCCCCTGTCGTGGACGCAGACCGCTCAGGCCACTCAACAAGGCCAGGCCAGCAAGGCAGCCAACACCCTATCCGCAGACAACAATCCGCCCAGGCCGCGGACTTAGGTAGCGTTTGGTTGGGATTTTTGCCTACGGTGCGTTTGAACCGCACCTCAATTTTACGCATAAGTTATGTCCGCCGGTTCTAAAATTCTGCGGCTTCCTATTGATCACGATCCGCTGTAAAATGTTGCGTTCAGCCGCAACCATGGCGTTCTCCCGCAACCCTAGAGCTCGAGCGGAGCACGACGATGAGGAGAGCTCGAAATCCTCAGGGTGAATCCGTGATCCCATCCAAGAGGAAAGGAAGAGCCGTCGAGAGCTCGAGATCCTCACGATGAGCGGAGCACGACGAGAAAGAGGGGAAGATCTCTCTCCTCACGCACCTCTCCTCGTATCTCCTTCCTCGCGCTGCATTCCGAATTCTCATGGTCCTCTCTCACTCGATCTCTTTCTCTCTTGATACGGATTTGCTTTCTGTTTTGATTTGATTTGGTATTTCTCTCATCCTTGATCGGGATCTGTAATTCGTTGGACTCGACAATCTGCTAGCTGTTATACACAGTTTTCACTAATCTCTATTAGATCCTCTTTGCTCCGATATGGAGTAATTTTTTTGAAATAAATTTTCTATTTAGCTTGTATGCATTGAACATTCATGAGATGTGGAAGTGAAACAGAGGTACGGATTTAAATCAACCACAGATTCACGAGAATTCGAATACTAGATTAGCTGCAGCAGATTTGGGACGAATTTTAAATCATGAAGCACTTCAAATTACTACTTCCTAGCTCACGGATTACAGTTTGTTTCAGATCTGAAAATTACAGGAAAACTCAGGATGAACGAAATTGCTTAACATTTGCATTAGAAAACATTTTGCATTCAGGAAATTGAATAACATTTCCAAATTTGACCCAAACAGTTTTTTTTATTAGGAAAAAAAATTTCACTCAAAACTCTGTTTTGTATCCAAACAACTTTTTAACAAAACTTTGTTTTCCAGAATCAGCACTTTTTCTATCAGCAACAGTTCATCAGCAGCTTTCCATCAGCAACAGCCCAACCAAACAGAGCCTTAGTCCGCACTGGCCGCTCAGAAGAACAACCAAGGTCCCAGGCCTATCACCAGGCCGCATAATAGCAGCTGTCTGCCCTGTCCGCCCAGTCCGCCTAGTACGCCCAGTCCGCGGACTCTGTCTGCTCAGACCGCCCGGTCTGCCCATCAACCACTTTCACTTCACAAATTTCAACAGAGGTGTGCGTGAGGGACACAACACTACAGACTCAATAGGTCGCTCAGGCTCGCTCTCAGTTGGGGTCACAAGAGACGAGTCAAAAATAAGAGATAGGTCACTCATTGGGCTAAGCACCTCACTGGGGTGATATCGATCCGCATCAGGTATCACTTCTATCGTGGCTGATAGGATAGTGGTAGGCATCGTGGTGACCTCAGTATGGGAGGGACTCGTACTGCGAAGGGCATGTTGAGAATTCCATCGAGCAGCTCTTATGGATCTCAATGATTGTTCATAACGAAGGGAGAGCTGATATGTATGCTCGAGACTCCGAGCTGTGATAAACTACCTTGGTACGAATGTCAGATTGAAGCCCAAACCGAAATCTGGAGTGGATGGGTCCTATCAGATATCCTTCTCACCACTAACTCATCAAAATGGTCCTTGTACTCAGCGACGGACATGGATCCTTGCTGAAAGGAAAATAATTGGTCGAGCAACCGACTCCGATACGACGAAGGAAGATACCTCTGACACAAAGTAAGTTTCATGTCCACCCAACTAGTGATGCGGCGAAGGCGGTCTCGCTCACGGGTCCTCTCAATGCTAGACCAGTAAGCCCTCGCCTGATCTAAAAGTCTAAGTTTCTCAAACTTGACGCGACGCTCGCCGAATACCTCAAAATGATCAAGATAATACTCCATATCCACGAGCCAATAACTGAAAGACTCGGGACTCGATGAGCCATCAAAGGAAGGGGCAATAATATGAAACTGACTCTCAAGATCTCTCTTGGAATGACTATCCTCATAATAATCATCCCTAAGGTAACCAAGTCGCGTCGAAGGTTCAACACGATCTGCTCGCGTGTACGGATAAGAACGACGACAATCATCATACTGATCGTCTCTAGCATAGTGGGGTCGTGTCGATGAGTCAACACGATCTCTAAAAGTGGTGTGCTGCGATCAACGATAACTGTCATAGTAATGTGATGGTCTCCCTGACGGGGCTCTGTGAGAGCCGGTGCAAGTGAACTCAGGACCTCCAAAGTGAGGAGAAGAATAATTGTGACATCTTGACATAACAAAAAACCTATAGACTCTACGATTGCGTATCGAAAAGTGCACCCAACCTTCCTCTGATACCAATTGACGCTAGACGAATCTATAGGCGGCGTGAGATCTGCGACCTAACTCTACATGTTATGCAAAAGTCCAACGGTTAGATCACAATTGGATAATAAATACAACATGCCACGCAGACAATTCCACAGAAAGGAAAAATAAATTAATTAAGCGGAACAGACTTAGGCTTTCCTCCGCGTGGAGGGCCAAAGCACGAGCGCACATCGAATAAATTATTCCTGCAGTTAGAGATTAATCCCAGAGCAAATAACTATACCAAACTGAAATACCAAACAAACATATAATAATCACACCATAGTCATGTCTCACAACCAAATACTAATACAAATACACCACACAAATATTAGGGTTGTTGCCAATAAAAGAGATCTGAATGTTGGAGGTCTTGAAGAAGGGTTCCGGTGATGGGAGAACGAGGGCTGCAAAAGGAAAGGGCGGGGTGTTGGATCTAGGCTGGAATGCCCATATCTGGAATGGAATGCCCATATCTGGACTGGTTTGTGGCTGAAAACAGCCAGGTGGATGTTTAGACAGAGATAGAGAGGGTGTGGGTGGGATGGGGTTGGGCAGAGGGAGGGCAGCGACTCACTGGTGGGCGGCTGGAGGGGCGGAGGAGGCTGGAAAGCCTGCTGGTAGGCGGCAAGAGGGGTGGATGCTACTGGATAGCCGGCTGGACAGGTGGCTGGAGGGGATCCTGAAGGTGTCCGGCGACTCTGGAAGGCTACAGGAATGGGAAAAAAGAACTATAGGGGATCAACAATAAATAATATTAGTGAACAGTACCGTGAACAGTACCATAAACAGTAACTGTTCTTTCTGGACAGCAAAACGACCGACGGTTTTGTGGGTTGTAGGGGCTGCGGATGAGGGTTTCGGAGGAGAACGCTGGCTGGACAACAAAGGGAAAAACAGGGAGGAGGGAGGAAAATAACAAAGGATGCACACTTACCCAAGGAGTCGTCACCAAGAGCGATCCACGGAGTCGGCGCCGTGGAGGAGATCATCGGAATGAAGGAAGAATACTCTCCAAACATTCAGCAATGAGAATGACGACAACCTTAAATCTTATATTTATAACAAATAAAATTAGGGCACCCGGAAAGGGAGGAGGGAGGAAAATAACAAAGGATACATACTTACCCAAGGAGTCGTCACCAAGGGGGCTCCACGGAGTCGGCACCGCAGAGGAGATCCCAGAATGAAGGAAGAAGACTCTCCAAACATTCAACAATGAGAATGACGGCAACCCTAAATCTTATATTTATAAGAAATAAAATTATGGTACCCAGAATCAACGGCTATGATTGGTTGTTGGTCTCGGGGCCAAAACTACATTAAATAAAAATCGGAAAGTATAATGCTATATATGAAATTGATCCGCAACGCGAATCTGGACACATCCACGTAATCGGATCGTTGATCCGGGCACGCCATATATGGTAAGTCGCAAAAACAGTCCTAATGGACTCAATGCTCGTCCTCGTCTCTGCTCCGCATCTCAGAGTTTTCCAAATATCATGTTATTGAAATTTCCTTTGCCCATTAATCTTTGGGACTCGAACATTTTGTCAAACTCATGTCCCACCTGACCTTTCTATCTGTCAAAGAAAACAAGCATGTTCAATCTATTTTGCAAAAAATAAACTCATTTTCTCAAAAATTGCCTCAACAAAGACCCCCCCCCCCCCCCCCCCCCCCCCCCCACACACACACACACACCCCAAAAAACAAATTTGTTATGTTGGTTGAAGTAACATCTTGGTCATGCTAATTTTCTTCTTGCTATCACCAATTCAGATATTATTCTTCGTCAACATCCAAGTATCAGTCAAAAGATACAGATGAAACTTTCTCCATTGGTTATATGCTTCATCTCTAACTTCTCATGTACATATGATGCAAGCCTAAATTATGGTATTGTAAAATAGGATATTTGTTTCGTTGGATTCAAAATTATGTAAGCCGAGAGGGTCAATTTCAAAATTTTGCACGCCAAAATCACTTTCGAGCGACAAATTTCGCTAAAATCGTTAATTTTATTTTATTACGTCCCCTCGAGCATGTTATGAGTTGAACCGTAGCGAGATCCGATCTTCCACAAACAAAGTACAAACAATAATTTATGGAATACGATAATTAAAGTAATTGAACGTTCGAGAAAATCTCTTAATTATTTAAGTGAGTGCATAAATTTAAAAAAAATAATCGAGCAAGAAACATGGGAAGATACTGCAATTAGAGCAGTCTGATTCCAAATTTGTCTGCAGAGGTAGAACAATTGCTGCCGACAGATTGCTAGAAGGAATCGCTAGAGTCGATAACAATCGACAAACAGTGAGGGGTCGGGTGGCTGCCAGAGTGAGGGAATGAAGTTTTTGACTGGCGTTGACTGATGAAGGCTGAAGATTCGTATGGTATGGCCAAGGCCTGCTGGAACGACGGGACCTCGGGCGACGGAAAGTGAAACCACGGGGGGCGAGTTCTGCTGGGTGGTCATCGAGGATGTTAGGGCAGCGACAGAGAGTTGTTGTATGTTGTACAGAAGGCTAGAGCAGGCCAAATTTTTTGGTCTGCCGTTTGGACCGTGAAAACGGTCCACTCATAAATACCGCTTAATTTCCGGGACCCACCTCATTCCTCTCCTTTTCAAAATTCAAACTCTAGCAAACCGTCGTCCCCGAAATTCCTTGCCCTAAAGCGGAGAAAATTCCACGAAGTAACGCATCGCCGGAGCAGGGATTCTCCTTTTGGCCGCTTTATTCGTCGCTGGCAAGGACGTTTGGTGCCAGAAGTAACGCATCACCGGAGACTTGGATTCTCCTATCGCCCGCTTTTCCAGTCGTCGTTTGGATTATAGGTTTGCTGGAGTATACTTATGCCTTCCCGACAAACCCTAAAGCATCAGGTATGATGAAAGTGAACGAATTCGAAATTTGCAATCGCCGTTTGGATTATAGGTCCCCCGTTTGGATATGTTTTTGTATTGTTTGGAATGTGCTCACAGAAAATCTTAAATAACTTGTGATTTTATGGTAAAAAAACTAAACCTAAACATCTGTGAGAACATTCCAAACAGTACAAAACTTTTTCAAGGTTGATGCTATGAAGAGAAAGGTAGAAAATGGGTGGATCTCCCGAATTATCAATTCGTGGAGAAATGGGGAAACGGTATTCCGACCCCCCACTCCAAGCAGGAAGTCTACTCATCATGCCTTCAGGTATGATCACAGGAATAATCGTGGTCACTACAAGGGTGATCTGTCCTCATGTGGAGACACCCATAGTGCAAGGGCCGTCAGGGCCACCCATGAGAGAATACCTAAGGCTCATTCTGAGCCCTTTGTATTCTCGGCCACTGCCCCTACTCGGCATGAATCGGCTGGTATCAGCTCTCGGAACCCTTCTCTCCACCCCAAGGACACAAGAAAGGGGGGTTAGAAGTCATGTTGTAAAGTCTCATGGGGCCTCAGGAAGGGGGCTGACTGAAAGGAAGGCACCTCCTCCCAGGCCTTGTGACGCTCGCTGCATGCATTCATTCCCCCCTTCCACGTGTCACGGTGGAAGAGGCAGTTCTGGGAGCAGATCCAGATCTATCCCATTTGGACCTAGGCTCGTGACTACCTCAGTCAATAGATCAGGTCAGAAACGGAGATACAACATTTACGCGTGTTGGTGCTGTGGCAAGGTGGGACACTTTGTCATAGACTGTTGGCACAACCCTTCTGTGTCAAGGGCAAGGGCCTATCCACATCTCCTGGGCAGAGGTAGTCTTCCTGACAGGATTTCTGAAGGAAGGCAGTCGAGTGTTTATGCTAACAGGAACCTAGGACCCAATCTGTATTGGGTTCCTAAGGTAAAGTAACTCTTTCTTGCAGGGTAGTCTAGGTTCCCGTAAATATGATGGGAACTAGACAGTAGATGTTTCAAGACTGAATTGGAACATGCATCTAGAATAACAGCAGTGATATCTATATGGGCATACTCACATCGAGCACCTGGTATGTTTTAGTCAGAGAGGCTAAATGATAACTCTCATAATCCCAGGTATTTTTCATCAGCTCCAAGACTTGAGTCGCTTTCTATCGACATTTACATATATATATCTTTATATATATATATATATATATATATATATATATATATATATATATATATACATATATGTGTGCACATCTAAGGATATGTTAACACGGTGAATATAAACCTTAGATACATCATTAAAGAGTTATCGGTAATTCCACTGTTAGATTCGAGAACTAACATCTACAGGCGTAAATTAGTTCACTGAAAACTAACGAAGATACGTCATTGGAAACCTTGCCATCAAGAAATGTATGGAAAAGCCGGTTCAAACCCTAATAGATTGGCTTTAAGAAGTATTTATATATTTAGAAGATTTTCAAATCGACTTAGACAAATGGAAACCCGTTAAACTCCCTTTTAAACCCATCAATATCGCTCAGTCTCCCGCCGACCCTTCATATTTCGCAGGAAGCTCACCGAAGGTCTCTCGCCGAATCTTCCCCTTCCGTCGACATCCCGCAAGATTCCCGCAACTCGTGAAGAACTCCGTCGATCTCGACGTGCAAAAATCCCGTCGATCTCGCCGATTGCCTTCCGTGGATCTCTCCTCTCCCGATCTCGCCGATTCTTCCTTCAAGGGATTTCTTCGCGGTTTAGATCAATCACAGTCGCGTGCACCTACCGGGTGTCCATCGTCTTCATCGAACTAACTCACCGTCTACGCTTTTAGGTAACCACATCCTCACCCTTACTTGGACTTTATCACTAGTGGCTTCCCTTTTGACTTTTGATTAAGCGTAGAGTAGGGATTCTCTCCCTAGGTTTGCAATGGCTCCAAGGACAACCGCTGGGCTGGTCACTGGATGCGAGCTGGTTCGAACAGGATTCTCTCATGCCTCAGATGAATTCAGAAACATCATCCTTATGCTTGAAGAGGCTGGACTCTCATTCGTACTAGAGCACCCCTGTAAAATCCTGGACAAGGAAGTGCTGGAGTTCTTTGCAACCGCAAAACTCCGGAATGACGACTCTCTCATCAAGAGCAAGGTTGCAGGGGCAAAGATCAAGATGTCTGCCAGCAAGCTGACCCACTTCCTGCAGCTCACTAGCTCGGCGCACGAGGATTATCTGGATGAACAGGACAAAACCAGGACTTTATTATTCTGTGGACTCGCTCGAGGAACGAGGTCGATAAAGCGAAAGGATATGAATGAGGAAGGGAAACTTCTGTCAGACATCATTGGAAAAGTACTCATATTCAAGCCGGGCTCTCATGACCACATCTCTGCGGACATGTGAAAGTCCACCTAGTGTCGCCAAAGTGCACCTATGGGGGGGGGAATAGGTGACGTGTAGCGCTTTTGCGGAATTTACGAATGTACCTGCACAATAAAAATAAAAAGCACAGCACACAGAATAAACATGCAATTTATAGTGGTTCCCCGACCTAGGTACATCCACTTTCCCCCTTCGACTTATCTCCCAACTAGGGACGACTCGGTCTCTTCTCCAACAGGATTGAAATCCAATCCCTGCACTAACGGAAGGAACCCTTCCACACGTGAGAGTCAACACTCCCACAAAACGGGTTGCACCCAACCCTTACAACACGGAACAAAAGTTCCTTTACAACAAAAGTAAATATAGAATGTACATGAGATACAAACTTCGTTTGGAGACTACGGTGTTCCTCTTCGTTCAACGACGTGTTCGTGAAGTCAACGAAGAGTCTACAACCTTGGTCTCTCTTGGAGAGGATCTCCCCGGAACCGGCGGCAGCAACACGAGCGGCGGCTAGCTTCGGGATCCGCGGCTATGATGATGAGCGGCTGCTGAACTTGGAGATCCAAACTTCGTAGCGAAGCTAGCTTGGTCTTCCAACGGTCACTCTAGGATCAGTCGTCTCGATCGATTCGGACGGGGGAGATTTTCCCGGTCAACATATCGAGAGACAAGAGATCTCCGGATAGACACGTGAGACTCAGAGTTTTGCTAAGCTTCTGTCGCCGGAGATCGGGAAGAGAAGAGATCTACAGCGGCGACCAACTTATCGCGAGCAGTGGCGGCGGCGACGGAGCGGAAGCGGAGATCTAGGGTTTGTCCGTGCTCGCGTATGTCTGGTTTTCTTCGCTCTATCACTGTTCAAAAATACCCATGTATTTATACATTGAAGACCCATACAATATGACTGTTGTGGGTCCCACAAGTAGAAACCCGAAATCCGGTTCAAACTAGTCCAGCGGCAGAATCCGGTCCAGCAGCATCCCGAGAAATCGCTAAGTGAAAATCGGCGAGAATCGCAGGTGATTCTCGACGAATCGGCGAGAATCACCAAGTGATTCTCGACGAATCGTCGAGAATCGCTAGTGATTCTCGCCGAATCACTTATTGATTCTCAGCGATTTTCACATGGTATTCATGAGCTGCTTAACCACTGGTTCGGCGAGAATCACTAGTGATTCTCGCCGAATCTTACTTGGCACCGTTTTGAGGTAGCCAGAAGGGGTCGGCGAGAATCACTAATGATTCTCGTCGATTCGGCGAGAATCACTAGTGATTCTCGCCGAATCGGCGAGAATCACTTGGTGATTCTCGTCGAATTTTCCTTGGACGAATTTTCGTCTTCCACCCAGGAGCTGCTCCTTGACCCATCCATGCTCCTTGTCTTCTCTTGCATATGAACGGCCATGTACTTGAAAGTAAGTGCACTCCAATAGAGAGAGTACACGTAGGCCAACACACTGATCTGCTCAACGAGGGATTACGTCTTGCAGACCCGTGTATATTGACCTACTGCACCCTGACATTGGTGTGCACTTAGCGTGGAGGAGCTGCAAGTACACCTTAAGATGTTTCATCAAATACATTGTGAATTCATCTTAGCTTGACAGGTAGCTTCCTCAAATCCAGGTAATTGTGGATACAATACCCAACAATCTCCCCCTATTTGACGAAGCCAAAACCCTACTAGCTAAGATGAATAACACCTATCAAATAATAAACATAGCATTCAGAAATTAAACATGCAGCACAAGAGAATATATGCAACCAGATCAGGACTTGAGTCATTCACAAATTCAAATATATATACCAATATATATATATATATATATACACATATAATCTCAGAATTGTTCATATGATAACAATAATCATTAAATGTTCTTAAGACAAAGTGGCAAGCTATAAGTTATTGACTATTTTTCCTTAGCTAAGTCACCCTTAGGATTTTGAGCCAAGTACTTCTTGCTTTGCCTCTCCATGTATTCTTTGGGCTTCGGGTAATACCTAGGAGGAGGAACTTTATCTGCATCCTTGTTGTTTCTGAAAAAGATATTGCGTTTCGCTTCAAACGTTTTGTGCGTTTCCCACTCATACTGGCTATATACTTCGTTTCGATTGATCTCTCCTCTTTCTTGCAGCCAGAAGGTGTCTAAGATGATGTTCCTTGAAACTGGACTCCATTTTTCGTTTCGTACGTCCTCCTCACTCATTCTGATCCTCTTTTCAGCTGGTGTCTCCTTGGAGGTCCCTTCCTGAGCTTTTCTCTTGGCCTTGGCTTTTGCTAGGGCCTCTTGATCAAACATGCTCCTTAGTTTAGCTTTGGAGAGAGCCCTAGCATCAGCTTCACTTATGGGAACATCTGCAACACTTGCACTTATTCCCTCAGCAGCACTTACTCCCTCAGCGGCCATAGATGTCTCAGGAGGATGAATATCTGCAGGATTTTCAGCCAAGGGGATGCCTAACGCCTGGTGGAGCATCCACCGGCAGCTTTCATAGACGTACTTGTTTGACTGTTCGAAGTTTAGGATCATGACTTCTCGGAGCTCAGCCATCTTAGCTAGATATTCCTTCTCCCCCCTTTTGGCTTCTACAGCGATGAAGTTGGCATAGGAATGTAGGGAGTCATCAATATGCTTCGTGGTCTTGGAGAATTCAGAGACCAAGGCCTGCTGATTGGCGTTAAGAGTGACCATATTACCGTCAAACTTTTGAATGTTGTTGGCGACAACATGTGCATTCTGATTTACGACAGCAAGAGTATCAGTATTCTTTTTCAATCCGGCCATAAGGAGTGTGACAGCTTCGCCGGCCGCGGTATACTTTTCTCCAAATTTCTTCTCCATCACGTCCAGTTTATGGTTGATTTCCACCATATTCTTGAGCATCAGATTTTCAGAAGTCTTAATCCTTTTCAGCAGTTTATTCTGAGCGTTAGCAAAGGAGTCTTTGAGTTCATTCACAATTCCCTGAATGACATTTACTGTGTGTAAGACCCCCCTTTTTTTTCCTTTTTCGACACCGGGGTTTTAGGCCCAGAACCGCCGTTTTGCGGTGACTCCTTCACGCCCTGAAGCGTCGTCACCACAAAGCGCCGGTTCTGCCGGCCATTTCGATCACAGAAAAGTAGCATAATAGTGAAGTAAATGTAAACTATCTGTCCACAGAGAATCACATGACATAATAAATATAACTCCACGAAGGGAGTGTCCACAGAAAGTAACATCAGAGTAGCAAAACGGGCTTATGCCCGGTACATCAAATCCTCACTACAAGATCTCTCATGCAGAAACAAAAGTAGAAAACTACTCAGGGTCGAGACTCACGGTCCCGGCTGTGTGAACTCCGGAGCTAGACTGCCCCACCTCCAAGCGCACCGGTCTCTGGGGCTGCTCCTCCATGCTGGTCTCCGCGATCCCCTAAATGATGCGGTTCAAAAACCGTTAGTCTAAAAGACTAAGTCCTATCATCCCCCACCCCTTCCCCCACGGCTCCTAGGCACCGAGCGGAGAGGAAGAAAGGGGAGGACTTGAAGGTGGAGAATATCAAAAGCAGATGGCAGCGGTCCTATTCTAGCAAGTTCTATAGCATATAAAGACAATAAGCTGTAATATGAAATGTAACCTTCACTTATGTGAAAAACACATAAGCCAAGGGGTCTTTTGCAAGGCTCCCATCGTATAAAAAGTCTCATACCGATTTATACGTTGGGGTGTCGGTGGTCAAACAGCAGTAACTAAATATATCAAAATTAACCTTAATTTATAAACTTGCCCACACAAGCTTATAGACTAAGGGGTCGTTTTGCAGGTCCTAAAGTATAAGTGTCCCAATCCACTTATACTTTAGGTGTCAAGGTTAAGGGTAACGGTTATGCTATGACATGCAAGTGGGTATGATGGACATGCAAGTGTAACACACACCCGACTCTGTGCACACAGACCTTTAGTTCCCCCTTTTTGGAGCCGTAACCTCCCAGGATACCTCCGTAGTGGCAGACGGAAGCGGTGGGTTGGGCCTCTCCCACCTCTAAACCAGTAAAGCACTACCGGTCAGACCTATCGTACGCCTCAACGCTTGGTGCACGAAGCGGACTCCTGCGTACTCTTGCCGGCTGGCGCACCGGACTTCTGTTGGCGAAGTGCTAACCACACCTGCCGAGTCAACGTATTGGCGTCGGTGCATCGACCCTCCAATACCGAAGACCCACCACCTTAATTTCCTTTCCTGTTATGCACATGCAATTTTAGCGTAAACAAGAATCGAGTCGAAGCTCCCCGGACCAACACGTCCGACTCAAACAATCGAGCCGAAGCTCCCCGGACCCAAAGTCCGCCTTTTAACCATCCGAGCCGAAGCTCCTAACCAACTCCCGGTGCCCTCAGTGTTTGTGAAATGTGCAACCCTAATTACTAAGTTACTCTTTTCAGCTTGTTAAAACAGTTTACGTTAACCCAGGACTGCCCCCGGTATTCCCTGTGAAGGGCTCTCAAGGGGCACTAGGAACTGTGTTGGGATTACGCCCAGCGTTCCCTTTCGCAAGGTACTTATTTTATTATTGGTATATTCCCTTACCCTTTATTTTCTCATATTTCGATATGCTAACCCTAGGGTAATTTGACTCCAACTCTCCTTGGGTAGGACGATCTTTCGTCGGACCCGAACGCCTATAAACCTTAGACAAAACCACACCCTACTCACTCATCTTCCAAAGATGCAGCCCATTCCACTTGTCCTTACAACAAACCATCAGGACCCATCATACTTGCCCTAATTCACATCCAAATGAAATCCTGCAGTTTTGTTATATGCAGACCACTTAAGCTACATGACCCGTAAAGAGGGAAGTACATGAAATACTCATCCAGTACCCTTATGATAATTATTAGAGATCTAAAAGGACATTTGAAGCATAAATCCAGAAATCCATAATTTTCCTAATTTGTCTGATAATTAATTTATTTATTCTAGTGTCCCAAAAGGCCCAGGTTTGAACATGAAGTACCATTTTCAGACAAGATAATAATCCACTAAATTTATGATAATTACAAAATGCCTAATAAACTCTAAATCCTAAGTCTTCCAATTTTGCAGCAAGGTTTAGGCCTTTAATTTTAATTTCAAAGATGCCCCGTAAAAAGTCATTTTAAAAGATTCTATAGTAATAACACTTCCAAAAATTCAGAGAAAATTCAGGGATGATTGTGATGGACTACAAGTACCCTAGAAAAAGTTTCATAATTTATCATTTGGAAATAAGGCTATATTTGATTTTCTTATGAACTCTCTAATTTAAGGGTTAATGAACAAAGTATGCTAATCAGTCATCAAATATTTCCACAAAAATTTCCATATGATAACATTGAGCTAAAAACAATATGCAGGAAGTTTCATGATTTTTCAGTAAGTAATGGCCTCTGACAAGAATTATTAATATGTAATCAAAATAAAGCACTTGTGAAGTAGATGCCCTAAGTAGATACCCAAAAATTCTAACAAAATTCATACAAGATTATTATAACCTAAAACCAACTCTGCCCATGTTTCATACCCTCTCTATGGGCAGTGAGACCACAATAGCCAAAATAATTATTAGGGCATTACTATTGATTACAAATGAAGTGCTAAAAATGTTGTCCAAAATTCCTCAAGTAAATTATCAGAGGCTCAACATACCCAAATCCCCTCACTACCCAAATTTGGTTAAGTTTCAAGATGTTTAGCTAACCTAAACTTACACTACAAGTTTTAGGTCCTAAGCTAGGGTTAGGGTTTTGGGGCCCCTATCCTTTTCAAAATTAGCTAATATTTTTAACAGTGGGTTCTATATATCCTAGGAACCACCTTGCAAAATTTGGAGTTCATCCAAGGTGTTTAGGACTCATACCCTTCACAAGCCCAAAAGGTCCCTCCTTAGGGTTTGACCTAGGAACTTAGGGCAAATCTATTCCTCCCTACCCCATATTCCATGGGGAGGTGATAAGTGCTATAACAAGCCAGTGGCCCAAATTTCAGCCTCTGTTGAGGTGATTTGGTCACTCAAAACCAAAAGTGCAACTTTTGACCAAAATGCCCTTATAAAGGTATAGTTAGGGTTGGGTCAAAACCTATTCAAAACACATCCAAATTAAATGAAATTTTATACAGGTACCTAATTGGAACCCAGGGACCACTCACCAAAATTTGAGAGGGTTTGGAGGGGTTTAGGGCACCTATTTAATTTATCTAATAATTATTAAATATTTACAAAAACTATAGAAATATTTTCTCCAAAAATTCCCATTGTTGGGCAGGCCCTAGGTATATCTAGGATAGACTCTCTGCCCAAATTTCAGCTAATTTGGGCTAGGGGTGAAGAGTGGGCACTCAATTTAATGACTGCCTAGCCCTAAGGGTATGTCCCACCAAAATGGGTGCCCTGGTCAAACCAGAAGCCTAACTGGGTTCAAACCAATTTTAAACTAACGTAGACAGAAAGGGCTACAAATCATGTGTTGATCATTTTCTCATACAGAGCCTCTAACTATTTTTAAAACTTTAAGACATTAAATGTCAAAAGTGTGACAGAATGAAATAAATGAAATTAATTTCCTATAGTTTAATACTGATGCAGCACGAATCTTGGCGCAAGGATCAACGGCATCTGGTCATCGTCTTCATTGAGCCGACGGCTGAGATTCGTCCCGCCTGGAGCGATTTCCAAGCCCTGCCGCCAGCGATCCAGCCCCTTCCCCGGCCGGCCACCGCCACCAACACCTCCGTTGAGGTGGTGGCTATCGCCAGGCGGCGGCACCGCCGCCGGAGAGGCATTTTCCGGCGGATATAGCAAGAGATTTTCTTGCCGAAACCAGGAGAAATCCCGGATTGGATCGGGCTCAATTGAGCCCGAAACTCAAGCCTAATTAATCCTAAGATCTACCCGCGGGTTAAGGAGAGGAGGAGGACCTTCCTGGCGGCCTGGATGCGAGAGGAGCGGCGGGATGCCATTGACGACGGCGGCGGCGCTCGGCTTCTGCAACTGCACAGTGGATTGGCTCATCTCCTCCAGGTAAACGCTCTAAAATGATCCCCTCGGCTCCCTGAAGGTGTTTAAATGGCAAATGGGGGAGAGGGGAGGCTGGTTCTTCAATGGCCATTAACACCATTAAAGGTGTGGCTCGGGTTGTGTGGAGGGGGGCTGAATCCACCCCTTGGTGGCCGGGAAACGGCTGGAATCAACTCCTCTCTCCTAGAGGAGTTGATTGCAGCCATAATTGGTGGCTGTTAGCCTTCCTTGGCCGACCTCTCACTTCCCTTCTTCTTCCTCATTTTCTCTCTCCTCCATTATCATGGAGGGGGGCTCCTTTCTCTCTCCTAGTCACCCCTGGTTGATTAGTCAGCCTCACAAACTAAATGCAGCCCACTTGATTATGATGGTCATGGGAATGGGTTTAGCCTAAGGGAGAAGTGGCTTGGGATTGGGTTAGCCCTTTTTGGGCTAAGTTTGACTTGACCCAAATGAGGGTTGACCTGGTCAATTTGACCATCTAGGTTGACCCCATTGGGTCCTGGGTGACCCATTGGCTTCCCTTAGGGTCTAGGTAGGGTTATGTAGGGTTACCCTGTACTTGGGAGGTCACATACCCTTAGTAAGGGTACTTTGACCAGGTTAGGGCTTGAGTTGACTTGGGTCAACCTGGCCTCTAGGGCTGTCCCCAATGTGTCCTGAGTGACCATTTGACCTCACTTTAGGGTTAGGAGGGCATAGGAGGGGTCCTTTAGGCTAGGAGTAGGTCAGTTGGCCCTAAGTAGGCTAGTTTGACCCATTTAGGGCTAGGGTTGACCTTGGTCAACTGGGCCTCTTGGGTTGACCCTAATGGGTCCTTTTGGCTCTAATGGGTCTCCCAAGCATTAGGGGTGTTGTGGTAGGGTCTTGGGGTTAAGGTGTAGGCCATGGTCATCCTAAGCCAATGTTTAGAGTTCTACTATTTGCAGACCATGATGGTCTCCACCTTTTTGTCCCCTATCTCCTGGCCCATTTCTGGCTTCCTAGGATTTGTCATGACCTAGTCATGGCTAAAACCATTCTTAGGGGTCTAGTTGGAAATGAGATGTTACAAATCCCAATAAACAAAACAAAGATTTCGTCCCCGAAATCAAGGTTGGGCCTACGGGTCTTACTACCGAAGGAAAGAGTCTTGTAACATCCCATTATGACGCCTTGTTTGTTAAATTAGATTTTACGGGAAAACTTAGATCTAAGACCCTTTCTCCCAATCGGCAAGCCAAAATCCCAATAAACAAGGATAAGCCCTCAATAAACAAAAGATAAGCCTCTATCTGCCTAGAGCTGCCCTTAGTATACTTATAGCAGGAAAAATAAATTAACATCTTGAGGGGTCTGAGAGGTATACCTGACTGAATAGCTCGGGGTATCTTTGTCGCATCAGGTCCTGTGGCTCCCAGGTATGCTCCTCCTGGCCGTGATTCCTCCACAGGACCTTGACTAGTTGGACCTTCTTGCGTCGCAAGACCCGCACTCCTCGGTCGTCGATCCTCACAGGCTCCAAACGAACCGACCGGTCTGAAGCTACCGGCCCTTCGGTGGTCAAAATCTGCTGCTCCGGGCGTAGCAGAGCCCTCCTCAAAGAAGAAATGTGGAAGACGTCGTGCAGCGCTTCCAGCTCTGGTGGTAACTCCAACCGGTAGGCTAGGGGTCCGATCCGCTCCAGGATCCTGTAAGGGCCCATGTACCTAGGGCTGAGCTTCTTCTTCCGACCACGCACCCGCGAGACTCCATGCATGGGCCGGATCTTCAGAAACACCCGGTCCCCCACCTGGAACTCCACCTGCCGATGCCGGGCGTCATAGTACTTAGCCTGTCTACTCTGTGCCTCGAGCATCCTGTCCCTGATCAGCCTCACCTGTGCCTCGGTGTCTTCAACAAACTCTGACCCCAACACTTTCGGATCTTCGTTCTGCACCCAAGAAAGCGGGGTCCGGCATCTCCTCCCGTACAAGGCTTCGTAAGGCGCCATCCTGATGCTGGACTGGTGGCTGTTGTTATAGGAGAACTCGACAAGGGGTAAGAGTTTCTCCCACGTTTCCCCGCGGTCCAAGATGCATAGCCTCAAAAGGTCCTCCAGCGTCCGGTTGGTGCGTTCTGTCTGTCCGTCTGTCTGGGGGTGGAATGCAGTGCTGAAGGTCAATCGCGTGCCTAAGTAAGCTTGCACGGATCTCCACTCCCTGGAGGTGAACCGGCCATCCCGATCCGACACTATCGTCCTGGGCACGCCATGATAACGAATGAACTGTTCCACAAACTTCCGCACCAGTACTCCTACTGAATCATCCTTCCTGATCGGTATAAATCGAGCCACCTTGGTCAACCGATCAACGATTACCCAGATCGAGTCATTCCCTGTCCGAGACCGGGGAAACCCATGTATGAAGTCCATGGCTATGTCATCAAACTTCCACTCCGGCACCGGGAGTGGCTGCAATAATCCTGCGGGGTTCCTGCACTCCGCCTTCACTAGCTGACATGCCTCACAATGGGTCACGAAGTGTGAGACATCCTTCTTCATGCCCGGCCAGTACATCGTCTTCTTCAAATCAGCCGTCATCTTTGTGATCCCCGGGTGTACAGAATACCGACTGCAGTGCGCCTCCGTCATAATATCCTCCCGGATCTGGCCTCCCTCCGGTATGTACACCCGTCCTCTGAAGCACACCAGGTCGTCCCTCAGTGTGTAGTCTCCTGCAGTGCCTGCCTCCAGAGCTTGGAAGATGGGTTCCAACTTGGCATCCTGCCTCTGTCCCTCTCTGACCCGGTCTCTGATGTCATCGGTAGCGCCTATCGCGGCCAAGTACTCCTCATAGAGCTCAGGATCATCAGACGATACCAGAGTAATGTGCATGTCCTCTAGTCTCTGCAGCAGCTCCATAGACATCAACTGAGGCGCTGCTCCTGCTGTGGCAGCTCTCCTACTCAGTGCATCCGCTACCACGTTCGCCTTCCCCGGGTGGTAATGCATCTCATACTGATAGTCAGAAAGGAACTCCACCCACCGCCTCTGCCTGATGTTTAGTTCCTTCTGCGTGTCCACGTACTGAAGGTTCTTATGATCGGAGTATATGTCACAGTGGACTCCATAAAGGTAGTGCCGCCATATTTTTAGTGCGAATACAACTGCTCCCATCTCCAGGTCGTGCACTGGGTAGTTCTTCTCATGGGTCTTCAGCTGGCGGGAAGCATAAGCTATGACGTGTCCGTTCTGCATCAGTACTGCTCCCATCCCCTGATATGATGCGTCGGTGTAGACCTGAAATCCCTCCCTCCCCGAGGGGAGAGTAAGAAGGGAGCCGAGGTCAGCCGATCCTTCAGCTCCTGGAAAGCTGTCTGGCACTGCGGGGTCCACACGAACGGTGCCTCCTTCTTCGTCAAGGATGTGAGCGGGAGGGCGATTCGAGAGAATCCCTCCACGAACTTCCGATAGTAACCGGCAAGTCCTAGAAAACTCCGTACGTCAGTGGCTGTTTTCAGCTGCGGCCACTCTGAAATAGCTTGAATCTTTGCCGGGTCCACTGCCAGCCCGGCTCCGCTGATAATGTGGCCTAAGAAAGCCACCTCCTTCAGCCAGAACTGACACTTACTGAACTTCGCATAAAGGCGATGCTCCCGCAGTCTCTCCAAGGTCAGTGCCAGATGTCGTGTGTGCTCCTCCTCCGTCTTAGAATAGATAAGGATGTCGTCTATGAACACTATGACGAACACATCCAAATAAGCCTCGAAGACCCGGTTCATGAGGCTCATAAACGCCGACGGAGCATTCGTGAGCCCGAAGGGCATCACGATGAACTCATACAATCCATATCGGCTACTAAAGGCCGTCTTCGGAATATCCTCCTCCTGGATCCGCAGCTGGTAGTAGCCTGACCTCAAGTCCAGCTTCGAAAAATAATGGGCTCCCTCCAGCTGATCGAACAACTCGTCTATCCTGGGGAGCGGATAGGTATTTCGGACGGTCAGCCTGTTTAGTGCTCGATAGTCGATGCGCAGGCGTAAAGTGCCGTCCTTCTTCTTCACGAATAGGACAGGAGCTCCCCATGATGAGGAGCTCGGCCTAACAAATCCTGCTTCCACCAGCTCCTGCAACTGTGTCCGAAACTCCGCCAACTCCTTTGGGGCCATCCGATAAGGGGCCTTGGATACCGGTTTAGCCCCTGGTACCAACTGAATCTGGAAGTCCTTCTCCCTATGCGGAGGTAGTCCTGGCAGCTTATCCGGAAAAATATCGGCGTAGTCACGAACCACCGGAATGTTAGCAATCAGGTCCTTCTCCTCAGTCATCTCGAATAATACTTGATATACCTCGTCCCCTTGCATATGAGCCTTAACGGCCTGAATAGATGAAAGCAGGCGACGAGAGACCGGTGTAGTACCTTCGAATGTCGCATAAGTATCGACGTGGCTCAGCACGACCCTCCTTGCTGGGCAATCAATCTGGGCATGGTTCCGACAAGCCATGTCATGCCCAAGACGAGGTCGAAGTCCGGCATCCTCAGGATCGTCGCCGGGGCCTCGAGTGTCAACCCGTCTATGGTAACCTCCAGGAGGCACTTTTCTGTGGACTGGATCTCCATCCCATTGGGGAGGCGCACCCTCCTGGGTAGTCCCGTATAACAACGAATCTGATCCAGGTCCTTGACGAAATCCTCCGACACAAAGTTGTGCGATGCCCCTGTGTCGAACAGGGTATGGGCAGGCTTGCCGCACACCATCACCATTCCTAAATCATTTTGAAAGAAACTCTGGTGTAAGGTTTTCTAACCTAGGTCGTTTAGTAGTTCTATTAACACTTAATATGAGTAATGAATGAATCCAAAATTAAGACTACTCTCATACCTGCAATAACCCTGTCCGGGTTCCGGGGCTGTGCTAAGTCCAAAGCGTAAATCTGCTCCCCATTCTGCCTGCGGTCGCCTCCCTGGTAACCACGTCCTCGGCCGCGTCCTCGGCCTCCGAAATGCTGGGCCGGTGGGCCACCCCGTGGTGCTGGAGGTGGTGCCCCCCTCATAGGGCAGTCTCTCCGGAGATGTCCCACCTGGTGACAATGGAAGCACTCCGGCGGGGGATACGCCATACCCCGGGGTCTCTGCATCTCCTGGATCCGGAGAGGTTGAGGGGCCAAAACCACCTGCTCTCTCGGCTCCTGCCTCAACTCCTGACGAGGCTGCTCCTCTGCCCTCCTTCCATCTGGTATGGTGCCTCGCCGCTGATCATTTCGGGCCCTCCGGCCCTGGTCCTCCGCTTGCCGTTTCCGGCCCCGAGTGGTGTGCCAGTCGGCCTCAATCCTCTTCGCCATCTCCAAAATCCGGGAGATGGGCCCGTCAGAGACAAAAAGCAAGGCCTCCCTCAACTCCTCTTTTAGGCCCTTATAAAACCTCTTGACGTAACCTGCTTCGTCCAGCTGATAGGAGCCCGCATATCGGGCCAAATGATCGAACTCTCGGTGGTACTCCACCACTGTCCTGGTGCCCTGCCTCAGCTGCAAGAACCGCTCCTCCAACTCGTCCCTGGCCGACTGAGGAACAAAGTGCTCCAGCAGCGTGGCCCTGAATTCTTCCCAAGTAATTTCTGCAATCTCCCTATCAGCAAAAGCCGTGTCCAACAGCGTCTTCCACCACCGCTTAGCATGTGACTCCAAGCAAGATACCACTAGGGCCACCCTCTCCTCCCAAGGGCATCGTATCCCAGTCAACATCTCGTACATAACATCCAGCCACTCCTCTGTCCGTACTGCCGACTCTGTCCCTAAGTATGATGGGGGGGAGAGTCCTCGAAAGGTGCTCATCCAGTTGGCCCCTGGGTTTGGCTGCTGGGCTGGAGCTTGCTGAGCCCGGAAGGCCTCAAGGATAGCTGTAAGGGTCTGCCCCATGTCTGACTGGAGGAAAGGTGTGGGGACCATGGGAGGTGGTGCAATGTCTGGAGTCTGCTGAGCTCCACCTTGTGGGGTGGGCTGAGCTGGGGGCTGCAAAACGAACTACATTAGTAGGTAATCGACTCAATGCCTAATGAAAGTGGACAATTTACATGTGATTCCCCCCATATGGGCACACCACTGCTTCCGCTGCTTAGTTTGTCCCTAAACTAAACCCCCGCGGGGGTGACCCAGGGTTGTGGACGGCTACTTTTCGATCGAGGTCTGCTCTGATACCACTTGTAAGACCCCCCTTTTTTTTCCTTTTTCGACACCGGGGTCTTAGGCCCAGAACCGCCGTTTTGCGGTGACTCCTTCACGCCCTGAAGCGTCGTCACCACAAAGCGCCGGTTCTGCCAGCCATTTCGATCACAGAAAAGTAGCATAATAGTGAAGTAAATGTAAACTATCTGTCCACAGAGAATCACATGACATAATAAATATAACTCCACGAAGGGAGTGTCCACAGAAAGTAACATCAGAGTAGCAAAACGGGCTTATGCCCGGTACATCAAATCCTCACTACAAGATCTCTCATGCAGAAACAAAAGTAGAAAACTACTCAGGGTCGAGACTCACGGTCCCGGCTGTGTGAACTCCGGAGCTAGATTGCCCCACCTCCAAGCGCACCGGTCTCTGGGGCTGCTCCTCCATGCTGGTCTCCGCGATCCCCTAAATGATGCGGTTCGAAAACCGTTATTCTAAAAGACTAAGTCCTATCATCCCCCACCCCTTCCCCCACGGCTCCTAGGCACCGAGCGGAGAGGAAGAAAGGGGAGGACTTGAAGGTGGAGAATATCAAAAGCAGATGACAGCGGTCCTATTCTAGCAAGTTCTATAGCATATAAAGACAATAAGCTGTAATATGAAATGTAACCTTCACTTATGTGAAAAACACATAAGCCAAGGGGTCTTTTGCAAGGCTCCCATCGTATAAAAAGTCTCATACCGATTTATACGTTGGGGTGTCGGTGGTCAAACAGCAGTAACTAAATATATCAAAATTAACCTTAATTTATAAACTTGCCCACACAAGCTTATAGACTAAGGGGTCGTTTTGCAGGTCCTAAAGTATAAGCGTCTCAATCCACTTATACTTTAGGTGTCAAGGTTAAGGGTAACGGTTATGCTATGACATGCAAGTGGGTATGATGGACATGCAAGTGCAACACACACACCCGACTCTGTGCACACAGACCTTTAGTTCCCCCTTTTTGGAGCCGTAACCTCCCAGGATACCTCCGTAGTGGCAGACGGAAGCGGTGGGTTGGGCCTCGCCCACCTCTAAACCAGTAAAGCACTACCGGTTAGACCTATCGTAAGCCTCAACGCTTGGTGCACGAAGCGGACTCCTGCGTACTCTTGCCGGCTGGCGCACCGGACTTCTGTTGGCGAAGTGCTAACCACACCTGCCGAGTCAACGTATTGGCGTCGGTGCATCGACCCTCCAATACCGAAGACCCACCACCTTAATTTCCTTTCCTGTTATGCACATGCAATTTTAGCGTAAACAAGAATCGAGCCGAAGCTCCCCGGACCAACACGTCCGACTCAAACAATCGAGCTGAAGCTCCCCGGACCCAAAGTCCGCCTTTTAACCATCCGAGCCGAAGCTCCTAACCAACTCCCGGTGCCCTCAGTGTTTGTGAAATGTGCAACCCTAATTACTAAGTTACTCTTTCCAGCTTGTTAAAACAGTTTACGTTAACCCAGGACTGCCCCCGGTATTCCCTGTGAAGGGCTCTCAAGGGGCACTAGGAACTGTGTTGGGATTACGCCCAGCGTTCCCTTTCGCAAGGTACTTATTTTATTATTGGTTGATTCCCTTACCCTTTATTTTCTCATATTTCGATATGCTAACCCTAGGGTAATTTGACTCCAACTCTCCTTGGGTAGGACGATCTTTCGTCGGACCCGAACGCCTATAAACCCTAGACAAAACCACACCCTACTCACTCATCTTCCAAAGATGCAGCCCATTCCACTTGTCCTTACAACAAACCATCAGGACCCATCATACTTGCCCTAATTCACATCCAAATGAAATCCTGCAGTTTTGCTATATGCAGACCACTTAAGCTACATGACCCGTAAAGAGGGAAGTACATGAAATACTCATCCAGTACCCTTATGATAATTATTAGAGGTCTAAAAGGACATTTGAAGCATAAATCCAGAAATCCATAATTTTCCTAATTTGTCTGATAATTAATTATTTATTCTAGTGTCCCAAAAGGCCCAGGTTTGAACATGAAGTACCATTTTCAGACAAGATAATAATCCACTAAATTTATGATAATTACAAAATGCCTAATCAACTCTAAATCCTAAGTCTTCCAATTTTTCAGCAAGGTTTAGGCCTTTAATTTTAATTTCAAAGATGCCCCATAAAAAGTCATTTTAAAAGATTCTATAGTAATAACACTTCCAAAAATTCAGAGAAAATTCAGGGATGATTGTGATGGACTACAAGTACCCTAGAAAAAGTTTCATAATTTATCACTTGGAAATAAGGCTATATTTGATTTTCTTATGAACTCTCTAATTTAAGGGTTAATGAACAAAGTATGCTAATCAGTCATCAAATATTTCCACAAAAATTTCCATATGATAACATTGAGCTAAAAACACTATGCAGGAAGTTTCATGATTTTTCAGTAAGTAATGGCCTCTGACAAGAATTATTAATATGTAATCAAAATAAAGCACTTGTGAAGTAGATGCCCTAAGTAGATACCCAAAAATTCTAACAAAATTCATACAAGATTATTATAACCTAAAACCAACTCTGCCCATGTTTCATACCCTCTCTATGGGCAGTGAGACCACAATAGCCAAAATAATTATTAGGGCATTACTATTGATTACAAATGAAGTGCTAAAAATGTTGTCCAAAATTCCTCAAGTAAATTATCAGAGGCTCAACATACCCAAATCCCCTCACTACCCAAATTTGGTTAAGTTTCAAGATGTTTAGCTAACCTAAACTTACACTACAAGTTTTAGGTCCTAAGCTAGGGTTAGGGTTTTGGGGCCCCTATCCTTTTCAAAATTAGATAATATTTTTAACAGTGGGTTCTATATATCTTAGGAACCACCTTGCAAAATTTGGAGTTCATCCAAGGTGTTTAGGACTCATACCCTTCACAAGCCCAAAAGGTCCCTCCTTAGGGTTTGACCTAGGAACTTAGGGCAAATCTATTCCTCCCTACCCCATATTCCATGGGGAGGTGATAAGTGCTATAACAAGCCAGTGGCCCAAATTTCAGCCTCTGTTGAGGTTATTTGGTCACTCAAAACCAAAAGTGCAACTTTTGACCAAAATGCCCTTATAAAGGTATAGTTAGGGTTGGGTCAAAACCTATTCAAAACACATCCAAATTAAATGAAATTTTATACAGGTACCTAATTGGAACCCAGGGACCACTCACCAAAATTTGAGAGGGTTTGGAGGGGTTTAGGGCACCTATTTAATTTATCTAATAATTATTAAATATTTACAAAACCTATAGAAATATTTTCTCCAAAAATTCCCATTTTTGGGCAGGCCCTAGGTATATCTAGGATAGACTCTCTGCCCAAATTTCAGCTAATTTGGGCTAGGGGTGAAGAGTGGGCACTCAATTTAATGACTGCCTAGCCCTAAGGGTATGTCCCACCAAAATGGGTGCCCTGGTCAAACCAGGAGCCTAAATGGGTTCAAACCAATTTTAACCTAAAGTAGACAGAAAGGGCTACAAATCATGTGTTGATCATTTTCTCATACAGAGCCTCTAACTAGTTTTAAAAATTTAAGTCATTAAATGTCAAAAGTGTGACAGAATGAAATAAATGAAATTAATTTCCTATAGTTTAATACTGATGCAGCACGAATCTTGGCGCAAGGATCAACGGCATCTGGTCATCGTCTTCATTGAGCCGACGGCTGAGATTCGTCTCGCCTGGAGCGATTTCCAAGCCCTGCCGCCGGCGATCCAGCCCCTTCCCCGGCCGGCCACCGCCACCAACACCTCCGTTGAGGTGGTGGCTATCGCCAGGCGGCGGCACCGCCGCCGGAGAGGCGTTTTCCGGCGGATATAGCAAGAGATTTTCTTGCCGAAACCAGGAGAAATCCCGGATTGGATCGGGCTCAATTGAGCCCGAAACTCAAGCCTAATTAATCCTAAGATCTACCCGCGGGTTAAGGAGAGGAGGAGGACCTTCCTGGCGGCCTGGATGCGAGAGGAGCGGCGGGATGCCATTGACGACGGCGGCGGCGCTCGGCTTCTGCAACTGCACAGTGGAATGGCTCGTCTCCTCCAGGTAAACGCTCTAAAATGATCCCCTCGGCTCCCTGAAGGTGTTTAAATGGCAAATGGGGGAGAGGGGAGGCTGGTTCTTCAATGGCCATTAACACCATTAAAGGTGTGGCTCGGGTTGTGTGGAGGGGGGCTGAATCCACCCCTTGGTGGCCGGGAAACGGCTGGAATCAACTCCTCTCTCCTAGAGGAGTTGATTGCAGCCATAATTGGTGGCTGTTAGCCTTCCTTGGCCGGCCTCTCACTTCCCTTCTTCTTCCTCATTTTCTCTCTCCTCCATTATCATGGAGGGGGGGCTCCTTTCTCTCTCCTAGTCACCCCTGGTTGACTAGTCAGCCTCACAAACTAAATGCAGCCCACTTGATTATGATGGTCATGGGAATGAGTTTAGCCTAAGGGAGAAGTGGCTTGGGCTTGGGTTAGCCCTTTTTGGGCTAAGTTTGACTTGACCCAAATGAGGGTTGACCTGGTCAATTTGACCATCTAGGTTGACCTCATTGGGTCCTGGGTGACCCATTGGCTTCCCTTAGGGTCTAGGTAGGGTTATGTAGGGTTACCCTGTACTTGGGAGGTCACATACCCTTAGTAAGGGTACTTTGACCAGGTTAGGGCTTGAGTTGACTTGGGTCAACCTGGCCTCTAGGGCTGTCCCCAATGTGTCCTGAGTGACCATTTGACCTCGCTTTAGGGTTAGGAGGGCATAGGAGGGGTCCTTTAGGCTAGGAGTAGGTCAGTTGGCCCTAAGTAGGCTAGTTTGACCCATTTAGGGCTAGGGTTGACCTTGGTCAACTGGGCCTCTTGGGTTGACCCTAATGGGTCCTTTTGGCTCTAATGGGTCTCCCAAGCATTAGGGGTGTTGTGGTAGGGTCTTGGGGTTAAGGTGTAGCCCATGGTCATCCTAAGCCATTGTTTAGAGTTCTACTATTTGCAGACCATGATGGTCTCCACCTTTTTGTCCCCTATCTCCTGGCCCATTTCTGGCTTCCTAGGGTTTGTCATGACCTAGTCATGGCTAAAACCGTTCTTAGGGGTCTAGTTGGAAATGGGATGTTACACTGTGTGAGTGGCTAGCTCATCTCGTAACGGAATAGTCGGAGGCACTTCTTGGCCTTGCTCTTCAGCAAACGCATCTGTAGAGCTGGATACAATCACAGTCTCTAATGGAGAAATGCTGGCGGCCGCTGTAGATCTATCTGGCTCCCCCTCCACTGGTGCAGGCTTGTTAGATGGAGGTTCAACAGGATCCGGAGCCTCAAATACTTCATGTCCCGCATGTCCTTCATCCTCTTCGTCATCATCCAAGAAATCATCTATAGCAGCAGCATCCTCTTCCAACTCTTGGTCAGCAGTCCCCTGTGCATCAGCTTCGGTTCCTTGAGTGTTTCTATTCAGGACCTCCTCATGCTCCAGCTCAGGTTCACTTTCTTCATGAATTTCGGCCACCGCATCCCTGGCCACCTGGGAGATGTCAAATACTACATCAGTATGCGAGGGTAGAGGCTCCCCCTCGATTCCTGCAGACAGGGTATCAGGAACTTCACTGGGGTTGACTGCTGGAGATACTCCCTGTTGTTCTTCCACAGCAGTCTGCCCAATACACCTCTCCCATCGATCAAACACACTTGAGTCCATCTTCTTCAGGTAGTGGAGAGGGACACCTTTACTCATGTCGAATTTGTCTCCATTTAGCTGGTTTAGATATAGACTTAAGATGCGGCCAAAACTTGGAGAGCCCAACGTATCCTTGATCTTCTCGAACAGCAACTCCCCCCAGTTAAACCTCTTGCGGCAGACGACAGCTATCAGGATCTTGAACATATCCCCTGAGATATGGTCATGAGAGCCTGGCTTGCAGATGAGCACCTTTCCAATAATGTCAGACATGAGCTTCCCTTCTTCATTCATCTCTTTTCTCTTTATTGACCGAGTTCTCCGTGGGAGACCGCAGAATAAGAGAGTTCTGGTTTTGTCCTCGTCCTCCAGATAGTCCTCATGCTCCGAGCTAGAAAGCTGCAGGTAGCGAGTCAGCTTGCTGGCAGACAGCTTGACCTTTGCCCCAGCCACCTTGCTTTTGATTACGGAGTCGCCATTTCGGAGTCTTGCGGTAGCGAAGAACTCCAGCACCTCTTTGTCCAGGATTTTGCAAGGGTGCTCCAGGACGAATGTTAGCCCAGCCTCTTCCAACATCAGAACGTTGTTGCGGAATTCGTCCGAGGCGTGAGAGAACCCAGTCCGAACCAGCTCGCAACCAGAGACCAACCCAGCAGTTGTTCTTGGAGCCATTGCAGATCTAGAGAGAGAAGCCCTACTCTAAGCTTTAATGAACATTCAAAAAGGAAAGCGTCACGAGTGATAGTGTCCACGTACGGGTGATGAAGAGGTTACCTAAGGGCGTATTAGTTCGAGTGGAGAAGAATCGAAACTTGAAGAGTTCGTCGGTGAAAGCGTCTGCGGGATTCTTGCTGCAGACCTTTGATGGAGACGGATTCGGCGAGCTTTCCGGCAGGAGTCGGCTAGGTGTCCTTCCGGTAAGTGTCCCTTGCGGCGGTTAGTTGCCCCTCGGCGAGTGTCCAGCGGAGGAGAGTCGGCGAGGTTTGGCGTGCTTCCGCGAGTCGGTGGGAATGGGAAGAGTCGGCGTGATTCGACGGGATTTGGAGTAGGCGGTGTGACGAGCTTCCTACGGATCGGCGAAAGAACCCTTGTGACTCGGCGTGACTTCTGCGAAGGTAGGCGGGATTCGTGTGGCTTGCCCCTTCGGCGGGATACTTAAGGAAGTTGAACGGTCGGCGAGCTTCTTCGGCGGGATTCTTCGGTGGGATTCTTAGTATATAAAGACGAAAGTGAAGGGTTTTCTGCGGTTTTCTTAACCAAGTATAAAAATGATACCAAGATTCCGAGTATATAATGGGTCGGCGGGATTTGTCTAATCCGAAATTGAAAGGTTTCTCTACTGGGAATTTTCACGTTAGAAGGCATTGCAACATTTTCGAATTCTTCTGATGTCAAGTCAATATAAGAACGATAAATACATATTTATTGTACAGACAATCTATTTGGATTTGATCGAAGCTTCTCCAAACACTTCTTGATGTCAATTGTGAGTTGTCGAGATTCACAATGACATATCTTCGTTAATTTTTGAAGTATAAAGGTTTGCATGTATCGATTTAACCTATCCTTAGATGTGCATAGATACACTAATATACAAAGATGTATCTGAATATAAGGATATATATATATATAGGTAATTGTCAATTGAAAATGACTCAAGTCTTGGAACTGATCATGAGTACCTGGGATTTTGAGAGTCATCGTTTAAGTCCCACAGGTAGAACATTTTAGAAGCTCAATGTGAGTATGCTCAAGTAGATATCACATCTGTTATTTCAGACGCTTGTTCCAATTTAGTCTTGAGCCACCTACTGTCTAGGTCCCATCATATTCACGGGAACCTAGACTACCCTGCAAGAAAGAATTACTTTACCTTAGGAACCCAAATCATATTGGGTCCTAGGTTCCTGTTAGCATAAGCACGCAACTGCCTTCCTTCAGAAAACCTGTCTGGAAGACTACCTCTGTCCCGAGAATGTGGATAAGCCCTTGCCGTGGGCACAGAGGGGTTGTGCCAACAATCGATGGCAAAGTGCCCCACTTTGCCACAGCACCAACATGGGTGAATGTTGTATCGCCGTTTCCGACCTGATCTAGTGACTGATGTAGTCACGGTCCTAGGTCTAAATGGGATAGGACATGATCTTATCACAAAAATTCCTCTTCCATCGTGACACGTGGAAGGGTGGAAAGAATGCATGTTGTGAGCGTTATGAGGCCGGGAAGGTGGTGCCATTCTTTCAGGCATCTCCCTTACAGTGGCCCCATGGAACCTGACATCATGGCTTCTATCCTCTCTATCCCGTGTCCTCGAGTGGTGAGAAGTCTTCTTTGAGCTGGGACATGCAGATCCACACTGTGTTGAGGCAGTGGCAGTGAATACAAAGGGCTCAGAATGAGCCTTAGGTATTTCCTCATGGGTGGCCATGACGGCCCTTGCACTATGGACGTTTCCACATGGGGACAAATCACCCTTGCAGTGACCACGACTATTCCTGTGGTCATACCTGAAGGCATGATGAGTTGCCTTCCTGCCTGGAGTGGGGGGTCGGAATACCGTTTCCCCATTTCTCCATGCCTGGATAATCCGGGAGATCCACCCGGTTTCTTGCTTTCTCTTTATAGCATCAACTTTGGAAAAGTTTGATACTATACGTTTCTCATTATCTAGACAACTCTCTAGAGCTAAGATCTTAGAGTCCTTGACCTTGTTGGACGCCAATTGGAGAACCAACAAGATCTTCAGTCGAGCAATCTCTCGAGCTTGCTCCTCAGCAAGTAGGTTGCTTTCCTGAAGGGCTCTCTTCAGGGAATCAGAATTTTCTGGAGGAGTGCAGTTTCTGTCTTCAGAAAGGTCAAAAGATATAGGGCAGGATGAAGAAGTTACCTGCTCAGCTGTGTCATTGTCATTAGAATCAGTGACCATTGTTTCATCCTCGTTAGAGCTGCTTTCCTCACTGGTCTCGTCAGTCTCTGATACGGACACTGGAGCTCTGATGTTGTCCGAGTGATGCTTGCCTTCATCTTCAGAGGTGAGGACCCCCACATAGGCTTCCTCGTCTGGTTGACAACATATTCCAGCTTTCTCTGACTCCCCCATCAACTCTGAGATCATCATCCACAGAGATTTAGCCGTTCTACATTTTTCCAATCTAGAGCGAGAGGCTCCAGACCAGATATCCATGATAATTTGACGAATCCTCTCGTCCAAGTGAAATAGAGATAGTTCCATCTCTGACATCTCAGCAATGCCCATGGGCACTTGGATCCCAGAGTCGGAGGTCTTCATGGGAATAAACGGACCCTCTTCCAGGATGAAGGATGCTCGAGGATCGATAGCATCAAGGTGAAATGACACTCTCATTCTCCAGATGGGATAATAATCCTTTGTGCATGCGGGGAGTTTGAGTGGCGGTATCTCATAATCCAGATCCATGCTTCTGACACTGGTGGCAGAATTCTACTCAAGGTGTTAACCTTTGAAGAGTAACCTCCCTCTGATACCACTTGAAAGTCCACCTAGTGTCGCCAAAGTGCACCTATGGGGGGGGGGGAATAGGTGACGTGTAGCGCTTTTGCGGAATTTACGAATGTACCTGCACAATAAAAATAAAAAGCACAGCACACAGAATACACAGGCAATTTATAGTGGTTCCCCGACCTGGGTACATCCACTTTCCCCCTTCGACCTATCTCCCAACTAGGGACGACTCGGTCTCTTCTCCAACAGGATTGAAATCCAATCCCTGCACTAACGGAAGGAACCCTTCCACACGTGAGAGTCAACACTCCCACAAAACGGGTTGCACCCAACCCTTACAACACGGAACAAAAGTTCATTTACAACAAAAGTAAATATAGAATGTACACGAGATACAAACTTCATTTGGAGACTACGGTGTTCCTCTTCGTTCAACGACGTGTTCGTGAAGTCAATGAAGAGTCTACAACCTTGGTCTCTCTTGGAGAGGATCTCCCCGGAACCGGCGGCGGCAACACGAGCGGCGGCTAGCTTCGGGATCGGCGGCTATGATGATGAGCGGCTGCTGAACTTGGAGATCCAAACTTCGTAGCGAAGCTAGCTTGGTCTTCCAACGGTCACTCTAGGATCAGTCGTCTCGATCGATTCGGACGGGGGAGATTTTTCCGGTCATCAAATCGAGAGACAAGAGATCTCCGGATAGACATGTGAGACTCAGAGCTTTGCTAAGCTTCTGTCGCCGGAGATCGGGAAGAGAAGAGATCTACAGCGGCGACCAACTTATCGCGAGCAGTGGAGGCGGCGACGGAGCGGAAGCGGAGATCTCGGGTTTGTCCGTGCTCGCGTATGTCTGGTTTTCTTCGCTCTATCACTGTTCAAAAATACCCATGTATTTATACATTGAAGACCCATACAATATGATCATTGTGGGTCCCACAAGTAGAAACCTGAAATCCAGTTCAAACTAGTCCAGCGGCAGAATCCGGTCCAGCAGCATCCCGAGAAATCGCTAAGTGAAAACCGGCGAGAATCGCAGGTGATTCTCGACGAATCGGCGAGAATCACCAAGTGATTCTCGACGATTCGTCGAGAATCGCTAGTGATTCTCGCCGAATCACTTATTGATTCTCAGCGATTTTCACATGGTATTCATGAGCTGCTTAACCACTGGTTCGGCGAGAATCACTAGTGATTCTCGCCGAATCTTACTTGGCACCGTTTTGAGGTAGCCAGAAGGGGTCGGCGAGAATCACTAATGATTCTCGTCGATTCGGCGAGAATCACTAGTGATTCTCGTCGAATTTTCCTTGGACGAATTTTCGTCTTCCACCCAGGAGCTGCTCCTTGACCCATCCATGCTCCTTGTCTTCTCTTGCATATGAACGGCCCTGTACTTGAAAGTAAGTGCACTCCAATAGAGAGAGTACACGTAGGCCAACACACTGATCTGCTCAACGAGGGATTACGTCTTGCAGACCCGTGTATATTGACCTACTGCACCCTGACATTGGTGTGCACTTAGCGTGGAGGAGCTGCAAGTACACCTTAAGATGTTTCATCAAATACATTGTGAATTCATCTTAGCTTGACAGGTAGCTTCCTCAAATCCAGGTAATTGTGGATACAATACCCAACAACATGTTCAAGATCCTGGTGGCAATTGTCTGCAGGAAAAGATTCAACTGAGGGGCATTGCTTTTTGAGAAGATAAAGGACACCCTTAGATCTCCGAGCTTTGGCCGAATCATCAGTCTGTATCTCAATCAGTTAAACGGAGATAAGTATGACATGAGTAAAGGTGTTCCTCTACATTACTTGAAGAAAATGGACTCGAGTGTTTTTGACAGATGGGAGAGGCACATTGGGCAGGCTGCCGTGGTAGAACAACAAGAAGCATCTCCAGCCGAGGACGGCGCTGTGGCTGATTTTGTAGTAATCCCCAGTGAACTTCCTGATGCTTTGACTGCAGGAAATGAGGGGGAGCCTCTACCCACTTATGCTGATGTTGTATCTGACATCTTCCAGATAGCCAGAGATGCAGTGGTGGTTATACCAGAAGAAAGTGAAGCTGTGCTGGAGAATGAGGAGGCCCTGAACCTGAACGATCTAGGAGCCGGAGGTGCTGTAGAGGAGACTGCTGACGAAGGGTTGGAAGATGATGCTGAGGAGAATGATCTCATGGATGATGAAGGTGATGAAGAAGGCAATGAGGGACAGGACGCTTTGGAGACTCAGGATATCACTGAAGTTCCATCTGACAAGCACGCTCCTGAGATCGTTCCTGAGATCACTGGTGCAAGAGTGGAGGGGGAGTCCGAGAAATCTACAGATGCTGCAAGTATTCCTCCATTAGAGGCTGTGCTCGTGTCCAGCTCTACAGGTGCATCTGATGAAGAGCAAGGCCAAGGAGTGCCTCATGCTCATCCACTACGAGATGATCTAGCCACTCACACCGTGAATGTCATTCAGGGCATAGTGGATGAGCTTAAGACATCTTTTGAGAAAGCTCAAAATAAAATGTTGAAAAGGATTAAGAAATCTGAAAATCTCATGCTCAAGAACATGGTGGAGATCAATCACAAACTGGACGTGATGGAAAAGAAGTTTGAAGATAAGTATACAGCGGTCGGCCAAGCTGTCACTCTTCCTATAGACGGATTAAAAAAGAACACCGATACTCTCGCCGTAGTGAATCAGAATGCTCATATCGTAGCAAATAACATTCAAAAGTTTGATGGCAATATGGTAACTCTCAACACCAATCAACAAGCCTTGGTCACTGAATTCTCCAGGTCTACAAAGCATATTGATGAGTCACTGCATTCTTATGCAAACTCCATCGCAGTCGAAGCCAAAAAGGGGGAGAAGGAATATATAGCTAAGATGGCTGAGCTTCGGGAAGTCATGATCAAAAACTTTGAACAGTCAAACCAATATATCTATGACAGTTGCTGGTGGATGCTCATACAAGCGTTAGGCGTCGATTTGCCTGAAAATCCTGCGGGTATTCATGCTCCTGAAATGTATACTGCGGCTGATGAGGGAGCCAATGCTGAAGAAGCTCCTGTAAGTGAAGCTGATGCTCAAAGGGCTGCTAGGGCCACCTCAAAGGCAAAACTGATGGCAATGTTTGACCAAGGAGCCCTAGCAAAAGCCAGAGACAAGAGAAAATCTCAAGAAGGGACATCCAAGGAAACACAAGCTGAAAAGAGAATCCGATTGAAGGAGGAGGAAGTAAGAAACAAAAAGTGGAGTCCGGTTTCAAAGAGTATCATCTTGGACACATTCTGACTACAAGAAAAGGAGAAATCAATCGAAATGACGTATACAACCAGCATGAGTGGGAGATGCACAAGACGTATGAAGCTAAACGGAACATCTTTTTCAGGACCAATACTGCGGCAGATAAAGCTCCTCCACCCAGATATTATCCAAAGCACAAGGAATATGTGGAAAGGCAAAGAAAGAAGTTTTTGGCTCAGAAACATAAGGATGACCTAGCCAAAAATCCATAGACTGAAATTCATAGATTGTCATTGCCTCTTGAACACTTTTATCTTGTCTTATTGATATACGAACAATCCTGATTACATTTATATATATATGTATATGAATTTATGATTGACTCAAGTTTTGGTCTGTTTGTCTATACTCTCTTGTGCTGCATCTTTAAATTCTGTAGGTTGTATATATTATCTGGTTGGTGGTATTCATCTTAGCTAGTAGGATTTTGGCTTCGTCAAATAGGGGGAGATTGTTGGGTATTGTATCCACAATTACCTGGATTTGAGGAAGCCATCTGTCAAGCTAAGATGAATTAACAATGTATTTGATGAAACCTCTTAAGTTGTGCTTGCAGTTATTCCACGCTAAGTGCACACCAATGTCAGGGTGCAGTAGGTCAATATACACGGGTCTGCACGACGTAATCCCTCGTTGAGCAGATCAGTGTGTTGGCCTACGTGTACTCTCTCTATTGGAGTGCACTTACTTTCAAGTACAGGGCTGTGATCTTGCAAGAACAGACAAGGAGCAAGGATGGGTCAAGGAGCACATCATGGGTGGAAAGACGAAAATTCGTCTAAGTGTAAATCGACGAGAATCGCCAAGTGATTCTCGCCGATTCGGCGAGAATCACTAGTGATTCTCGCCGAATCGTCGAGAATCAGTGGCTGATTCCCGCCGACTCGATCCAGCTACTTCAAAGCAAGCAACTCTGATTCTAAGTAAGAATCGACGCGAATCACCAAGTGATTCTCGCTGATAGTGATTCTCGCCGAATCGTCGAGAATCACTGGCTGATTCTCGCCATCTCGACCCGGCTGAATCAGTGCGTGCAACCAATCAACCAAGAATCATCTTTGATTCTCGCCGAATCGTTGAGAATCACCTTTGATTCTCGATGATTCGACGACATTCACTTTTGATTCTCGCCGATTTTGACTTGGGCATTTTTCTGGAAAAAGATGGACCGGATTCTGCTGCTGGCACTGTTTTGAACCGGATCTTGGGTTTCTTCTAGTGGGACCCATAACAGTCATAAAAGACTATTTCACTGTATAAATACACGCGTATTTTTGAACAATAAAGCAGCGAAGAAGAAAATAAATACACGAGCCGCGACGTGACCTACATCGCGAGGTCCGCTCCTCCGCCGCCGTCGTCGCCGCTCGAGAGAGTTGATCGCCGGTCTTGATCGTGGTTTCTTCCAGATCTCCCGTTGACAGAAGCTTAGCCAAGCTTAGCGTCTCACGTGTCTAACCGGAGATCCTTTGTCTCTTGATTTGTTGATCGGGAAAACCTTCCCCGTCCGAATCGATTGAGACAATCGATCCTAGTGTGACCGTTGGAAGACCTAGCTAGCTTTGCTACGAAGTTTGGATCTCCAAAGTACAGCAGCCGCACATCGTTGTCGCCGACGATCCCGTGAACAAGGCCGCCGCCCATCTAGCCGCCGCCGGTTCCGGGGAGATTCTCTCCAAGAGAGATCTAGGGTTGTGGACTCTTCGTGGACTTCAAGAACACGTCGTTAACGAAGAGGGACACCTTAGTCTCCAAACGTAGTTTGTATCTCTTGTACATTCTAGTTTATTTTTGTTGTAAAGGAACGTTGGTTCCTATTTGTAAGGGTTGGGTGCAACCCGGGTTGTGGGAGTGTTGACTCCTACGTGTGGAAGAGTTCCTTCTGATAGTGCAAGGATTGGATTTCAATCCTGTTGGTGAAGAGACCGAGTCATCCCTTGTTGGGTGATAGGTCGAAGGGGGAAAGTGGATGTACCCAAATCGGGGAACCACTATAAATTGCTTGTGTATCTTCTGTGCTGTGGTGTTTTGTTTTCTTGTGCAGGTACAATTTTAAATTCCACAAAAACGCTGCACGTCACCTATTCCCCCCCCCCCCCATAGGTGAAGATAGTCGACACTAGGTGGACTTTCAAGTACAACAATTTATTTATCTGCTCTCGCTTTCTTTCTCGCTCTCCCCGTACCTTGAACTCTATAGTAGCCAACATCTTTGGAGAAAGAAAAACCAAATATAGTTAATTAGAAAGAGATAACATAAACCAATAAAATTCATCAAAGAAAGAGGGTTATAAACTATCACATCCATCAAATTGATGCATTAAGTCCTCCCCGTACCCTGAAATCTATAGTAGCAGGTTCAAACCCATTAGCAACACTGTGGGATAAGTAGCCAACCATTGTCTTCTTACAATCATAATTATATACAAAACAAATAAAAATCAGCCAAAAAAATAAAAGAACCAATTTATGTTGTGTTTCAAACTATAATAGCAGTCAACAAAAACATCAACTTAAACAACTTTGATTCATCTCCGAAGTTGGGGACACCTTAGTGCAAGTGATCAACACACTGTCACAGTAACTAGAGGACGCACATCAACTTAGATATAGGATAGGAGTGATCATCGGGGTACTCGTGGATCACCACTTCTACTCGAGCATCCCTCTGTAAATGAAAGATAATTACTTAATCATGGTCATACAGTATTTAGGCTCAAAATATCACCAGAATCAGGAGTTGACAAGATTCAAGAGTTGGTAGTTTCGCACTGAACCCAAAATATGAAATTTGGGTTTGAAACAGTGCATGAGGTAGTGGAAAAACTGAAATAATAATAATTGTTTGATTTTAACTCAGACATAAAAAACTAAATATGAGTATAGCTATTGTAGCACAATGTTTTGCAAAAATAAAGGTCAAAGCAGGGATATTCTCCTATTCTCCATCTCCATCAAACCTTATATGATCATGTATGTCACAACCCGCATTTTCTCAACGGTAAAATCGTATCAGAGTTAGAGAAAACACGTGTCGTGATGCCACGTCGTGCAGGGGATAACTGCACACGCTCAGACAAAACTCCAGACGTTAGATTTTAAGGAAAAACGTTGATTAAATATGAAAGAAAATCAGTTAAGTTGGATGGCCGTATCCCTCGGCACAGCGGATCAGCTAGTCCACAGTTAAAATTATACCTATACGCAGCAGAAAGTACTTTGGTTCAATTAAGTTGACACCCTAAATAAGCACGAGAGTCCCCGGGGGACGACTCATGGTATGCACGACTCTAAGGTGAATATTATAGGTATAAAAGATAGTGTTTTACGCTGAGGCAAAATAGTGTCTTTGTTTTAGAAAACATGTTATGCATGAAGTACATATATTAATACTTTTAGGTTTTTAAAATATCTAACATGCAACCTAGCATAAATCCTTCCCAGAAGCAAGTAACCAACCACATATAGGCAAAATCAGCAGTTTAATTTCATATTCAGCATCACAGGAAGCCACCAGTGGGCGTCAACAACCTGACACGAACTCACTGGCGAGTATGTATGTCTATACATAAAGTAAGGAACTACCTCACAACAAAACGGGGATCAGCTATCTCAGCAACCCTAGAGGCCACCCACAGCCCCTCCAAAAGAACTAGCCTCTGAACTGGCTACAACCTGGACCTGAGGCATTCAAGAAAAGAACACCTCAGCAAGGAAACAATCGGAAAGGTAAATAGAGCAATAGATTAATTAACAAATAAGAAGAAGTGTTTACCAACCCGGCAACCAACTGCTATAAGCAAAAGAAAAGGGGATGACAGTAAGAAAAGAATGCTGTCAAAAACACCGCAGAGCACACCAAGTGCGAGCAATAAAACCAATATGCCTTACCAAGAGAGCCTGCAACAGCACCAAGACATATACATATGCCAAAAGAAAAGAAAGCATAAACAGGAAAGGGACTAACAGTCCTAACACGTGGGTAAGTGGCGGTGGTCAAAACATGGGTCTGAATACATAACCAAAATCAGACCCAAAAAGGGCTAAGGGGGTCAAACTGTGGCAGCTTTAGGGTCCCACACACACCAACCCAAACCGGGGCAAAAGGCGGTGGCCACAGCTCTCCACATAAAACCACCCCTCCAGAGGCCACCAAAACTCCACCACCTGCCACAACCCAAGAGTCGGCATGCAGAATTTAGCTGAACACCGAAAGCCCCCCTCCTAGGGAAAAGTCCCACTAACAGTCCTAAGAAACACACGAACCCAAGGCAAAACGTTGGGTCCAACCGACGCGGCCTTGCACGCCTAACCAAAACCAACCACGAGTATCCCTGACCCCAAAACAAGCGCAACACCAAGGGTCGACACAATGTGTCGACACCACGACAAACCGGTGTCGACACAAGGTGTCGACACAACGAAAAACCGGTGTCGACACAAGGTGTCGACACAACGACAAACCGGTGTCGACACAAGGTGTCGACACAACCGCGGCCGGTGTCCACACAAGGTGTCGACACTGCCGCGGCTGGTGTCGACACCAAATGTCGACACCACAGCGGCTGGTGTCGACACCAAGTGTCGACACCACTGCAGCCGGTGTCGACACAAGGTGTCGACACTGCCGCTGCTGGTGTCGACACCAGGTGTCGACACCACTGCGGCCGGTGTCGACACTGCCGCTGCTGGTGTCGACACCAAGTGTCGACACCACTGCGGCCGGTGTCGACACAAGGTGTCGACACTGCCGCTGCTGGTGTCGACACCAAGTGTCGACACCACTGCGGTCGGTGTCGACACAAGGTGTCGACACCAAGTGTCGACACCACTGCGGCCGGTGTCGACACAAGTTGTCGACACTGCCGCTGCTGGTGTCGACACCAAGTGTCGACACCACGACTGGCCGGTGTCGACACCAAGTGTCGACACCAAGACTGGCCTGGTGTCGACACAATGGTGTCGACACCCCAACTAGCCGGTGTCGACACAACGGTGTCGACACCCCAACTGGCTGGTGTCGACACAACGGTGTCGACACCCCAACTGGCTATAGGAGCCAGATCCAGCAAACGACCAAAAGCAAGAACGAGGATTCTCTCTCTCCCTCTAGAGTACAACCTCCATCGGCAATGGCAACTACTCGACCTAAACCGAACCGAAACTGTCCCTAATAGACACAATCCCTCAGGAAAATTGAGATTCAACTGGAACTTTCTACACTAACCACGGTATGATCGGGATCAAACCCTAGCTTACACCTAAGATCTAAACAAGAAAGAGATAAAACTTTAATCAAAAGAAGACAAAGATCAACTATGGCAAGGATGAGGGTACATCACTTGCCTCAATACCAGAAAAGCTTCGCCGGCGGCATCCCCCACTCTCGGATCTAGCCGCAGAGCACCAGCTGAGGAGAAGAAAGAGTGCAGATCCCGGCGAGGGCAGTCCAGATCCACTCTCGAAACCAAATTCCGACCGCAAAATCTCCAGGAAAACGACGTCCTAAGGCTAGGGTAGTCCGGCGGTGCTCTTCCTCTCGTACAGGCGACGACTTCTTCCAAGCAGAGACACAGGAAAAGAACAAAAGGAACCCAGCCCTAATTCTAACCCAAGACTATATACATATATCAGTTTTAATAATAAACAATCAACATAATAATTATTATTTACACTCAATATTAAAACAACCCGAAACCCGAAAATTCTCGGAAAAAGACGAAATTTACGCCGCATCTAAAAACCCACGCTACGAACGCAACTACGAAGTCGAAATTAGCATTCAACGAACAAAACCCGGGATATCACCACCCGAAGCAAAAACACAAGCATTCCCTAAGAGGCCCAACCGAGTCAAGCAAACGGACTCCGGCTAGCTGGGGAATCTTGCTAACAGGCTACACAGGGAACCCTAAGAGCTAAGACCACGCTCTACAATGGCAAAAAGCCGGAAAATACGTCATCGTAACGCCAGCCAACGATCAAACACAACACAGAAAAAACCGGCGGCGTTACAGCCACTCCCCCTAAAAGAAAGTTTCGTCTCGAAACTTTACTGACAACACTCCTATACAGAAAGAGAGAGAAAGAGCCAGGAAAAAGGCTATATAAATAAATAAAATAGAACATACCAAGCACAAGATCAGGGAAACAGATGAGGGTGAGCCTCCCTCATAGCCGACTCCAACTCCCAAGTCGCGCTTTCCACATCCTGATTTCTCCATAAAACTTTAACCATAGGAATAGTCTTTTTCCGCAACGCCCGAACTTGAGAATCCAAAATGCGAACAGGC
The DNA here is from genome assembly GCA_039583875.1 of Platanthera guangdongensis. Lineage (NCBI taxonomy): Eukaryota > Viridiplantae > Streptophyta > Magnoliopsida > Asparagales > Orchidaceae > Platanthera > Platanthera guangdongensis. The sequence continues at coordinate 18,157,319 of CM077159.1, forward strand.
ACCTCCACATAAGAAAGATTCGGCTCCAACTGAGGCACAGAATCCAATACCTGCCTGCCATTTACCACACATTTTCGCAGCTGACTGACGTGAAAGACATCATGCACGCCAGGGAAATTTGCGGGCAAAGCCAGCCTGTAGGCTGATACCCCAATCCGCTCAACAATCGGAAACGGCCCCACGTACCTCGGGTCCAACTTCCTATTCTTGCCAAACCGCATGACTCCAATCAACAGGGAGACCTTTAAAAACACTGAGTCCCCCACAACAAATTCCAAGTCCGATCTACGCCGATTGACGTTCTTCTCATATCTCTCCTGGGCTATCCGAAGCTTTTCCCGAATAAGCCTCACAGCGGTTTCCATCTCCTCGAGCGCTTCTGGACCCAACAAAGGTCCCTCGCCAAGCTCAGCCCAAAATAAGGGAGTCCTGCAGCGCCTCCCATACAAAGCTTCAAAGGGAGCCATTTGCAAGCTTTCTTGATAACTGTTGTTGTACGCGAATTCCATAAGCCGCAAGCGCTCGTCCCACGCTCCTCCGTGGTCCAGAATATAGCATCGGATCATATCTTCCACAATCTGATTTACTCGCTCAGTCTGACCATTGGTCTGCGGATGATAAGCCGTGGAATATCTCAAATCTGTACCCAACCCTTCTTGAAGGCTCTTCCAAAAACGAGACGTGAACCTGGAGTCTCGATCTGATATGATACTTACGGATACACCATGCAATCTGACAACCTCTTCCAGATACAGCTCGGCTATCTTCCTCATCGGATAATCGATCTTAAATGGTACGAAATGAGCGCTTTTCGTTAATCTGTCTACAATTACCCAAACTGAATCATGCCCCTTAGGCGATCTCGGTAAGCCGGTAATGAAATCCATCGAGATACTCTCCCACTTCCACATCGGAATCTCCAAGGGAGTCAGCTTGCCTCCAGGCCTCCCATGGTCGGCTTTCACACGCCTGCAAGTGAAACACTCTGAAACAAATCTGGCTATGTCCTTCTTCATCCCGCACCACCAGGCAATCTGTTTTAAATCTTGATACATCTTGGTAGACCCTGGATGGTAGGCAACACTAGATCCGTGGGCGTCTCTGCACATCATATCCCGGATGTCTCCAACTGCGGGGATGCAAAACCTACCACGGTACTTCAAGGTACCCGCGTCATCTATAGAGAAGTGTGGTAATTCACCCTTCTCAGCTCGAAGATACAAATGCAGAAGATCGGGATCGTCCTTCTGATGCAGTCTCGTAAGCGTAATCCACGAAGGTTCTGCTACTACTATGCTACTCTGCAAATCACAGCTTCCCACAGAAATGCCCATCAAAAGAAACTCTTCCACTAGACGCTCGGCGGAAAGATTAAAAATCTTACCTGACTTGCGACTCAAGGCATCAGCCACCACATTTGCCTTGCCCGGATGATACTGAATTTCGACATCATAGTCGGCCATGTACTCCAACCACCGCCGCTAGCGCAGATTCAATTCTTTCTGAGTGAAGACATACTTCAAACTCTTATGATCCGTGAAAATCTTGCACTGCGCGCCATATAGCAAATGTCTCCACAATTTCAACGCATAGATCACAGCTGCAAACTCCAGGTCATGCGTAGGGTAGTTCCTCTCGTGAGTCTTTAGCTGTCTTGACCCGTACGCAATCACCTTTCCGCCCTGCATCAAAACGCAGCCCAGACCGACATGCGACGCATCCACATATATATCATACTCACTACCCTCCGTAGGCAAGGACAAAATTGGAGCCGAACATAGCATTCTTTTTAGTTCCTCAAAAGCCTTCTCACACTTACCATCCCATATAAAAGCTACGTTCTTCTGCGTCAACCTGATCAACGGCGCGGACAAGGTAGAGAAGCCTTCTATAAATCTTCTATAATAACCAGCCAAACCCAAGAAGCTTCTGATCTCTTTGGGGGTAACAGTCTCGCCCATTCCATAACCGCAGCGATCTTTTCTGGGTCCACCGATATTCCCTCCTTATTAATCACGTGGCCTAGAAAAGAAACTTGAGGCAACCAAAACTCACATTTGCTCAGCTTGGCGTATAACTTGTGGTCTCTCAGAGTCGCCAAGACCAGCCGCAAATGTTGATCATGCTCCTCCGCATCCTTAGAATACACCAAAACATCGTCTATAAAGACAATCACGAACTTATCTAGGAAATCCTTGAAAACTCTGTTCATCAAATCCATAAAATCTGAGGGCGCATTAGTCAAACCAAATGACATAAACAAAAACTCAAAATGCCCATGACGAGAGCGGAACGCCGTCCGCGGAAGATCTGACTCCCGAATCCTCAACTGGTGATAGCCCGAACGAAGATCTATCTTGGAAAACACGGCACTACCATGCAGTTGGTCAAACAAATCGTCGATTCGCGGTAAAGGGTACCTGTTCTTAATAGTAACCTTGTTCAGCTCTCTATAGTCGATGCATAACCTCATCGACCCATCCTTCTTTTTAACGAACAGCACTGTCGCACCCCAAGGCGAAGAACTCGGCCTTATAAAGCCTTTTGCCAATAACTCATCCAGCTGAACTCGCAACTCTTCCAGCTCTCGCGGGGCCATCCGGTACGGCGCCTTTATAATAGGACGTGTGCCTGGCTCCAAATCTATCGCAAACTCGACATCTCGATCGGGTGGGAGACCGGGAAGATCGTCAGTAAACACATCAGAGAAGTCACACACCACAGGAATCTCTTCTAAGCGGGGCACACTAACAATCGTCCCTACCAGAGAAACCACGCAGGCAAAATAGCCAGAAACAAGCAACTTCCGAGCACGGACCGCAGAAATGACTGGAGACTCCTGGAGAGAATATCCATAAATGCTCCCTGGCTGACCGTTGTCTTTGACGAAGTCCAAGCGCTTACCCTTGCACTGGATCACAACATCGTACCTTGACAACCAGTCCATGCCCAAAATAACGTCGAAGTCCTCCAGGTTAATCACCTTCAAATCTGCCTTGGCTAGAAAATCTCCTAACAAAATCGGGCAATCTAGAACTCCCAGGTCCGTAACCACAGAGTCACCGGAGGGTAACTTAACGCAGAAGGCACCACCACCACGATCTAGGCCCAAACTAAACCGCTCCACGAAGGCTCTAGCCACAAACGAGTGGGTAGCGCCGGAATCGAAGAGAACGCGCGCCTAGCGGCTCTTTACCTTAAATCGTCCTACGAATTGCACACGCATCTAAGGCAACAAGCGCTAAAACGAAAGCTACAACCAAAAAAAGAAACGTAACGAAACGACTGGGGAGGAGTCGAACCTGAGATAACCTGGGTCGAGGTCTGCGCTTCGTATGCCGAAAGCACATTCAGCTTCCCCTTTCCTTTATCCATTTGCTGAGGCGGTGGCAAAGCCTGGAGGGGAACTGGCTACAGAATAGGCTGAGTCTGAGGGCACCTCGTTTTGAGATGACCCTTCTGGCCGCACTGAAAACAGACCTTATCTTTTAACCAACAACGGGCAGCCTCATTCCCCTTCCTTCCACACAAGGCACACCCCAAGTCTCCCCTGGAAACAGCCTGAATTGCGTGCACCTGTTCCTTCTTCAGCGCTCCCAACCTTTTGAAACACTTCTCAAAGGGGTGGTCTGGCCGGCCACAAAAGCTACAAATCTCTTTGACCTTCTTTCTCGAGACAGCATCAGGTTCCTGAGGGCTCTTCCCTCCACCGGACTTCCGCTTATCCTTCCTTAACTGCTGGCCTCTATTCTTGGCATTCTCAATGGCCTCAACTCTCAAGGCAGCTTCAACCACGCTGGCATAACTGACTGCTCCATAGGCATTCGCTAACTGCTGAATGTCGCTTCTTAGTCCACCCAGAAATCGCTTAACTCGGTCTGCCTCAACACTCACCAGACCCGGAGCAAACCGACTCAACTTACTAAACTCAATCTCATACTCACTAACCGTGAGTTTCCTCTGCTTTAAATGAAGAAAGTCATTCATTAGCCGGTCCCGTTCGACTGAAGGCAGAAACTTACTTAACAACATCACCTTAAATGACTCCCAAGTGCAACCTGCCACTAAGCTCTCTTTCTCTCTCAGCCACCAGTTCTTTGTTAAGCCCTTGAGCTGGTAGGCAGCGAGCATCACTCTCTGATCGTCTGTAATCCCTGAGTAAGAGAACATCTCCTCGATGGTAATCAGTCAGTCGTCCAAAATCATGAAATCTGCCTGCCCATCATAGGTAGGGGGTCTCAGCCGCTGAAACTGGGATATGAACGCCATCTCCGGAGGCACCACAGCCAAAGGCACGGGAGGAGCAGGAGGGGCAGGAACAGCTACCCCCTCTGCGGGGTTCTGAGCTCTAGGGGTCTGTCCCGCCACCACTGCAACAAGGGACTGAATCTGAGCATGCATAGCCACTACCTGCCTCGATAACTCCTCATTACTCTGCCGCAGGCTTTCCACCAACGCATCGCTCTGCGCTCCTGACGTCTCACCCTCGGATTGTGGGGTCGATCTCGTCGCAGGACGTCTCGCCATCCTAAAATCGCACAAGCTTTAGGCAAATCCTAGCCCATCAACTAGAACAAAACTACCCGGTACGGACAAACACACTTAAATATGAACTTCAACTGCAAAACTTGCTCCGGGAGTTGTTTTTACCATGATGATGTTATGCTTATCCTAAGATGGTTCACCACCATCATACTAACTCATGTGCCTAAACCATGAATGCATGCATTTGTATTCTTTTTGACTCAAAACCATGTGTGTACATATGTCATCTTGCAAATCTTTAGCTTGGCACGTTGTGCTTATGAAATATTATGCTATGCATGATGTGCTATGCATTCTAAAAAGGCCTTAGTGCATGTCATGGGCGGCGTACACATGAAAATGGTATGCATCCCAACTACATAACATTCTCATGTAACGAAAGACGAAAACGTGCTAGCCGCATTCATGTGGTGAGGTTATGCATCACATACTACATAACCTTCACATGTTGTCTCCTATGGTGGATCCATATACAAACACATATTATGCATCTCATACTACATAATATATCATGTATTTTTCTTTATGCTCATGAGTGTAGTGTTCGTGCTTCAGCCAAGACGTGCCGATGACATATCGGTGTGTGAATGGTATGATGCTAAACACTAATGCAGACAAGGGAAAGGTTGCCCAACCATTTGTCAAGCAACCTCCCTCTGATACTAACTGTCACAACCCGCATTTTTTCAACGGTAAAATCATATCAGAGTAAGAGAAAACATGTGCCGTGATGCCACGTCATGTAGGGGATAACTGCACACGCTCAGGCAAAACTCCAGATGTTAGATTTTAAGGAAAAACGTTGATTAAATATGAAAGAAAATCAGTTAAGTTGGATGGATGTATCCCTCGGCAAAGCGGATCAGCTAGTCCACAGTTAAAATTATACTTATACGCAGCAGAAAGTACTTTGGTTCAATTAAGTTGACACCCTAAATAAGCACGAGAGTCCCCGGGGGACGACTCATGGTATGCACGACTCTAAGGTGAATATTATAGGTATAAAAGATAGTGTTTTACGCTGAGGCAAAATAGTGTCTTTGTTTTAGAAAACATGTTATGCATGAAGTACATATATTAATACTTTTAGGTTTTTAAAATATCTAACATGCAACCTAGCATAAATCCTTCCCAGAAGCAAGTAACCAACCACATATAGGCAAAATCAGCAGTTTAATTTCATATTCAGCATCACAAGAAGCCACCAGTGGGCGTCAACAACCTGACACGAACCCACTGGCGAGTATGTATGTCTATACAGAAAGTAAGGAACTACCTCACAACAAAACGGGGATCAGCTGTCTCAGCAACCCTAGAGGCCACCCACAGCCCCTCCAAAAGAACTAGCCGCTGAACTGGCTACAACTTGGACCTGAGGCATTCAAGAAAAGAACACCTTAGCAAGGAAACAATCGGAAAGGTAAATAGAGCAATAGATTAATTAACAAATAAGAAGAAGGGTTTACCAACCCGGCAACCAACTGCTATAAGCAAAAGAAAAGGGGATGACAGTAAGAAAAGAATGCTATCAAAAACACCGCAGAGCACACCAAGTGCGAGCAATAAAACCAATATGCCTTACCAAGAGAGCCTGCAACAGCACCAAGACATATACATATGCCAAAAGAAAAGAAAGCATAAACAGGAAAGGGACTAACAGTCCTAACACGTGGGTAAGTGGCAGTGGTCAAAACATGGGTCTGAATACATAACCAAAATCAGACCCAAAAAGGGTTAAGGGGATCAAACAGTGGCAGCTTTAGGGTCCCACACACACCAACCCAAACCGGGGAAAAAGGCGGTGGCCACAGCTCTCCACATAAAACCACCCCTCCAGAGGTCACCAAAACTCCACCACCTGCCATAACCCAAGAGTCGGCATGCAGAATTTAGCCGAACACCCAAAGCCCCCCTCCTAGGGAAAAGTCCCACTAACAGTCCTAAGAAACACACGAACCCAAGGCAAAACGTCGGGTCCAACCGACGCGGCCTTGCACGCCTAACCAAAACCAACCACGAGTCTCCCTGACCCCAAAACAAGCGCAACACCCAGGGTCGACACAATATGTCGACACCACGACAAACCGGTGTCGACACAAGGTGTCGACACAACGACAAACCGGTGTCGACACAAGGTGTCGACACAACGACAAACCGGTGTCGATACAAGGTGTCGACACAACTGCGGCCGGTGTCGACACAAGGTGTCGACACAAGGTGTCGACACTGCCGCGGCTGGTGTCGACACCAAATGTCGACACCACAGCGGCTGGTGTCGACACCAAGTGTCGACACCACTGCAGCCGGTGTCGACACAAGGTGTCGACACTGCCGCTGCTGGTGTCGACACCAAGTGTCGACACCACTGCGGCCGGTGTCGACACAAGGTGTCGACACTGCCGCTGCTGGTGTCGACACCAAGTGTCGACACCAGTGCGGCCGGTGTCGACACAAGGTGTCGACACTGCCGCTGCTGGTGTCGACACCAAGTGTCGACACAACTGCGGCCGGTGTCGACACAAGGTGTCGACACTGCCGCTGCTGGTGTCGACACCAAGTGTCGACACCAAGACTGGCCTGGTGTCGACACAACGGTGTCGACACCCCAACTGGCCGGTGTCGACACAACGGTGTCGACACCCCAACTGGCTGGTGTCGACACAACGGTGTCGACACCCCAACTTGCTACAGGAGCCAGATCCAGCAAACGACCAAAAGCAAGAACAAGGATTCTCTCTCTCCCTCTAGAGTACAACCTCCATCGACAATGGCAACTACTTGACCTAAACCGAACCGAAACTGTCCCTAATAGAGCCTTGTCCTTCCTTTGCCTCGCGGCGAGTTGTTGATCCACGGTCTTCGCCACCTTTGACGGAGGGGCTGGCTGTCCGCCACCCGGCCGCTTCTTGGCCGGGACCGATGGGATGTCGCGCTGGGCGGCATCCGCAGCCTGCGCACGGGCGAGAACCCCGTGGGGAATACGAGCGCTCTCGTAAGGAGGGTGAAGAGGGATGTCGCGCTCGCCTGACAGAAGGAAGGGGTGAGATAAAGGAAGAAAGAGAATAAGGTATAACAGCGGCGAGTGACAAACCTCCCCCCGGCAGGACAGCGGCGAGGTCGTCAAGATGGCGGCGCAAAAACGCGACCTCAAAATTCTTCCCAGCGAAGAACGCGCACAGGTCAGCTTCGTGGCCGCCTAGGCTGGGGGGCCGGTAGCTCGCCTCGCTAAGTTGAACCGGCGAGAAGGGGACGTTGCCGAAGTCCCCTTTGACGAACAGGAATCTCTTGAGCCAATTGTGACTCTTGTTAACTGTCTCCCGCACCTTGAGGTGGGCGCTGGAGAAGTAGGTCGTCCCGTCTCGATTCGCCCGGAAGGAGAACAGCTTCCGAAATACGGCGAGGCTGAACTCCACTCGCTCCTCTCGCAGGAAGCAGGCGAACCCCACCATGACGGCGATGGAGTTCGGGGTCATCTGGCCCAGGACGACCCCGAAGTATTTCAGCACCTGGCGCACCTCGGGCCACAGGGGGAGTCGCAGGCCTACTACAAAGTGAGCGAGAGGGATGGCGAGCTCATCCCTAGACAAGTCGTTGATCTTCTCCCCATCCCCGGGCCGCCTCGCAGAAAAGCCCGGCGGAACGTGGTCGCTAAGGGCATCCAGGTACTCGCGCTCAGAGAGGACGGCGCGAGGAAAATCGTGCTCGGAGAAGGTCCAAGCGCACTTGCTTTGGCCGTCCACGTCGCCGCCGCCTCCGCCCAATCCCATCGAGTCGCCGCCGAACGCACGAAGAAGAGCCAGAAGGCGAACACAGACGGTACTCTGCGGGGAACGGGAAGCAGGAGGGTTTGGATTCGGTGGAGAAATAAGGGCCTGCAAGGCCTATTTATAGGGAAAGAGAAAGGGCGGGAAACCTCCCGCCGAAAGATGGGGTGCGAATAGCAAAAATCAGTCCGACGGTTCGACTTCCCGCGCGCGACCGCACCTCAAGGGTCGATCCGGCACGGTTCTCGCCCGGCCGCAACCGCGGAAGACCAGTGCGGGCGAGCCTCAACCCGCACCCGCACGCTGTTCCGCGCGAGTCGGGAGAATCCCGTCTAGCGAGCCCCTCGGCTCGCCCTCGCCCTGATCAGCGCAAGAGGAAGAACGGACCTTTCCCTTAACCCACCCACAGAAAACAATAAAAACAGCATGATATTTCCAATGAACCTCAGCAGTAACAAGTTAGGCCCATAGGAGGGCTAAAAGAGTCGCTAGCGATTACAAATACAAGATAACTCCGAAATGACAACAACCTCGCGGTATCCCGCAAGCGAGGGGCAGACAACTGGGTCAGTACTCAACCCACTTCCACCTGTGCCGCCTCTTCGTTCCCGACCGAGGCGGCACACGAGGATCGTGGTAATCGCGAACCGCCACCAGCTCCCGCTGAGCCAGGCCGACCTGCTCCATGGCGCTCTTAAGATGCCCCTCGGCTCGCGTTATATGCACGCCTGGTGAGGTGACATCGTCGTCTTCCGCTTCGCGCGGAGGCCCCTCCAAGGCCGCGAGCCGGGCCTCGGTCTCGGCCTTGTCGTCATCGATCCTCTTCATGATCTCCTGCAGCAGCAGTGTGTGTTTCTGGAACAGCCGCGTCACATGCCTCTTCATCCCCACCGCATCGGTCGGGTCGCCCAGGTAGTCAGAAACACTGTCCACGTCGGGCGGAGGCGAGTACCCTTCGCTCATCTCGGTTTCAGGAGAGGCCCTGTTAAAGCCTGCAAACGGGGGGGGGGGGGGGGGGGGGTCGGAAGGAGCGAGCAAGAGACAAAGCCAACGATAAAATCCAACTCACCAGGGGTTGGCACGTCGCCCGCACCGACAAATGGGCGAGAAGAGCCCGGCCGACCCTGAAAGTTTCCTCCCTCGAGGGTCTCAAGAGATTTTCCCAGCCCGTGAGAAGACATCGGACGGGGAGTTTCCGGAGGTGGGCGGTCCGGAACCGGGGAACCAGCGACCTTCTCGGGCGACACGCAAGGGGGGCGATCCCCTCCACCATTCCCCACCTCTTCACAGGGAATCGCCTGCAAAACAAAAGGTCAGAGGTACAACAATAATCCATGGAAGGTCACGTACCCCGGGGACTACCTCGGCACCCGCCGCCGAGCTGGAGCCCGGACAGTCACCCGTCAGAGACCGCCTGACAATCTTTCCCTTCGCCGGCCTGAAGAGAGGGCCGGGAGACCCGCGTGATAACCAAGGGGCAGCCTCGAGGGCCTCCTCCTGAGTCTTCAGGCCCGCTGCCGCCAGGCGAGCTCGCACCTCTTCGCTGACCGGCATCGAGAAATTAAGATCTGCTCAAAGGAAATGAAGGGATCTAGGGAGCCTCCTCCAGGGGTTAGCGATGTGTATTTATAGCAGGATAGTGGGCCCCCACCAGAAGATTCCCTGCCAGCTCAGCACAGAGCTCGCCGAACACGCGGGTTGGATGATTCTTTCCGAGCTTGATTCAAGCTCAAAAAGAGCGGGGATTGTGTACAACCCTGTGTCCGGCGAGCGGGTCCCACCAGGGAGGTTGAGCAGGCCTGGCCCCGCGACCCGCACCCGAGTGACAAAACAGGCTATACGGCGGAAGGGTTGGCCCGCTCCCGCTCATTTCAGGCGAGCGAGCCGGCGAGGCAAGCGAGCTGGCGACCCGCGATTGGCGGGTCGATCGAAGTCGCGACGACCGCCGGCCACACGCGACCTGGCTGCCGATCCGCCCGGCAGAAGACAGGCAGCTCGCCCATATCGGCTCGCGCTCGCCCAGGGAGGATAGGCGAGCCACGAGGCCAGGCCGCGCCCGCCTCCTGCGGGGGAACTGAAGGCGAGCTGACCCCCCAGGGGTGCGAATAGCTACTCAGGACAGCGGAGCCTCGATGTTGGCAGACCAGGTTGGACTGCGCATAGCTATTCAAAACAGCGGAGTTTGGCTGTTGGCAGACCCAACCAGGGGCCTTTTTGGTATTTCCAGGTCAGTCCTTTTGGTTATTGGCAGTTCAGATTCTGAAAATCTATAAATAAGACCCAAGGGGTACCTCAGAGGGGATGCTGGGAGTGCCTCCTTACTCTCATTTTCAAGTGTTCTCTAAGGGTACCTTAGCTCGGCTCTTGGCTAAGGAGGGGAAGCGCTCAGAGATCTTCCGGGTTTGTGGTGGGACCTCCCTGCCGAGCCCTTGGGTCTGTTCTCTCTTGTCTCTCTCGTTGTTTTTCTTGCAGGAGCAAAGTAGGCGCGCGAGACCACCCCTTCCCCAAGGGTCGAACTCCACAAGAGACCGGATTCCGGTTTCAACACTTAAGGCTAGGTATAAAACTTGGTCTACCTTTCTCATTGAGAATAAATTCTCAAGGGGGAAAATAGACAAGACTCTATTCCTTAAGGAATATAAAGGCAAGTTAATCCTAGTTCAGATATATGTTTATGACATTATCTTTGGTTCAACAGAAAACAACCTTTGTAGAAAGTTTGCCAAACTTATGCAAGGGAAGTTTGAGATAAGCAGTATGGGTGAGCTTAAATTCTTCTTGGGACTCCAAGTTAGACAGACTGATGATGTCTTCTCCATATCTCAGTCTAAGTTCACCAAGGAGTTGATTAAGAACTCTGGCATGGAGTCAGCCTCCACCATGAGAACTCCTATGGGGTCAAGTATGCCTATAGGCAAAGATGATGCAGAAAATCCTGTAGATGAATCTTTGTATAGAGGGATAATTGGCTCCCTTTTATACTTAACTGCTAGTGGACCATACATCATGTATTCTACATGTGTCTATGCTAGGTATCAAGCAAGCCCTAAAGAATCTCATTATACTGCAGTTAAAAGAATTTTGAGATATCTCAAGGGAACACCTAATCTTGGCCTTTGGTACCCTAGGAATAGAGATTTTCTACTGACTGGGTATTCAGATGCAGACTTTGCAGGATGCAAAGAAGACAGGAAAAGTACTACTGGCACATGTCAGTTTCTAGGTGGTAGATTGGTGTCCTGGAGCAGTAAAAAGCAGACTAGTGTGGCAATATCGACTACTGAGTCAGAATATGTTGCTGCAGGCAGCAGCTGTGCTCAGCTTTTATGGATGCAACATCAACTTGAAGACTAAGGTATCAAGGTAAGTAGAACTCCATTATTTTGTGATTCTACAAGTGTTATTTCTATTGCTAAAAATCCTGTTTCACATAGCAGAACAAAGTATATAGAAATTAGATTTCATTTCATTAGAGATCATGTAGAAAACAAAGATATAAATTTAGAATTTGTCAATACTAATAATCAAGTTGCTGACATGTTCACTAAACCATTAGAAGAAACTAAATTCAATAATTTCAAAATTAAATTAGGTATGTTGAACCTAGAATAGAATGATAAATTTGTTTAAGTATTTCTGTGTGGACACATAAATAAGTCTGTGTCGACACATAAATAAGTCTGTATCGACACTTAGTAGTTGCTGTCGACACTTCTAGAAAGTTGTGTCGACACATCCAAAAAGTTGTGTCGACACTTAGGAAGTGGTGTCGACACAGAGTATTTCTGACACTTAGTTTGGTGTCGACACATAAAGTAAATTGTGTCGACACATCAAGGATGTTGTGTCGACACTCAGTTTGCTGTCGACACATAATCGTAAATACCTTTGTCAAGACCTTAGAAGTCTGTGTCGACACCGTCTCAACAGTGTCGACACATTAAGTGTATTTCCACGCGCCTCTTGACCTTCTGTGAAGAAACATATAAATAGGTGGAAGCAAACCCTGTCGACACACTCTCCATATTCTCGAGACCAAATCCCTGTGTCGACAGTTTCTTTCTCTTCCCAATCCTAAATCTCTTTCATTCCCCATGGCACCCAAACACGACGACAACATTAACGAGGGTTATGAACTCATTCGTGATGCCTTTGACGTTGCGGAACCCGAAATCAAAGCTGTGATTACCCTAATCACAGACAATGGATTAGAATACCTGGTGTCAGAAACGATAAAGATTTGGAAGAAGGAGATCCTTGAATTTTATGCAGCAGCATCTCTAGATTCAACATGTCTAATGATCAGGTCCTCAATTCAAGGCACAAAGGTCAAACTCACCTTGAAGAGTTTAAGAAAGACTCTACACCTACCCAGAGTTCAAGAAGAAGATGAGGTTGCATCTTCCAAGACCAGGGAAGCTCTCCAATGGCATGGACTGGATCCCACCACTAAGATTGGATCTTCTATGAATAGAAAGGGGATGAACTCCCAAGGAAAATTTCTTTCTAAAATTGTTAAAAAAAGTGATTCTATTCAAACCATGAGGACATGATAGGATATCTGCCTACATGCTCAGCCTCATGACCAGTGGCATCTTCAGGATCAACACTAACTGGTCTGCAGTGCTATTTGAGAAGCTAAAAGAAAGCTTCAAGAAACCAAACCTGTGGAGAATACTAAGTCTATATCTGGCTGCGACTATACCAGAAGTGATGCATCAGACAGCAGGATCTAAGATCAAACACATGAGAATGATGGATTTAAGAATACTCTCCAGATGGGAAAGGGTGCTCACAAAAGATGTTTCTACTCCACAAAAACAACTACCACAAAAAAGGAAGAAACAAACCCCCAGGAAACCTGAATCTTCTAGTGATTCAGAAAAACTAGTGACCTTCAGTTCAGATGAAGAACAACAAGAATCTGCAAGGAAATCACCTGCCCCTAAGAATGTAGATGATAGTTAGATGCAGGGGGAGCAGATTCTAGAAAGCACCATCCAACTAGATCAAGTTCGGGAAGTGCCTCATCTAGGGGGAGCCAATGAGCTTTCTCCAGCTCAACAAGAGGCATTACCTTCAGAAGTTGCTCATGAGAAAGAGCAAGCTGGAGTAGAGAGTGAAATAGCCACTCAAACTATCCTTGAGGTAATACATGATATTAATCAAACTATACTAGATACTAAGCGAGATACAATAACTGTGCTTCTAACTAATGTTGAACAGACAAACCGTGACAACATCCCTGCACAGGATATACCAATGGATGACACATCTGTATTAAATGATGCCCCATTAACTGTACAAGATACAGATGTTCCACTTGTACAAACTCAACAAGAATTCACTCTTAAAGAGTTATTTCCTGATATTCAGGAGGCAAGTACTAAGGGGGAGTTGACTAGGACTGAGAAGTAGCTGCACTCTAGTCCTAAAGAGCCAGTTGAAATAGACAGTTCATCAGCTTGTGAAGATGATGAGGAAGCCTCAAATGCAAAGAAAAGTAAACTGATGGTCTACAGAAAAAAGTGCTCAAGCTATAAGAGAGCTTTGCAAACAGTCACTCGACAACCAGACCCAGCAGTTGACTACAGTTCACTGTTGGTGGCTCTGCAGGTTAAACTGGATGAACAAATAGCAGCCATGGAGAAATATATGGATGAAAGTCACAAAGACCTCCAGTTCACCTTGTCTCAAGACATTAAATCAATGAGATTTGAAGTCAATCAGAATAAGAAGGAGATGATAGACTACTTCCATAAGAGAGGTAATGCTGTAGTTTATCTGGCCAAGCAGCAATAAGAGGCCAGGACTCAAATTGATGGCATAGTAGTTAAGCAAGGATATGTTCTGGAAAATTAGCTAAGGATGAATGATAATCTTACTGAATCAGATAATGTGATTGTTACTGAGTTAAAAAATACTGCAACCGCATTAACTGAGGAAAGAGCTAAAGAGAAGTCCGAGTTTGATAAGAAACTTCAAGAAGATTTAGCCACTTTCCAATCTGCCATTCAAGACTCTCAAAAGATCATATCTGCTCGGCTATAGAAGTTTAAATCTTATTATACAGAAGGCACCAACTACTTAGCTGATCAAATTAGATTTCAGAAAGATGATCTCAGGAATCATATTGAGAGAGAAGTCATAAAGGGGGAGAGGTTGTTAGTCACTGCAGGCTCTGATCATGCCAAATGGATAAATAATTCTATTAGAGCCACTATTGGATATCCACTCTTGTGTGATGATGATAATACAGCTGAGTCAGGCATTCAAGCTGCAGGAATTGAAGGGGGTCAGCAGGAGGTAGCTCAGATCATATACCCCCCTTCTAACTTTGAGGGAATTCAACAACTGGTTCACTAGATGTATAGCCCTCCAGAGGCTACTAAGAATGTTATAATTGAGAAAGAGAACATGTCTGAGGCTACATTAAAGAGAGAGCAAGAAGCTCAACTTTTAAAGAAAAGATTTAGAGAGCAGGCTGAATCAAAGCCAGATTTTGAAAGATGGAGTCCCACTTCAAGGAACATAATACTCACTGCCTTGCAAGCAGTGAAGGATAAAATGCATGATAGAGAAAATTGATATTCTGAACTAGAGTGGAACAAGTATCAGAAGAGGCAAGATGTCATATATCAGTTTAGAAGAGATCAAAAAGATGGAAAGATACCTGCTACTGCTGTGGAGCCCAGCAAATACTTCTCTAAGCCTTACCATTATTTTGAAAGGCAGAAGATCAAGACTGAAGAGCTTAAGAAGAAAGATCTTAAAGGAAAGGAGCCAGCTGATTTTGTAAAACAGTCAATAATTATTCAATTAATTAATATCAATTAATTAATTAATTTAGTAAAGCAGTCAGACAATTGCAACAAATCATTAATTATGAAGAAATTGAAGATCTGACTTCTGATAAATTTGGGTTTAGCCGAGTTATTGATAAGAGAAACCACATTATTATATATCTATCCCTTAAAAGATACAACCACTTCAAGAGCACATTTGTGAAATATGAAATTTGAGAGTTGCATCAACCGAGACAAATGGGTTAAAAATTGTATACTTAGAATTGATTAGGCACAAAAATCAATTAAATGAGTAAACTATAATTATAAATCAACTAATTGTACATATCAAGCATATTAGACTTCATAGTTAAACCCTGCACGCTTGAATGTGTCACAGGTCAGCGAGGATCTCTCATATCATGATATTTCAAAAGAGGAATTATCCTTCAGTTTTTCTTAACATTTCACAAACTAAAGTAGAAATAGAAAGCAATGACGTGAATATTCTCTATATTCTAAAATATATCTATTTAAATTAGAAAAAAATGATGGAGGGAGGCATTTACCTGTAGAGCAGCCTGTGATGCCAAAACTTGTTGGGGAGTAAAGCTTTTTTCAAAATACTAATGCCTGCTCAAGAGGGACTTGATCCGGCTGAGAATTACCATAAGTATTAAAATTCCAAAAAAAAAATGTAACTTCCATTAGTTATTGAATGAAAATGTTACTTCAGTAAGAAACTAAATTGAACTCCTCTACTTAGAAGTGATTCAACAAAGGAAATACAGAGAAATGCAGTTTAGAGCTTGAATAAAGTGCTAGAGTTGATACATGCAGTTTATTAGGTAGATATATGAAAGATAAATGCAGTTTAGGGCTTGCAGGTAGTGCTACAGCGATTCCACTACGGGAAAAATTGAAAGAACTTAAAACAATGGACAATGCGGAGCAGGCTCCCGTCCATTGATGAAGGGGCTTGCAGGAAGGGGATTTGAGGAATTTATTTAGAGCAGTAATAATTCGCTCCTATGGAAACATGTTCCTAAAAAAACCAAAAAAACGATGCATATTGCATGGAGAAGAAGAGACAAAAGAGAACAAAAGTTGAAAACCAAACGCAAAGTAGAAAAGTTGAAAACCTGAGCAAGATGATACTGCGAGAAGCTTGCCAGAAGGAGGGAGAAGCTTCAGAATCGAGATGGAGGAAGAGCTCTTGAGGTGAGGCACTGTGGAGGGGATTTGAGGCACAGTATAGGAGATATAAATGCTGCTTTCAGCGGGGCACCGTCGAGGGGGGTGGGGAGAAAATCAGTCCTTACTTGCCGTTCAAGAGTAGAGCGCGGCGAGGGAGCATGGGGGCGCGGGTAGCTTCATTGCTGGCGGGATTTAATTTTGAGGGAGAGCAGGGGAAGGATTTGATTTTGCGGGTAGGAGTTGTCCTGTGTTGATAATAATCATAATATAATAAATCAAACTGTTGACTAATGTGCAGGGAGTTGTCCATTCTTTAAGCAGGTGGCAGTTGTTCTTGAAAATATAGTGGGCACCATAAAGTAAACTGTTGACTATTGCAAACTGTTGTCTTGTTGATAATATAATAAAGCAAACTATTTAGAAGGTAGTTGTCCTTATCATAATTAATAATGTGCAGGTGGCAGTTTTTGATCAAAGGGTAGCAATTCTTTGATGCAATTTGATCGGACGGTCAAAAATAAAAGCTTGGTGTGACTTTGAAATATGTATATTACTTTATATAATAAAGATTAGTGACCTCACACAAATAGGGCAAGATTTTTGGATCCCTAGTTGGATTTGGGCTAGGTTCACTAATTAGGATGAGTTTGACCCATATTGTATAGCCATGGTGTAGTCTTTGAGTTTTATAGTTTAGGCTAAGTCATTAGGTTCAACCTTGATGGACCAGGCAGTAGAAGACTTCAGGAGACTCAAGACTTAGAAGAAATCAAAGTTCAGCATATAAGTTCGACGTTCATCGAACTCAGCTCAATGATCGTCAATCGAAGATCGATGAACTCAGAATAAATTCTTTGAGTTGAGCTCGACGATATTCGAGCTCAGGTCGACGAAGTCTGGAGTTTAGCTTCAATACATTATTTCCAGATTAATTTCTATGAACGTAGCTCGACAAAGACAGATTATCATCTCGACGAACTTGGAGCGCAGATTAAGCAAGTTATCTCCAGAATGCAGTTCGCGGAGCTCAGGTCGACGAACAAGTTTTCTCAGGTCGACGAATAGGATTTCAAAACTCGACGAACTTGGATCTCCAGTTGACAAAATCTGTTCAGAGGTCGAAGATTTCTGTCCAAGCCTGACTTAGAGTTTTTCCCTCCATTTTTGTTCTTATTCCATATATTATTTAGCAGTAATTTTCAGAAGTAATTAATGCTCATATTCGCTGAATATAGCCCAGCATTAATTATGATCTTCATCAGGATAATTACTTGCTTAATTTATTGGGACAGTTGGGGAAAATCATTAAAGACAATATTCTCCAGCCGATTTTCATTCTCCAGACAACCAGCAATCAATGCTTCAGATTCAAATTTCAAAGGAGAATTTCAATAGAGAATATAAAAGAGATTTTCTCTTTCAGATGGCAAGCAGTGATACAGATATATAGAGATAGAAATATAAATAACCAGAGAATACAAAAAAAAAACTCTCAGAAATTCTCTGTGCAGAAAACAACCTGTTTTCACCTTGATCTTATTGAAGACTGAAGAAGAACAACAAACACAAATCAAGAGTATTCTTCAACTTCAACTCTAGGAGCTTTCAAGGACAACATAATTTGAATCAGTCAGAAGTTCCTGGATTACTTCAAGTCAAGGCTGAAGACCTACACCCTGAGCAAGGCTCCAAGTGATTTCTGAAGGAGCTCTTGACAACAGCAATCCACTAGTCTTCTCTGTTGATTAGAGAAAGAGAAGACACCATCAAATCTCTCTCCGCACACTGGTAAAAGGGTTTATTAACTCCAATCAAAATTTTATGCTTTGTTTTGGGCACCTGATCAAAAGCTCAAAGGGTTGTGAGATCTGCCTTCAAATAGATCTTGTGGGGACAGGGCACCAGAGCAAAAACCTGTTGGTGGAAGGGCACCTGATCAAAAACCTATAGTGGATTCCTACTATGGTGGTAGAATAGTGGATGTACCATAGTTTAGGAGAACCACTATAAATTTCTTGTGTCGTCTGGTTGCCTATTTTCTTTGTGCTGTGATAGATTAGTTTGCTGTGCTGTGGTAGATTAGCTTAAATTATCTTTCCTTTCTATTACTACTACTGGTATCACTACATTACTCTGATAATATTTAAAACAGCCAAAAATTATTAATTACTCTATTCACCCCCCCCCCCCCCCTCTAAAGTAAATCAGATCTAACCCCTATCTTTCAATTTTAACATCTGTAATAATCTGAGACTTCTTTCGCCCGTCGACGGGCTTAATTCCTGCTGCACGTTGTGTCTATTATGTTGTTTTTTGGTTTTCTTTGGGTGGGTATGGATGAAGTCATCTTGCACGACCACCGCTTCTTTATGCGGGCGCGAGATTGTTGAATCGGCTTGCCCAGCCCGCCAATCTGATCATCACGGGAGTGGGCCGGGAACTCGCTGGTTGCGAGTCTCCCTGGCTTGCCTATGGTTTCGCGCGGGTGCGAGCCGCAGCTTGCCCGCCTCTTGCACGGACACTGGTGGGTTCAATTTTCTGCTGGATGGTCCTTGTAGCGATGATTGGAGCCGGGAAGTTGAACCGTCAGGCCTCTTTTTGCTATCCACACTTTTCTCACTGTGGGATGTTTTCCATCCCTTTTTCTTTCTATAAATATGCCCTGCTTGCCCTTGCTTATTGTTAGAAAGTAGAGAAAAGAAGCGAAAAGTAGAGAACAAGCGAATAAACTTTTGAATAATCGAAATTTTATTATCCAAAAAAGATATCATTTACAAAGGTATGGCCTCCCTTATATAGAATGGAGGAGATAAGAAAGAGAGTATACAAACAATGTGGGACTAAACATTTACAGTACTGGGCGGCTAGAATAATGGAGACCGCATAGGCCGCGCGGTTAGACAGATGGGCTAACCGCTCGGCAACTCCAGCAGGATAGAACAGGCCGCAGAGGTAGACCGATAGACCGCCCGGTCTCCAGGCACCAGATAGACCGCCAGACCGCACGGTTAACAAACCGCTGGATCAGACCGCTAAGCCGCCCGGTCTAATACTTCAACACTCCCCCTCAAGCTGGAGCATAGATATCAATCATGCCCAGCTTGTCACAAATGCAGAAGAAGGAAGTAGAAACCGGCTTGGTGAAGATATCTGCCAACTCCTTGTTAGAGGTGACAAAAGGAGTACAAATCTGTTTCTTCAAAATCTCCTCCCGAATGAAGTGACAGTCAACCTCTATATGCTTCGTTCTCTCATGAAAGACCGGATTCCTGGATATGTGTATAGCGGCCTTGTTGTCACAGAACATAGGGAGAGGACAATCATATACCTCGCCCAGGTCAAGCATGAGAGCCCGCAACCACTTTAACTCACACGTAGTTGACGCCATACTCCGGTATTCTGCTTCGGCACTGGATCTGGAAACAACAGACTGTTTCTTGTTCTTCCAACTTACGAGATTACCTCCAACAAAGGTACAAAAACCTGACGTGGATTTACGATCGCCTTTGTCATCTGCGTAGCTTGAATCTGAGTAGGCCTCAACCCTCAGATGGCCATTCTTCTGGAAGAGTAACCCTCTGCCCGGTGCTGCTTTGATATACTCTAAAATCTTCAGGGCGGACTGAAGATGACACTCCCTGGGAGCTTGCATAAACTGACTGACCTTTCCTACAGTGTAGGCGATGTCGGGTCTAGTCACCGTGAGATAGATGAGTTTGCCTACCAAACGTCTGTACCGTGTGACATCAGATAGAGGAGGCGATTCATCCGTCCACGTTTTGTCCTCTCCAACAGCCATGGGAAGATGAGCTGGTTTGGCACCTGTCAAGCCTGCTTCTCGAAGAAGATCAAGGGCATACTTCCGTTGAGAGAGAACCAATGAGTCAGGCTTCCGAGAGATTTCTATCCCCAAAAAGTATTTTGGGGAGCCCATATCCTTCGTGACCAAGTGCTGACGGAGGTGCTTCTTCGTCAAGTCCACCCCATCTTGGTCATCACCAGTAAGGAGAATATCATCCACATATACGGCTAAAACCACCAGTCCCGAGGCCGTTTTGCGAATAAACAAGGAGTGATCGGCCGAACTCCTTTGAAAGCCGATGGTTGCCACAATACCACTGAATTTTTCGAACCATGCCCGAGGGCTCTGCTTTAGGCCATAAATGGCCTTCTTCAAATGACAGACACGTGTCTCCCCCTGAGCAACATACCCAGGAGGTTGCTCCATATAGACGTCCTCCTGAAGATCGCCATAGAGAAAGGCATTCTTCACATCAAGCTGGGAAATAGCCCAAGCCCGGTTAACGGCCACAAAAAAGAGAACCCGGATGGTGCTGAGGCGAGCAACCGGAGAGAAGGTATCAAAGTAATCAACGCCATAAGTCTGAGTAAAGCCCTTTGCCACCAGCCGGGCTTTGTAGCGATCCACAGAGCCATCGGGGCGAAACTTCACAACAAAGACCCAGCGACAGCCAACCACATCAGTGCCCACGGGAGGAGGAACCAGTGTCCAGGTACCCCGTTCAGTAAGAGTAGCCATCTCCTCATCCATGACAGACTTCCAATGAGGGAGAGCGAGAGCCTCCTGGTAGGTACGGGGAGTAGAAGTAGCAGAGATGGCCAAGGCAAACGACCTGCGAGAAGGAGAAAGCTGATCATAAGAAACAACAGCCGTGAGCGGGTGTTGAGTACACGCCCGCACCCCTTTGCGAAGGGCAATGGGAACATCCAGATCATCGGGAGCGTCGGCGACAGGAGCGTCAGCGACCGGAGCGTCCGTGGCGGAGAAGGCTGGCCCGGGACTAGAGAGAGACGGCAGCGGAGAGGAGGGTGGAGGGGTGGGTGGGGAGACGGACTGGGAAGGAGTGGGTGGAGGAGGAGACGAAGGTGGGAAAACGTGAAGAGGTGTGGAAGAAACGGAGATATCAGAAGGAGGAGAAGGAAGAGAAGAGGAAGGAGAGAAATAGGAAGCATTTTCGAAAAAAAGTCACATCTGCGGAGACAAACTGCTTGCGGAGAAGGGGGTCAAAGCAGCAATAGCCTTTTTGAGTGGTAGAGTACCCCAAAAAGACACACTTGGTGGAACGGGGGGAAAGCTTGTCGCGGGTAGCGGAGGGAGCGTGAATAAAGGCCGTACAGCCAAAGACACAGAGAGGAAGAGGAAAAGGTTCCTGGTGGGGGTAGAGAAGGGAGAAGGGAGTCCGGCCGTGGAGGACCGTGGAGGGAATGCGATTGATGAGATAGCAAGCGAGAAGCACAGCGTAGCCCCAGTAGGAGCGAGGGACGTGCATCTGCGTCATGAGAGTACGCGCAACATCAAGCAGGTGACGGTTTTTATGCTCCGCCACCCCATTCTGTTGGGAGGTGTAAACACAAGTCGTTTGATGAATGAGGCCGTGTTGGTGAAAGAACGCGGAGAACTCATGAGACAGATATTCCTTGGCATTATCAGAACGTAAGACTTTAATAGAAATAGCAAATTGAGTCTTAATCAAAAAGTAAAAAGATTGCCAAACAGAAAATAGCTCAGAGCGATCCTTTAATAGATACACCCAGGTACATCGAGTAAAATCATCGATAAAAGTGACAAAATAGGAACTGCCCCTACCAACTGTGAGGGTAGGAGCAGGACCCCATACATCAGAATGAATAAGATCAAAAATGTGAGAGGAGCCACGACCTTGCTTCGGTGGGAAGGAGGAGCGATGATGTTTGCCAAGCTGACACGCATCACAGTTAAGCGGAGAACTGGTGGGAGGTAAGTGGGGCAGAAGCTGACGAATAAGTCGAGGAGGAGGATGTCCAAGACGAAGATGCCACTAAAGGAGATCGGTGGAGGAGGAGTAGGTAGAAAGAGCTGAAACATCGTCGAGGAAGTAGAGGCCGCCGCTCTCAGTCCCAGTAGCAATCGTCCGCTGGGTCCTCGGGTCCTGAAAAGAACAAGTAGTGGGAGTGAATAAAACGGAGCACTGAAGTTGCCGGCATAAAGTAGTAACTGATAACAAATTGCACGGGAACTTCGGGACATAGAGGGTATCCTCCAAGCAAAGCGAAGGAGTGAGTTGAACCATGCCCGTCCCATGAACCGGAGACGGGGAACCATCCGCCACACGAACTGGGGGTAAGCGGTCATGGGTCTCAAGACGGGAGAAGCAATGAGGGTTGCCCGTCATATGATTGGTGGCACCGGAGTCAATCAGCCATTTACCTTGGGTAATGACGTGGGCACTACCTGACGTCGTGGCCACAGAGGCAGACGGCCTAGAAGAGGCGGAGGCCGAAGAAGGAGCATCACCGGAAGGGCGAAGATGAGGATGTTTCTGCCAGCAGCGGTCAACAGTATGGCCAGTACGACCACAGTGAGAGCAGAAGAACCGGGAGGAACCCCGTCCGCCAGAGGAGCCACGGCCACTAGGGCCCCCCCGCTGAGCTTGGTGAGCAAAGGAGTCCTGGGAAGGGGGGGAGGCCAACAGAGGCCGCTGGAGGAGCGAAGTAACGGCGGCAATGCGAGCCGCAGTGGCATCCAAAGTAGAAGATTCCGCCTCACCCAAGATCTGCTGGCGGATCATATCATAAGAGTCGGGAAGACGAAGAAGATAACAAACAACCAGGAGTTCCTGGAAGTGTTTGTGCTGGTCGGCCAAGTCCGCGGAGAAGGGGCGATTCTGGAGGATTTCAGCCCCAAGAGCCTGAACCTGCTGATAAGCCGCAGCTGGGGACATGGAAGGGCGGGCGAAGAGGTCCGCATAGAGAGTATAAATGCGGGACGTCTGACCCCCCTTAGAATAGAGAGCAGCGAGGTGAAGCCATGCGGCCTTGACCGTCTCATCATGGCGAATGACGGGAAGGCACTCATCAGAAAGGTTGTTGGCCAGCCAGGTGCGAACAAGAGCATCACTCGCATCCCAGTCATCAAACTCAGGAGAGGTGCGAGGAGGAGGGTCATCGGTGAGGTGATGACGCTTGCGTTGAGAACGAAGGAGAAAGGTGAAAGAAACACTCCAATCGTGATAGTTGGAGCCAACAAGCTTGGACAGAGTGCCAAGGTTGCCCGAAGGAGGAGGGGGAGAAGGAGCTGCAGGAGTAGTGGTGAGACCGGAGGTAGTCATAGAACCCGGCAAGCAGAAGAAGCCGCGTGAACTGAAGCGGTTAGAAAACAGACGAAGCCGCGCGAACAGTAGCGGCTTGCAAGAGGCAAAGACATAGGGGGGAAGAGGTCGCGCGGACTGAAAAGGCCGAGCGAACAGCAGAGAGGAGAAGAGCAGGTGACCGCGACCAAGATGCGGGTAAGAAAGGAATAACCCGCACGGTCAGGCAGATCACAGCAGCGGCGAGAAGGCAGTCAAAGGCACAGCGGGGAAGAGGTCGCGCGGACTAAGAAGGCCGAGCGAACAGAAGAGAGGAGACGAGCTGATGACCGCGACCAAGATGCGGGTGAGAAAGGAGCAACCCGCACGGTCAGGCAGATCACAGCAGCAAGCCGCGAGTAGAGAGACAACACACGCGGATAGGGACAGACCGCAACGACTAGGAAGTCGGAGCGGGAGGAAAGAACAAGGAGCGCGGCGACAAGGAAACAGGTCGCGGCGACAAAGAGCAGTAGGAGAAGAGAAGAAGAAGAAGCAAGCCGCGCGAACAGGGCAGCGGACAGAAACAAGCCGCGCGGATAGAAACAAGCCGCGCGGACAGAGAGAAGCCAAGTCGCGAAGCAAGTCGCAGAATGAGGAAAACAAGCCGCGAACAACAGAGAGCGCACAGAATCAGAGGGAAATGACCGTGTCCTCTGATACCATGTTAGAAAGTAGAGAAAAGAAGCGAAAAGTAGAGAACAAGCGAATAAACTTTTGAATAATCGAAATTTTATTATCCAAAAAAGATATCATTTACAAAGGTATGGCCTCCCTTATATAGAATGGAGGAGATAAGAAAGAGAGTATAGAAACAATGTGGGACTAAACATTTACAGTACTGGGCGGCTAGAATAATGGAGACCGCATAGGCCGCGCGGTTAGACAGATGGGCTAACCGCTCGGCAACTCCAGCAGGATAGAACAGGCCGCAGAGGTAGACCGATAGACCGCCCGGTCTCCAGGCACCAGATAGACCGCCAGACCGCACGGTTAACAAACCGCTGGATCAGACCGCTAAGCCGCCCGGTCTAATACTTCAACACTTATCCACAGTATTTAAGCTTTTCACCTTTCCTGCTCTTTACGAACCCCGACTCGATTGCTTTCTGCGAGGACTTCCTCACCAGCCTAGCGAGCTTTCTGCAAAATGGGCGGCGACAGCAGCGACGCGGACAGGTGGGGAAAGTGTGCTTGGACCTTCATCGAGCACGACTTTCCCCCCGCCGTCATTTCTGAGATTGAGTTCTTCAGCGCCATCGGCGAATACATCCCGCCTGGTTTTATGGCGAGGCGGCCTGGGGATGCGGAGAAGATAAATGACCTCTCCAGAGGGGAACTCGTCATTCCCTTGGCGCACTTCGAGGTGGGCCTCCGTCTTCCTCTATGGCTGGAGGTTCACCAGATTCTAAAGTATTTTGGGGTCGTCCTCAGCCAGATGACCCCGAATTCTATGGCTGTCATGATAGGATTTGCCTGTTTCCTTCGGGAAAAGCGGGTTGAGTTCAACCTCGCGGACTTTCGCAAGTTGTTCTCTTTCCGTGCAAAAAAGGATGGTACCGCCTACTTCTTCAGTGCCCATCTCAAGGTGCGGGAGACCGTTAACAAGAGCCACAACTGGCTCAAGAAGTTCATGTTCGTCAAGTGGGACTTCGGCAACGTTACCTTCTCGCCGGTTCAACTCAACGAGGAGAGCGACCGCCCCTAGTCTGGGGCGCCATGAAGCGAACCTGTGCGGGTTTTTCGCCAGGAAGAACTTCGAGGTCGCGTACATGCGCCAGAACATGGACAACCTCGCCTCTGTCTTGCCCAGGGGAGGTAAGCTACTCACGCTCCTCCTTTTTTCTACACTATTTTATTTTCTAGCTTCAAATTTCTTTTCCCGCAGGCGAGCGGGACATTCCCTGCACGCGCATATGAGAGTGCCTAGGTCGCCCCCAGCGGGCTCGCCCGCGCTCAAGCCTTAGACGCTACACTGCTCGAGAACCCGGCATCTGCCGTCTAGAAGCGGCCGATCCGCGAACAACCTCCACCGCCACCGCCCAAGAAGGCGAAGGCTGCGGGCGAGGTGTCCACTGCGGGCTAGAAAAAAGTCAAAGCCCCAGCGATCCAACCGGCAAAGGATCCCACCCCCGCTACCGCTCCGGCCAGCGACATCCCAGCGAGGCGGCTAGTACCTTCAGGCCACAGGAAGAGGTGCAGGCTGCTATGAAGCCGATGCCGAGAGGGCACCGTAACTTCAGTTACGGCGAGAAGTGTCTATATGAGCTCGTCGTCCCGCTCCTGTCATGGGATAAGGAGTCGAACCAGGCCGTGATCTCCACCCTGCTTCTGAGCTGGTTGGTGCAGGAGACCATCAGCGTGGAAGCTTACAACTTCTTGTTTGGCCTCTACTTGAGGGAGGATGCCTCCATCTACGGCAAGGAGGCGACGCAGGCGCTGGTGCACGAAAGCGCGCGGGACCAGCTCTACAGCCTGGAGCTGGCCCACATGGTCAGGCGGCGCTGCACTCAGGTGGAGAGGAACACCCCATCGCTCAAGAGGCTGGCGGACGAGAAGGAGGAGGCCCTCCGCCTCGCCTAGGAGGAGGCGGACCTATAGAGGGAGAGGGCGGATGCAGCCGACGCCGCCATCGCCGCTCTGGAGAAAGAGAGGCAAATGCTGCGGGCGTGCGTGCAAGAGCTCGAGGCCGCACCGGCTATCCCGCTGTCATCAAGCAGCGCCTACCAGCTTGTGCATTACACCGAGCATGAACTGGAAGAGATGATGCAGAAGAACGGCGCCAACACAGCCAAGTATACAATCTAGATGCTACGGCAGCCCGATCTCATCAAGAGCGAGGGTGAGGGTCTCTTTGCAAGCGATGTGGTACCGACGCTGTTCCTTCCTGTGCCGGATCCGAGAGACAAGTCCTACCAACATCTCTAGGACTTGTCGCTCGAGAGCTCGCATCACCTTCATTCCAGCGCCTCGCCTCTCCTGCATATTTTTCCTTGTTATGATGTAAACACGGGTCGAGTCCCGAACTTTCATTTTTTACCATAAAATGTACTGTTTTGCATTCGCCTCATTGTGTGTTTGTATATAACTGTCGCTTGTAATAGCTTCCGTGCAGTGTGGATTTTCTTTCTTTTTGTTCTCGTGACTTGTGTTAATCCTCCCACTCGCAGTCCCTTTTTTCGTGTCCTGACGACGAGATCGCGTGTCCCCTAAGGGCTTAGAATAGGGAGTATAGGAGGCTTAGTCAGCTGTCCCGCGAGTGGTGACCCGCCCGCTTAGTCTAAATGCTCTATGTTGCTTGCTTACTAGAGGAGGCGAGTCGGATCAGATCATACCCGAGTTGCCCGGTTTCTTGCGAGTCGACCTTCTTGCAACGCGACCCAGGTTTTCGCCGCCTGGACCGTTGTCTTGTGCGCTGGATGATCATGTTGGACCTATCTCGTTAGGCATGTGACTCCTTTCTAGATCATTCGGGTGACTGAGTCCCTCCAGCTTCCAATACCGCTTCATTCGTCTCGACCCGTCTCGTTGCCAGTTGGGAAACCGGATTGGACTCCTACGAGTTACATCCAGCCCTGCCAGCTAGGTGAGAGCCTTGCAGCGAGATCTGCTCGAGCTCCAGGTAGACGCACACGAGTGACATCCAGCCCTGCCAGCTAGGTGAGAGCATGGAAATGAGATCTGCTCGGGGTCCAGGGAGACGCACAATAGTGACATCTAGCCTTGCCAGCTAGGTGAGATCCTGACAGTGGGATCATTTCGAGGTCTGGGGAGACGCACTCGAGTGACATCCAGCCCTGCCAGATAGGTGAGAACCTGGCAGCGGGATTTGCTCGGGGTCCAGGGAGACGAACTTGAGTGACATCCAGCCCTGCCAGCTAGGTGAGAGCCTGGCAGCGGGATCTGCTCGGTGTCCGGATAGACACCTTCAAGTGACATCCAGCCCTGCCAGCTAAGTGGGAGCCTAGCAGCGGGATCTGCTCGAGGTCTAGGTAGACGCAAACGAGTGACATCCAGCCCTGTCAGCTAGGTGAGAGCTTGGCCGCGGGATCTGCTCGGGGTCCGGGTAGACACACACGAGTGACATCCGGCCCTGCCAGCTTGGTGAGAGACTGGCAACGGGATCTGCTCGGTTTCCGGGGAGACGCATATGAGTGACATCCAGCCCTGCCAGCTGGTGAGAGCCTGGCAGCGGGATCTGCTCGATGTCCGGGTAGACACCTTCGAGTGACATCCAGCCTACCAGGTAAGTGAGAGCCTAGCAGCGGGATCTGCTCGGGGTCTATCAAATGAATACTTCACCGCATCGTGTGAGTTACTGCAGCGGGATTAGCACATCACAAAGCTTTATTAAGAACAAATCATTACTTACATATTTTAAGGATAAAAATGTTTTAAGTCGTCACCGCTCCAAGTGAGACTTAGGGTCTCGCCCTCCATATTTTGGAGGCGATACCCTCCCAATCATAGCGTTTCCTTTACAATGTACAGACCTTCCCGGTTGGGGTTCAGCTTCCCCACAGTTGTCGATATTTCTGCTGCATCCACCTTTTTCATGACAAAGTCCCCCTCCGTAAACTGTTTGACTCTGACATGTTTGTCAAAGTACTTTGTCATTCTCCTCTTCACTTCTTCTTGACGGATTACGGAGAGGTCGCGGAATTCCTCCACCATGTCAAGGGAGAGCCACAGCTCCTCCTCATTTTCAGCAGGTCATTCTTCCCTGCATTCTTACGCCGCTATCACACGTGGCGTTTGGACTTCAAATTCTATGGGAAGTACTGCTTCACATCCGAGGGAGAACTTGAAGGGGGTCTCTCCTATTGCTGTGTTGGGGGTGGTCCTTAGGGCCCAGAGAACTAAGGGAAGCTGCTCCACCCAGTTCCTTTTCAGGTTCTCTACCTTATTTTTCAGGAGATTCATAATGATCCTATTGGCGGCCTCCACCTGCCCGTTGCCACTGGGGTGGTGGACTGAGGCAAACCTGAGGTCAATTTCGAGCTGCTCGCAGAAGCTAGTGAAGTCTGTGCTGGCGAACTGAGGCCCGTTTTCCATGACAATGGCCTGGGGCAGCCCATGGCGACAGATTATCTCCCACCAAACAAAGTTTTTGATGACTTGGGAGGTCACTTTGGCCAGCGCCTATACCTCCAGCCACTTAGAGAAATAATCTATCATCAATAACAGGAACCTCCTCTGCCCACTAGCTTGGGGGAATGGTCTGACCAAATCAATTCCCCAAATTACAAAGGGCCAGGGGGCTGTGATGCTCTTGAGGCGCTTGATGCAGGACTAAGCGTCGTCACCGGGAGACCTACAGATTATTACGTTCGCCTCTCAATGATTTAAAATCGACACTCGCACAAAAGTTCCTGCAACGCACACTCCAAGCAATTTTATCACGATTATGCTAACACACGGGTAGCCAAACCGTTTGGGACCGAATAGAGGCTATAGGCCAATATCCGTTCCGGCTAAAAGGATCAATATTAGATCCGACCGAGCGGGTTGTACCAAAAGAGATCTACTAAAATTACGATCCAGAAAACGGTAGATCTCTCCCAACAAAAAGCTACGAGATTTGCCAAACCTTTCGAAAAATAAATCAATTAAGATGAACACAATTCAATTGAAATAAACCACGATTTATTTTCAAGCTTTGAATTCCAACGCAACAATTGGCCGCCACAAAAATATCAAAGAGGGAAACACATGGTAGTAGAAGTTTCGTTTCTCAAGTCGGAATGGATGATTCCGACTATCTCACTTGGAACGCTTGTCCACGGCTCCGTCGGAGTTACGCCGGATGGAGAAAAGTTCTTCCACCGTCGTCGCGTCACACTCGTGGTGGTCAGATGTAGACTTGAAAGGGGAGGGGAGGGGTGTCGGTTTTGTGGTTGGAGGTAGAAGAAGGGACGTGGGTTATTATTTATGAGGGAGAAAAGGTGGGGGAAGGGTATTTGGCGGCAGCTAGGGTTGGGAGGAGGTGGTGGCTGAGAGAGGGGCTTGTGATTGGCGGCGGCTTGGAGTGGTGGAGGGTTGGTGGCCGAGTGGTGAGTGGGAGATGTTGGCGGCTTGATGAAGGAGGAGGGACTTGGTCGGCCGAGCACTAGAGAAAGTGAGAGGAGGAGGAGTCAAGGGGGAATGATCTTAGGGTTTCAATATCTCATTCCAAATTACCTTCATAATGAAATATCCTAGGCCTTATATAGGCTTACAACAATGGCTATTCTACAAGCAGCCCATTTAAATAAACATGCACTCTAAAGTTTAAAACATAAGTAAATAATTAAGCATTCTTAAGCAAATAACGAAATAAATTCATCCAAATAAAATTGATAGTAATCAACTATTTATTATGAAGCGGTCTTGTGCCGAGGGCGGAGGTTGTAGCGTCGCTCCACACGATCACCATGACGGCGCAAGTCTTTTGAAGGCGACGAAGGAGGATCTTCCGCTAGCATGCCGTCATCATTAGCAAGTTGGGGAATGACGTCTCCATCAATCCTCCCCCGCTCGAAAGGACTCATCACCGATGAGTTGTCTTGAAGGTACCGTCGAAGAAGAACGTCATCCAATAGAGCCACCTCCGATTCCGGGAGCCAAGAGTCATCAGAGGCAGGACGACCGCACAATCAAATCAAGTAGCGGTGCACATCGCCATCTGGAGAGGGAAGCACTTCATATTGTAGAATTCTGTCTGGCAAAAAGTGTGTCCGGGGAAACCTGGGAAAATTGGTAGGCAACAAGGGAGGAAAATCTTTTTCTTCAACATTAAACGTACCTCCGTTGGAGACCAATGGAGGGAGCGATCCAGTAACACCCTCAACCCCAAACCCTTTAGAACCTGTAGTGGAGCTAAACAGACAGGAAGATAGTTCTTGTGACGGAGCAACATATGACGTTAAATCCGAAACATTAAAAATAGGGGAAAAACCCCAATCAGTTGGTAATTCCAAAAGAAATGCATTGTCTCCTAATTTCTTTAAAATCCTAAAAGGTCCCGCTCGCCGATCCGCTAACTTTTTTAAGGTGCCCGTAGGCAACCGTTCAGGGATGCGACGCACCATGACTAGATCGCCAACTTTTAAGTGAGATGCTCTCTTATGTACGTTATCATGAACTTGATAAGACGCGTATTGTGTGGTTAGCGTTTCCTTTATGTGCTTATGTAGATTATGAATATGAGAGGGAAAATCTAGTGCAAATTGACTTGATTTAAAAGATGGCGGTAAAGGAATCAAGTCGAGTGGCACCGGTGCTTCATATTCGTGCACGATCTCATTCATAGACAAGCCAGTGGACCTATTTTTGGAATTATTATACGCTAACTGGGCATGAGAAAGGAGAAGGTCCCATGTACCCTTGTGGTCTCCCAAAATTCATCGTAGTAAACTACCTAAACTTCTGTTTACCACTTCCGTTTGCCCATCCGTCTGCGGATGGTAGGCTGAAGAGAACAGAAGTTTGGTGCCCATAATCCTCCACAAGGTCTTCAAAAAATAACTAGTAAACTTCACATCTCTATCGGTAACTATAGATTTTGGAACGCCTCGATGGCCAACTACTTCCTTAAAATATAATTGTGCAACGTGTGACGCATCATTAGTTTTATTACACGCGATAAAGTAGGCCATTTTGGAGAAGCGATCTACGAGGACCAAGATAGAGTCATGACGTCTAAACGTGACAGGTAGTCCTAGAATAAAATCCATTGTAACATCTTCCCAAGGTATGGCTAGAATCGGAAGAGGGGTATAAAGTCCCGCATTGGTTTTGTTACCCTTGGCCAATTGGCATGCTCGACAACTACCCACGATCTTGTTAACCATTGCTTTAAGACCGGGCAAATAAAACCTGTCTTATACTAATGTGATCGTTTTGTCACGACCAAAATGTCCACCTAACCCACCACTATGCAACTCCCAAACAATGAAGTGACGTAGGGAGGAATGTGGAATACATAACTTCGAATGGTTGAATAAATAGTCGTCACAAATATAATAAGATGTAATGGTCGTAGGCGAGTTGTCTTGAGTGGCTAAATAAATATCCTTAAAATCCGGACAGTGGACATATTCATCTTTAATTCTATCGAAGTTGATCACCTTAACTTCTAGCGTAGACAATAATAAAGAAACACGACTAAGAGCGTCGGCTATGCGGTTGAGAGTACCCTTAAGGTTTTTGATGATGAATGTATAGTCCTGAAGATAGGAGACCCATTTTGCATGTCTAGGGCTAACCTTATTTTGAGAGTTAATAAATCTCAACGCTTCATGATCGGACAAAATGACAAATTCCTTAGGGAGTAAGTAGTGCCGCCAATATTGGAGGCACCTAATGACTGCGTAAAACTGTCGATCGTAATTAGAATAATTCAATTTAGGCCCTGCGAGTTTCTCACTGAAATACCCAATAGGGTGGCCTTCCTTACTCAATACACCACCAATTCCCACACCAAACACATCACTTGATAACTTGAAGACTTTATTAAAATCCGGCAATCGCAGTAGAGGAGCTTCCGACATACGTGATTTAATGGTGTTAAACATTTTAGCGGCTGAAGACGTCCAAGAAAATTCACCCTTTTTCATGCACTCAGTAATGGGGGCCATGATACTGCTAAAATCTCCATTGAATCGGCGATAAAACGTAGCTAGGCCATGGAAACTCCTTACATCTCGAATATTGGTGCGCTCTGGCCACTCCTTAATAGCTTGGACCTTCTTGGGGTCAACATGTATGCCCTCCGAACTCACTATATATCCAAGAAACTCAACAGACGACACATGAAAAGTACACTTCTTAATATTGACGAATAATTTCTCTGACATCAAAGTGGTAAGGATAATCTTCAGATGGACCTCGTGATCCATCGTAGATGTGCTAAAAACTAAAATATCATCAAAATACACTATTATGAATTTTCCCATATACGGTTGGAAGACGTGAGTCATCATCCTATAAAATGTGTTCGGGGCATTGGAAAGCCCAAACGGCATAACTAACCACTCTTAGAGACCTTCCTTTGACTTAAAAGCCGTCTTCCACTCATCACCATCCCTAATTCGGATCTTATTGTAGCCACTTCTAAGATCCAATTTCGAGAAAATCATGGCACCCACTAACATGTCCAATAAATCGTCCAAGCGATGGATGGGAAAGCGATATTTAACAGTAATTTTATTAATGGCTCTACTATCCACACACATCCTCCAAGAGCCATCTTTCTTGTGAGCAAGCAAGGCGGGTACGGCACATGGACTCTTGCTATGACGAATGAATCCCCTTTACAATAAATCGGAAATTTGGGTTTGTAATTCTAAGTGTGCAGAGGGATTTAACCTATAGTGAGGAAGGTTGGGCAAAGAGGAACCCGGGATGAAATCTATCGCGTGTTGGATGTCCCGCATGGGGGGTAACTCGGACGGTTGCTCATCCGGGTACACATCCTTAAAGTCATCTAGGAGTTTTCTCAACGCTGGTGGTAAATTCTCAAAAGACGACTCATCTTCCTTAGCCTGCAAACAAACTAAAGCATATATGACGCCATCCATAAAGGTGTTACGAGCCAATTCCTTCTTGCCTATCAAACTTAACGCCTTCTTTTCGACCGGGACAATCATATCCTTAGAGGGGATGGAAGGGTCCTTAGGCGGAGTGGGTATTAGAGTTATGATCTTGCCATTAAATTTAAATTTGTAAGTGTTAGCTCGACCAAAGTGGGTAACATCATGATCATAAAGCCATGGAAGACCTAATAAAATGTGACAAGCATCCATCGGATGACGTCGCACCAAATCATTTCAGAATAAGCTTTGATGGTAAGGAGTACCAAACAACGCTTTGACACTCGGAGGGATGACTTATCTACCCATGCCACCTTATAAGGGTGAGGGTGTGGCTCAGTAACTAAAGACATTCGGGTCACCGCAGCTTCAGAAATGACGTTCATACAACTTCCACTATATATGATCAACCTACACCACTTTTCCTCACACTTACAATGCAACGAAAATATATTCGTCCTATTCCAGTCATCTAACACCCGCGGAGTCGCCATAATACACCTCATGACCATCATATGAGAGTCATCCTCCAAGTCACTAGGCACTCCTTCCGACTCGCTATCCTCTCCTGCCTCGTAAATAAGATCGTCTGACTCACATGTGGAATCTAACAAGGCTAAAGGCATGGGCTTAGTAGGACACTCACTAGCATAGTGACCTTGAATCCCGCAAGCGAAACAAGTAGCGTTCGTTTTGTTGACCCGTCCTAGTGGGACTCTCTCACCCGTCGGGTTTCTACTATTACTGGCAGTCACGACTATGGAGGTCGAGTTAGTGGACCAGATCTTTCCCGTGTGCTTATGGGTGGAAGTGGGAGGTGGTCCTAAGTTGGACTTTCCCTTCTGAAACGGGCGAGACTTATTTTTATGCGCGTTGTGTTTCTCAATATCTAATGCAGCGTTAAACATGACTTGAAAGTCGGTGTGGCCATATCGCAGCAATTTGCCCTGGATGTCGGGGTTTAACCCCTTATGAAACCTAGAGAGGATGATCTCGGGCATCTCTTTCACTCCACACCTAACCATCATGTCCTTAAGCCGACTCATATACTTCGAAACCGACCTATTCCCTTGCTTAAGGGTAGCCAAATCATCAAGCATCTGTGTTTGAAGATATGTGGGGACGTACTGCTCTGTCAGCAAAGCCTTCATGTCTGCCCAAATAATGGGTAACTCTCCATTCTCGACTCTCAGACGCCGCGCCTCATTCAACCAAAATATCTTCGCCCTACCCAACAATTTCATCCTCTCCATGCGCACCTTATCCGTGTCGTTCAGATTGTACCACTCGAAGTACCACTCTATCTCCATAACCCAGTCTTGGAAAACTTGGGGTTCTCCCAACCAATTGTATGATGGAGGTTTGACGCGGACGGACCTAGTAAGATCAAACTCGTATGGTGCCTGCAGAGCGTGTTCGTTATTATGGTTATTATTTCCTTCCGCCCGTTGGTTTGCGGGTTGATTACGGGGATTCCCAAGTTGTAATCTCATCTCGTGTAGTGTCTCCCTAATAGCCGTCATTTGTTCCGTGAAATCCTGGCGGAGTTCCTCAAATGTTGTGAGACCGTGACCCGCATCCCGTTCGTCCTCCATATTGGAAGAAGACGGGGAATACTCCATGCCTAATCTAGTGCACATGCAAATAAAAGATGTTTTATCCAGCGAAAATGACACACAGAAGGAATTGTTCCTGCTAAAATAACTATGGAAAATATTTTTTTTTGATTTTCTGGATGAAAACATATGTGTAGATTATTAAAAAAAATTATGAATTTCTTTTGCAGAATTACAAAAATTAGGCCGCTATTGGCAGATTAGGAAAAACAAATTTTTTTTTGTAATTTTGGTAACTAAACGTGCAAGATAAGTGCGTGCAAATAAAAGAGGGAGGGTGTCAATTAGGAAATTGACTTGAACCTCCCTCTGATATCAAATTGATGCAGGCCTAAGCGTCGTCGCCGGGATACCTACAGATTATTACGTCCGCCTCTCGATGATTAAAAATCGACACTCGCACAGAAGTTCCCGCAGCGCACACTCCAAGCAATTTTATCACGATTATGCTAATGCACGGGTAGCCAAACCGTTTGAGACCGAATAGAGGCTATAGGCCAATATCCGTTCCGGCTAAAAGGATAAATATTAGATCCGACTGAGCGGGTTGTACCAAAAGAGATATACTAATATTACGATCCAGAAAACGGTAGATCTCTCCCAACAAAAAGATACGAGGTTCGCTAAACCTTTCGAAAAATAAATCAATTAAGATGAACACAATTCAATTGAAATAAACCACGATTTATTTTCAAGCTTCGAAATCCAAAGCAACAATTGGCCGCCACAAAAATATCAAAGAGGGAAACACACGGGAGTAGAAGTTTCGTTACCCAAGTCAGAATGGATGATTCCGACTATCTCACCTGGAACGCTCGTCCACGGCTCCGTCTGAGTTACGCCGGA
Source organism: Platanthera guangdongensis (assembly GCA_039583875.1). Taxonomy (NCBI): domain Eukaryota; kingdom Viridiplantae; phylum Streptophyta; class Magnoliopsida; order Asparagales; family Orchidaceae; genus Platanthera; species Platanthera guangdongensis. The sequence goes on from CM077159.1 coordinate 18,192,771, forward strand.
TGGAGAAATGTTTTTCCGCCGTCGTCACGTCACGCTCGTGGTGGTTGCATGTAGACTTGAAATGGGAGGGGAGGGGGTCGGTTTTGTGGTTGGATGTAGAAGAAGGGACGTGCGTTATTATTTATGAGGGAGAAAAGGTGGGGGAAGGGGAGTTGGCGGCGGCTAGGTTTGGGAGGAGGTGGTGGCTGAGAGAGGGGCTTGTGATTGGAGGTGGCTAGGAGTGGTGGAGGGTTGGTGGCCAAGTGGTGAGGGGGAGATGTGGAGATGTTGCCGGCTTGATGAAGGAGGAGGGAGTTGGTCGGCCGAGCCCTAGAGAAAGAGAGAGGAGGAGGAGTCAAGGGGGAAAGCTTTTAGGGTTTTAATATCTCATTCCAAATTACCTTCATAATGAAATATCCTAGGCTTTATATATGCTTACAACAATGGCTAGGCTACATGAAGCCCATTTAAATAAACATGCACTCTAAAGTTTAAACCATAAGGAAATAATTAAGCAAGCTTAAGCAAATAACAAAATAAATTCATCCAATTAAAATTGATAGTAATCAACTAATTATTATGGAGCGGTCTTGCGCCGAGGGCCAAGGTTGTAGTGTCGCTCCACACGATCACCATGATGACGCAAGTCTTTTGAAGGTGACGAAGGAGGATCTTCCGCTAGCATGCCATCATCATTAGCAAGTTGGGGGACAACATCTCCATCAGCGCTGAGCCGGCTGTAGTTGGAGGGGGGCAAATAGCTGGAACTTGTGACATCTTCTTGTGAACTATGCAGCATCGCGACCCAGGGTTGTCTAGAAGTATCCCTACCTGACGATCCTCGCTTCCAGGGTCCGACTCCCAGAATGTCTCCCGCACTCCCTGGAGTGGGTTTCTTCCAAGATCCTTTGTACTTCCCTCTCGGCCACGCAACGGGTCATCATCCCTGAGAGAGTCTTCCTATACAATCGTCTGTCGCGGAGTAGATAGTATGTTGATTTGTACCTGAGCCTCTTCTTGTCCACCCCCTCTGGATACTCTCCCGTGGAGAGGAAAGTTTCAATCAGGTCCATCCACGAGGGGTGGTGATCCACCTCCATCAGTTTCCCATACTCAATGGAAGGGTGAAACAGATCAGTAATGGTGCCCCCACACGGGGGCCGTACTTTGCCAGCTGATCGACTTGCTCGTTCTCTTCCCGGGGCACGTGTCGAATGGTGAAGATTTGTAATGTGCCGATGACCCCCTTCACTTTGGCTAAGTATAGCTGTAGGGTACGCTCTCTTGCCTCAAACTCCCCATTGATCTGGGAATCCACAACCATGGAGTCAGTGTAGACCTCCACATCGAGCACCCCCAGCTCCCTGGCCAGGCGCAGTCCTGCTATGACGGCCTCGTACTCTGCTTGGTTGTTAGTGATGGGGAAGTGCACCACCACCGTTTGTTCGATTCTTGGGGGCTCTCCAATATCACCCCAACCCCGAGGGAATTCCTCCCCGAGGCACCATCTACCTTCAACTTCCAAGGAGTCAGATGAGTGATCTCTTCCTCCACCACCTCGATCACGTAATTGGCCAAATAGTCGGCCATTGCTTGGGCCTTGATATAGAGGCGGGGGATGAAGGAGATGTCGAACTCGCTCAACTCCACCGACCACTTTGCCAGCCTACCCGAAGGCTCCACCCCCTCGAAGATGTTGAGGAGGGGATGGTCAGTCACCACACAGATGGAGTGTGCCTGGAAGTAGGTCCGTAGCCTCCGGGCCGAGATTACCAGGGCAAAGGCCAGTTTATCCAAGATTGGATATTGAAGCTCGGCCTTCCTCAGGACTCATCTCACGTAGTATATGGGGAGTTGCCTCTTCCCCTCTTCACGTACCAGGACAGAGTTTAAGGCCTCCGCTCCGACCCCGAGATACAAAAATATGTCCTCCCCCTCTTTCAGCCCTTGGAGAAACGGAGCCTGCATCAACTGCATCTTAATTGCATGGAATGCCTCCTCGCACTCCTTGGTCCACTCGAATTTTTGACCTCCTCTTAGCGCTTTGAAAAAGGGGGAGCACTTTTCCCAGGCCCGGGAGAGGAACCGGATCAATCCTGCCAGCTTCTCTATCAATCGTTGCACCTCCTTAGCATTCCGTGGTGACCCCAACTCCATGATAGCCTTGAATTTATCCGGATTTTCCTCGACACCGGCGGGGGTGAAGAGATGTCCCAAGAACTTTCCCCTGCTGGCCCCGAAGACACACTTCAGGGGTTTCAGCCGCATCTTGTACTTGCGCATGGTGGTGAAGGTTTCCTCCATGTCCCGAAGGTGAGAGTCCACATCCTGACTTTTGATCATGAGTTCATCCACGTACACATCCAGATTCCTCCCCTTCTTTTCCCGGAAGACCCTGTCCATCATTTTTTGGTAGGTCGCTCCTACATTCTTCAGCCCAAAGGGCATCATTTTGTAGTAGTAGCACCCATCCCCGTGATGAATGAGACGTCCTTGATGTCCGGGGGGGTGCATCCTGATTTGGTGGTAACCTGAAAACGCATCTAAAAAACTCATTACAAAAAAACTGACGGCTGATTTAACCAACACGTTGATCTGAGGCAAGGGATAACTGTCCTTAGGGCATGATTTATTAAGCAAAGAAAAATCAACACATATACGCCACCGACCGTCTCCTTTTTTAACCATGACAACATTGGAGATCTAGCCAAGGTATTGTATATCGGATAAAAAGCCGGCCTTGAGGAGTTTGGCCACCTCCTATCTGATGGGCTCGGCCAGCTTGTCCGCGGTGGACCTCTTCTTTTGCTGAACGGGGCATGCTCCCGGGTCCAGGTTGAGGTAGTGGCAAGCCACAGCTGCGTTAACCCCCGGCATCTCCACGACGCTCCATACGAAGATGTTCATATTCTTTTGGATGCATGTCAGCATCCTGCCCTGAGCCTTCGGGGTCAGCCCTGCGCTGACGTGAACCTTCTCCACCCTGCCTCCTATGGTGAGAACCTCCATCTCCACCACCTCTTCTGCATCCTCCAGCCTGGACTACTCCCACCATTCTCCGACGTCCCTCTCCTTCGGGACAAGGACCTCCTCTTCTACTCCCCCACGACCATCACTTTGGCCAACTCCTAATAGCCTCCTCCTACTATCTCTACCTCGATGCAGCTCTCCACCTTCATCTCCTCCCTACCAGCCTCCTGCTCCTCCTCCATTCTCCACTCCATCTCCTCGGCCCCCTCTTGCCAGGAGATAGAGATTACAGCAGTGACGTAGCACTCTCTTGCTACTTTGGGGTCACCCCGCAACCGGACCTGGATCCCCTCGGCATTAAACTTCAGGTATTGATGAAACGACGAGGGGACGCAGTGGAAGGTGTTAATGAGGGGCCTTCCAAAGATGGAATTGTAGCTGTTGTGGGTATCTACGATGATGAATCGGCAGTTCCGGGACTTCCCCCCCCAGGGAGACATGGAGCCGCACTCCTCCTTCTACCTCCTTCCTCTCCCCTAAGAAACCAAGCAAGGGGCCATCCGAAGCCAGCACCATCCTTGCCTCCACCTTCATCGTGTCAAACGCATTCTTAAAGATGGCGTTGATGGAGCTTCCATTGTCGATGAGGATCCAGGAGATAGTAAAATTCTCGATGGCTATCTCTATGACCAGCGCATCATAGAAGGGATCCTCGTGATCTGGAATGTCACTTCTTGAGAAGGTAATCTTCTCTTTCGGGGGTGGGGTATGTGAAGTGGAGTCAACGCTCCAACGCTAAATGGTGTGAAGGCTCTCCCTTCGAGAGGCCCCAACAACCACCCCCCATGGATCACTCTAATCCCTCCCCGGGTCCCGACATCTACCCGGTCTTCACACCGATCCTCCTCCGCACGAGGCATGACCTCCTCAATCCTCACCTCCTGGCAGCCCTGTTGTTGTTGCTTCTCCATGTTTCCCCTCATCTCGAGGAACTCCGGACACGGGGCTATAGCGTGCCCTTCCTCTTGATGGAGTGATCGCATACCAACTTCTCTCATGCAAGCAAAACGACGAAGGGAACAAAGAACACCAGACCCAAGGGCTCGGCGAGGAGGACCCACCACACACCGTGAAGATCTTAGTGCGTTTCCCCTCCTTAGCCAAAGGCCGATCTTTGGCTACCTCAAAAAGCGCTAATAAACTAAGGAACGAGTGAGTATGAATGCCTGCCTTCTGACGTGCCCCTTGGCCCCTATTTATAGATTTCTGAAAATGGTCTGCAAATAGCCAACCTCCGCTATTTTGAACCGCTATGTGTAGCCCAACTTGGTGTGCAAACAGCGTAACTCCGCTGTTCTAACAAGCTATTAGCACCCATGGGAGGGGCAACCAGGTAATTATTTCCTCTGGGCCCCACTGGGCAGGTCCCAAGGACATGGAGGTCAGCTCGCCATTGCTCTCCACACCCACGGTGCGGGTGCGACTTGACTCTCGCAGCTCACCTTCTCCTCTTGGGCGAGCGCGAGCCAGGCCACTGTGACCCGCCAATGTCGGCTCTATGGAGGGCTGGCGGCCAGGTCACCTATAGGAGGGTGTGCTGGCCGGTCTCAGACTATCATTATGGAATGCTCCAGAAGAGCTCGCTATTTGGGCTCAATGAGTTCAACCCCGAATGATAGTTCGAAGCATGTCGAGCTCTGTCCTCCGTTCGACGAGTGTCGAGCCCAAACTCTGCTCGACGAATGTCGAGCTCAACTTCTTCTCGACGAACATAAGGCGAGAGCAGGGGGAGAGGCCAGCTCGCGCGGATCACTCGTCTGGCTTTGGCGAGAGCGAGCTGACCACCCGGTTCCTGCTCGCATCCTGTTCTGGTGTGGGAAGGGTGCCTTGGTCCACTTGCCTGGCCTGGCAGGCTCACTCGGCGGGAGGGGCCAGCTCACGTGGCTCGCTCGTTTGGCTTTGGCGAGAGCGAGCTGGCCACTCGGTGTCTGCCTGCATGCTGTTCTGGTGCGGGCAGGGTGTCATGGTCCACTCGCCTGGCCTGGCAGGCCCACTCGGCGAACACAGGGTTGTACACTGCTGGCATAAAGCTGACCACCCTCATGAAATCCATGGAAACAAGATAAAATTTCTCTACAGCTGACATAGGATATGTTAAGAATTATGTGAGTACAACTGATGAGGTGGTCAGTGGTGCAACAGACCATGTAAATCAGCATGTCACCAATATTGCTCTCCACTCTATGGATCAGGCAATACTTCTAAAAAATGAGCTGCTTACTGACAATGAGAGAATATTCCAATCTATATTAAGCAGAAATGAAGCCAACACCTCCTCACTGCAAATGACCATCCTTGAAGAAGGCAAAAGGAGGAGAGCAGCCATGCTAAGGCAGCATGACTCATTGAAGATCAAGAATTCAATGTAATTCAAGCAACCATGGTGGCACTGCACCTGCCCCTTTTGGATAAAAAGAGGCCACAGGACCTAGACTTACTAGCACAAGCTAGAATTGCACAGGATGCACAACTTACTGCCAAAAGAAAAAGGGAAGGAACTCAGATGGCTGAAGAGTTCATGGCAAAGAGGAGTACTAAGAACAGAGATGATCCAGATTATGAATAGCTAAGTGATGCCTCTGAATCCATCATTATAAATGCTTGGGTAAGCGATGGATAAGTCCTAAAGAGCATTAACAGTGTATATCCTTCTGAGGAATAGATAAAGCATTTGGAAAGCAATTCCCTATGGGAAAGAGTATTCAAAGAAAATTCGGTAAGGAAGAGCAACCCTAAGAAAATGCGTTCCAGATATATTCTAAAGTCATTCCTTTACTTCAAAAGGCAGAAGAACAAAGCTGAAAATTTGAAGAAGACTGCTGCTACCAATGATGCTGATGCAAGTTCATTAAAGAATAGCTGATATAAGGCTGCAAGACTTAGGTTTCTTTAAAATATCTAAACAATGTCTTGTAATGTATATCAATAGTGTAGAAATTTCAAATCACTATCAATGAAATTAATATGAGTTGGCCTTGACTATATTGATGTGACAAATGTGCATGAAATTCTCATTTATATATCCGTGCTTAATGAATATGCCATTCTTTGATAGATATCTTATAATCACAAGTTTTGCCTACTGTAGTTTGACTAAAGCTCTCTTAATTAGTTAATGATTAGGTATATGTTAATCATAATGTTTATCTTATCAATAATTAATAAAGTTTTTGTTGTTAAGCATATTGTTATATTGTTAATGCTTGATAATTCACTTGTACTATTGATCATTCAATCATAGTGTTAAGCCATCTCATCTAGGGAGAGTTATCCTGTACTGGGATGGCTAGTTGTCATGATAATATCTCATCAGACCTATCATGATATTTCTTGTGTTGATGCACCTTAGCATGGATGAGTGTTCTGCCTTCTTCAAATAGGGGGAGATTGTTGGAAATTGTGCCCTACAATGTTCCTCACGATTTGAAGAGGCATCACCAATCATGCTAAGGGGCATAATGTATTTGATGTGTCCTTTAGTTCATGCATGCAGGTTGTCCATGATTGGACATGTGAAAATAAAGAGTATACTGGAAGATTCAAAACTCGTCGAGCTCAACTCACCATTCGTCTAGCTGAGCTCACCATTATTCGAACGTAGTTCAGGACTTGGGATTTAGAAATCGTCGAGCTCAGCTCACCTTTCGTGGAGCTGAGCTCACCGTTCGTAGAGCTAAATTTAGAAGTTTGGGATTCAGATTTTGTCAAGCTCAACTCACCATTCGTTGAGCTGAGATCACCATTCATTGAGCTAAATTCAGAAGCTTGGGATTCAAAATTTGTCGAGCTCATCCCACCGATCGTCGAACAAAGTTCAACATTCGTCAAACTAAAGCTAGAAAATTTGACTAAGGCAAAACTACTGAGATAACTGAGAAGCATGTCTCGGCATAACTACGGAGACAAACCGAGCTGGATTTCTCTAAGTCCAGAAGCGTTGAGTGAAGCAGGTTCACTCAATGCTTCTAAAAAAAGCATTGAGACCGCTGAGAAGAAATCGCTGAAACCGAACACAGTCTCAACTGAGAAAAAGAAAGCGTTGAGATCGCTGAGAAGAAACCACTGAGACAGGAGATAGTCTCAGCTGTGAAGAAGAATCCGTTGAGATAGTTGAGAAGGAACCACTGAGACAAAGACAGCAGAATTTCTCTAAGTCTAGAAGCGTTGAGTGAGACAGGTTCACTCAACGCTTCTAATGAAGAGACAAGACAGATGGCGTTGAGTGACTTAACATCTCTCAAAGCGTCATGAAGTCCTGGATTTTTTCTAAGTCCATAAGGTGATGACCACTGCTGAAGTCATCAAAAGTCAACAAGTAAAAGTATCTCATACCATTGCAAGAAAGCTACAGCATCACCAGATGTCCACTGCTAACGTCACCAGAAGTCAACAAAGTCAAAATAATTCATGTCATTGCGGGAAAGCTGCAGTAGCGCCGAAAGTTACCATTTATCCTTTTCCGGGGGAGGTGGCGCTCAACATCCTTGGCTGGGCCCACACTCAAATTGTGTAGTTGATTAAAATAAACACATATAAAAAGAAGAAAGATTAGGAGATTAGGGTTACAGAGAATAAATGCAGAACATACGAAGAATATATTGAAAATAGAGGCGGCTGGGCTTCATCTTCTCCGACAAGCTTGAAAGCAAAGTCCAGCAGAGCAAGCCAAAAGATAAGAAAAGTTAGTTGAAGCTCTTTCTAGTTCAGCAAGATAGTTCTTTGAAGAACAAGGCAGCTGATTCTTCAGATTAGCAAGGAGATATCTATTTGAAGGGCCGTCAGCTTTCAACAGCAGATTGTTGTTCACCAGTACATCAATGGAGTTGGCTGTAGAAGAAGACTCATTCCTCTATAATAAGATGGCTGGACTGATATCTGCTCAGTCCAGCAAGGTAGACTCAAAGATTTATCTCTGAGTCTGTGTTTCATTTTACTTAACTTGTTTAAATTCATGTAGGATTCAGTTTACCTGAATCTGAGCTGTAGGGCCTTTTGGCCTGAGTTGTAGGTGACTAATTTGTCACTGAGGACGGTGCCCTGCTAGGGTACTCAGGTAGGATCCAAGTGTGGATCTGAGAGTAGGGCTGTCCTACCAACCTGAGTAGTAAGCCTTAGAGATAAGGCTGAGGTAGGTGACTAGTGAGTTGCTGAGCTATAGGTGATACGTGTGTCACTGAGTGTAGGCCTTGGAGGAGGCTGAGCTGTATGTTCCTGGAGGAGCACTGAGATAGGTACTTAGAAAGGTACTAAGTTATAGGAGTGTTGTAGCACTCTGAGAGTAGGGCTTTGTTCCTGAAGTTGTAGGGATGAAAATACTTAGATGTAGGTATTAGAAATAAGGCTAAGGTAGGTGGTCAGTGGACCACTAAGCTGTAGGAGCACTGCAGGGCTCTGAGGTAGAAACCTTTGTGGTTCTGAGTATGGGTTCTGAAGAGAACCTGTGTGTAAGGCTGAGGGCCTGAAATGTAAGTTCTGAGGAGCATTTTGGTGGAGTTTGTGCCTATTTCAACAAAATAGTTAGATAGGTTGGTGGGAAAGTGGATGTATCCAATTGGAGAACCACTATAAATATTTGTGTGCTTGCTGTGTTGCTTGTTTTTCTTATATTGCAGGTATTAATGATAAGCTCTAGATAATTTAGTAAGAAAACAACAAAAAGATTTAGGAAATTTTAAACACCTATTCACCCCCCCCCCCCCCACTTTAGGTGATTAGCTAACCTTAAGTTAATAACTTTCAAAGGCTCTTCTCCAAACCAATGCTCCAAGGAGCTTACACCTCAGATCCTTCAAGATATCTCAATCTCCTCCAAGACTTACACCTAACCCATAAGGGCCTACATTCAGTGATACAAGTATCACCTACCTCAGGCAATTAAGCCCTACCACTCAGAAAATGAAGAATAGCCCTACCTCAGAGCAAACTTGCTCCTACTACTCATAGAGATTCACTCTCCTGCAGCTCAGGCACAAGTGTCCTACAACTCAGTGATCAACTGATCACCAACCTCAGAGCAAGTTTTCTCCTACCACTCAAATCGACAAAGGATCCTACAAGATGGAAATGGGTTGATGAGGTTCTTGATTAAAAACAAGAGGAATTACTCTATGGCAATCATGTAATACCCCCCTATACGTCGCATATCATATAGCAATAGGTCCGGCCGGGGCCCGACGCCATATACCACAGACAGACCAGGTGGTTACTCAATGGAAACCATCCAGCCAATCAAACGTCCTACACAGAGGCATTCTAGCGGAAGCAATTATTAATAGTTGCAATATAAAGAACCCAGCATAAGTACGAATGTTCACTAAACAAAACCACAAGAATGAAGTACAAATACACAAGCACTGGTCTTATGGCCTTACAATTGTTTTCCTCAAATTACATGTCTTTCAAACCTCGGCGCGCACGCCGGCCATACATGAATAAAAGAAAACACCCAATTTAGGCCTTCGAGGGCCGGCCCAGCAACTTGAGCTTTAGCCCGCTATTTAGAACTCGGCTCCGCAACACCTGCAACCAACAATCCACCGCATGGTGGCAAACAAAGGCAACGGTCAGCTATGCTGACCAAGTTATAACGATCCTGCCCCCAACTCGGGGCGGCGATGCTCCTTCCCTGCACTTTGTTAGTATAATCCAGCAGTATAGATAAACATTTCATCAGAGGCGTTGGCAAGCATGGCCACACGCCCCGTGCACTCAGGGCACATTCTCGGTGAACTAGTCAATGTCACGTCATTTTAAGCCATAGACACCACGGTCTCACCACCGCCACTTTGACGGCCAAACTATGAGCATTTTGTCTTCCCGGCATGGGTCACGTCAATTTAAGCCATAGACCGCCGAAGACCCTCATCTATGCCAACGGCTCTAATCGAACGACATAGAATGGGTACAGTTCTGTCTAACCCGTGCTCATATTGCAACAACAATTTAAGCCATATGTGCGGGTCAAACTCCCGAGTCCCGTTTCCATCACACACTTCACATAACCCAGTTATGTTCTAGTTGGCTCCCAGGCCATCATGTTGGCAGGATCACGCATCTGCCCAGATTTCCAGGTGCACCTTGGGGTTAATCCCCATGGCTCCCTGTTGCAATCTACCGCGTAGAAAACCCGAAAACCAACAACGCACGGTGTCTTCTTCGGCCATTTATGCAATGCAACATCACCGATCCAGACCAACTTGTCCGGATAGGCTTCACACATCATGCCTATGTCCGTTCTCGAATACGGACTCTACACAATGGGGAGTTTACATATCTACCTGAAGGAACGCCTCAAACTCATCGCAAACTCGCGAGAGCGGGCTTCCTATGCAAGGGAAAAGAAGATCTTCACATGCTCAAGTAAATAATCGTTACCCTAGCTTTCTTCCTTAGCGCCATGGAAATGTAAGCGGATGAAAAGCACTGCACTCTCCTTGCCTCCGTAGATCCGAAGTCGGTTCGTCATTTGGAGTACCGAAGCTCCGCCGGTGACCGGATCTATGGTTCATCTTCTTCCTTTGCTCTCCCTTCTCTCTAGAACTTAGACAGATAACCAGTGGCAGAAGATAAGGGTTTTGAAACCCTATACTCGGGTATAACCCACTCGAATTAACCACCAGCCGTCAGATCCCACAAAAGGAAAATGCACGGCTTCGATCCTGGTCTAACCTGGACAAACGGTGCTAAACACCGCGCGGTTCACCAACCGGAGCAGGACACATCCGCGACCAATCAAATTGTGTAGGGACATTTAGTCAAGATCCCGCCAAAAACCTCTGTGTCGACACTCCTTGTCGACAGAGTCAAACACGCCACAATCCGCGCCGCGCTCGACGATCGTCAAACGCTGCCAAATCATCGATCACTGATTGCTGGCCTGATCGTCGAACGCTGCCAGATCGTCGATCCCAGATCTCTGGCCCGTTTGTCGAACGTGCATGACACGCCCGTGACAACTAGCTGTGTTCGTTGTTCGGCGATCGTCAACCCAAGATCGTCGAACGCTGGCCATATCGTCGAAACAAACAAGACACGCCCTGGGACACTACTGTGTCCCAGGCCGTGTACCCCCTGCCAAAAACCAAATTTTGCCCAAAACGCCTCCCGTCTCTCTTTTAAGTTTCGGGGCGTTACAACTCTCCCCCTCTTAAAAGAATTTCGTCCTCGAAATTACATAAAGGAAAGAAACATAAAATTAAATGGTACCTGAGTGAAACAACTCTGGGTACTACTCAAGCATAGTCTGCTCTCGCTCCCAAGAGAGCTCCTCTCGACCGCAATTGTCCCAACGGACCTTGACCATCCTGATCTCTTTATTGCGTAGCCGCTTGACTTCCGAGTCCTCAATACGTACAGGCTTGACCTTCGTCGTCAACCCACTATCAACCGGCACTTGATCGACCGCGATCACTTGCGTAGGCTATTGCACCGCCTTCCGTAGCACCGATATATGAAATACATCATGTAGACCACTAAGCTCCACAGACAGCTTCAACATGTACGCTGCTTCACCAATCCTCTCTAGAACCTGAAACGGTCCAAGGTACCTCGGGCTTAGCTTCTTCAAGCGCCGCACCCGCGAGACACCCTTGAACGGCTTGATCTTCAAGTACACCCAATCGACAACAGCGAACTCCACGTTCCTGTGCTTGGCATTATAGTACTTAGCTTGTAACAACCCCATCCGTTCATATGATATATTCTAGAAGGTCCGGCCGGGGCCCCACAGGATATATCACAAAACAGTCGGTGAAGGTACAGGATGATACCAGAGCAGCGCATTGCACCTATCACAAGCATTCTAGCGGAAGCCTAAACTACTTGAACTCCTCATGAATGTCCAAACATAAACTCCACATTTATATATAGATAGGAATGTCTTACAACATGTCAAAAGAGTTGGCCTTATGGCCTTACAGGGCTTTCAATCAGTGGCCTAAAACAGATTGGCGCGCAGGCCGGCCACACTAAAAGAAAACACGCAAAAGAACACAATAGCCTTCGAGGGCTAGCAGCTAACAGCAGCAGCAACACCAGCAGGGGCATCAACCTCGTTTCGTCCCGCTCGGCTCTCCAGTACCTGTGCAAGGGACAATCCACCCACCGGTGGCAAACAAAAGCAACGGTCAGCGTTCAGCTGACCAAATTATAACGACCCTACCCCTTCTCTCGGGGCAGCGGTATTTTCCCTGCAGGCATATCATAGCACAAGTATGGCAAGCTATATCATCAAAAAGTGCTTTCACGCACACAAGCCATCACAACCGTCCGCCACCCGGCTCAACGGTCCGTGCACTCAGGGCACATTCTTGGTGTTCTGGCAACCTCTTGCCCACCACCGTATCAGGGTTATCACCCAACGGTAACTCTCTTGAGCATTTACTCCGTGGCGTGCAGCCGGAGTTAGTCCTCGGACACCGGGATGGCCCGTAGCCCCCCTTTGTGTCATGGCGCGCAGGCCGAAGACTCTTGCTATGCGCTCCAACAGACCGCACTTTTTGGTCTCACGTCGGACGGACATAGCACAGGTCGGATCCTCCACCCCCCCGTTGCTCAAATCGCCTTGCCCTTTCCGCGTGTAGCATACTCATGGCTATATCAAAGGCGCGGGTCGGTCTCACCAATCCTGTTCCTGGCATTCAAGCCTGGGTAATTCACTATACCCATTTCCTCACAGCAATAGCGGGTCTTTCCTGGGCGCACCAGTACTTCCTGTAATTCCCGTCACAGGTGGACACCGCAAATTACAAATGTCAGGGGTCTTTCCTGGGCACACCAGTATTTCCTGTGATTCGCTCCACAGGTGGACACCCTATGACATCAAGCATCACAAAAAGGGCCTTTCCTGGTCCCACCAGTACTTCCTGTGCCTCTTGCACAGGTTGGACCCAAAACCATCACAAGGCTATGTTCCTGGGCTACCACCCCAGTACTTCCTGCTACTCCTTTTCGCAGGTATAACCCGTAGACTCCTTACTACTACACGTTTATCACGGAGTCTTCTCCGGTTCGTATGCAACATCACCAATCCAGACCAACCTGTCCAGATGGGCTTCACACAGCATGCCTATTCCGTACTCCATTTCCGGATCTATATGCAACACAAAGGGGATTTCAAGCATCCACCCATAGATTCCCAAAATCAGCCACCTCTTGGTGGGGGAAATCACACAAGATATGCCAAAAAAGGAAGCCTTCACATGGCTAGGAAGAAAAGTCGTTACCCTTGACGATCGCTTCGGTGCCATGGCTTGAAAGCTTGCTTGCAAGACTCGCAAGATCGTTTCCTCCGCAACGCTGGCTTCGGATCTCTCGTCAGTAAACCGCAGCACCACCAGCAGCAGCCCCCTTTCCACTTCCTCCTCCTTTCTCTCTCTCTTTCTCTCTCTTGAAGAAAGATGAAGGCCAAAGTAAAGTGAGCAACACTTCTCTGAGTTCGGCCCTTAAGGAAAAAGGAGAAGAGGCTTCAGCCCTTGGATCCAGACTGAAGGAATGGACGGCCACGATTCTGCCAAAAACACATATTTTGACCAGACACGGCCTCGAACACGGCCGTGTGCCTGGCCGTGTGCCTCAAGCGGTGGTCAACCGACTTATCCAAACCAGTGACACGCCCACGGGACACGCCCGTGTCATGTGCCGTGTCACCAACACGCCTTCCGACACGCCCGTGTCTGTGGTCGTGTACCTGGGTGAAAAAATCCCAAATCATCCCGAGACTTCACACGGCCTGTGACACGCCCGTTTCACAGGCCGTGTGCCCAGACAGGGCACAAAGACACGCCCTGTCGAATTCCTTCGGCGGGCTGAGTTCGTCGCCTGATTTGACACGCCCTGTGACACGCCCGTGTCACAGGCCGTGTTCAACACTCAACACACACTTCTCGACACTCGACGATCGTCGAGCAAAAATCGTCGAGAATGCGACATGGCCTTGGACACGCCCGTGTCCTGGGCCGTGTGCCTCCTCTCGACGAATCGCCGAGATCAAAAATCGTCGAGACAAAGCCCAATCGTCGACACAACCTCGACACGCCCTGCGACACGCCCGTGGCGCAGGCCGTGTCACCTGACACGCCCTGGGACACGCCCGTGTCCCAGGCCGTGTCACCCAAATTTTCCTGTTTCACTTTGGGCTGTTACAATCCTCCCCTCCTACAAGAAATTTCGTCCTCGAAATTTAGAGACAGGAAAGTAACAGAAACTAGCAAGAAAATGTAACAACATATATCTATATCTATACACATTTATGTTACAATATTCTCGCTCCAAATTACAGAAACAACTCAGGGAACTCTTCTCGCATGGTCTGCTCGCGTTCCCATGTCAGCTCTTCACGGCCGCAGTTGTCCCATCGGACTTTCACCATACCGACCGTCTTGTTCCGCAACTGTTTCTCGGCTCGATCTTCGATCCGAATGGGTCTAACTCTCGTCGTTAGCCCATACTCTACCGGCACACGATCATCCGCGATCACTTGAGCTGGATCTTTCACGGCCTTCCGAAGTACCGAGATGTGAAAGACATCATGTAACCCACCCAAGTCTGCCGACAGAGCTAGTCGATAAGCCGCTTCGCCAATTCGCTCAACCACTTCGAAAGGACCCAAATATCTTGGACTCAACTTTTTCAATCGTCGAATCCTGGAGACACCTTTGAATGGTTTGATCTTCAAGTAGACCCAATCGCCAACCGCAAATTCGACATTCCGGTGCTTGGCGTTGTAGTACTTCGCTTGTCGATCTTGAGCAATCAGCAATCTCTCTCGGATAGTCCGAATGGTTGAGTTTGCTTCATCCACCTCATTTGGTTTAACAACCCGGGCTTCACCCGCTTCTACCCAAGCCAAGGGAGTACGACACTTCCTTCCGTATAGGGCTTCATATGGTGCCATCCCAATGCTTGCCTGGTAGCTATTATTATATGCAAACTCGACCATATAGAGATGATCTTCCCATCTCTTTCCGAAGTCAAGGGCGCACATTCGGAGCATGTCCTCCATTGTTCTGTTGGTACGTTCAGTCTGGCCATCTGTTTGGGGATGAAAGGCCGTACTGAAAGTCAACTTCGTGCCCAACAGTCGGTGAACTAGCCTCCAATCATTTGACGTGAATCGCCAATCTCGATCACTTACGATGCTTCGAGGAACACCGTGAAGCCGCACAATCTGATCAACATATAATTTTGCCAAACTTTCAACCGAATCATCCCGCCTGTTTGGGAGAAAATGTGCTACTTTTGTTAGCCGGTCAACTATCACCCAAATGGAATCGTTTCCTCGCTGCGATCTTGGCAATCCATGCACAAAATCCATGGAAATATCATCAAATTTCCACACTGGGATCGGTAGTGACTTCAAATAACCGCCCGGCTTTTGGCATTCCACCTTCACCATCGCACATGTTTGCCATTTGGCTACATACAGGGCAACATCTTTCTTAAGCCCTGGCCACCAGAAAAGCTTCTTCATATCGTTGAACATCTTCGTGCTCCCGGGGTGAATGGAATACTTCGTATAATGCGCTTCATACATCAGTTCTTCCCTCAGTTTCCCCACATTTGGGACGCACAACCGGTCCTCTTTTCGCAAAAGACCGTCATTCCAGGTGAATTTGCCTTCTGGCCCTTCATTCACATAGCGCAAGAGATCTTCATCCAACTCCGTTGCCCGTCGAACTCGGTCCGCAAGGTCACATTGCACCTCGGTCCAGTTCAAACATGCACTGGTAGTGGAATTCTTGTCAACACAATAGATCTCCAATGCCTCCAATTCCTGGATAAGACGTTCATCATGCCTTTGTAACCAATTCGCTCTAGCCGGAACTCGCCGACTCAAGGCATCCGCGACAACATTTCCCTTCCCGGGTGTATAATGAATCTCGAAAGTGTAGTCCCCAAGGAACTCCAACCACCTTCGTTGTCGCATGTTCAACTCTTTCTGTTCCAAAAGATACTTGAGGCTCTTATGATCGGTATAGATCTCCACCTTCACTCCATAAAGGTAGTGTCGCCACAGCTTAAGTGCAAAAATCACCGCCGCTAGTTCCAAATCATGGACGGGATAGTTTCGCTCGTGCACCTTCAGCTGGCGTGAGCCATAAGCAATCACCTTTCCGCTCTGCAGAAGAACGCAGCCTAAGCCGCTTCCTGAGGCATCACTATAAATTACAAACCCATCGGTTCCACATGGCGAAGACAACACCGACACCGTGGTCAACCGAACCTTCAGCTCTTCAAAAGATCGGGCGCACTCTGGCGTCCAAACGAACTTCTGATCCTTTCGCGTCAGTGTGGTTAGCGGCAAAGCGATCCGTGAGAAGTTCTCCACAAATCTTCTATAGTAGCCCGCAAGTCCAAGGAAACTCCTGACCTCGGCCACGGAAGACAATATTGGCCATTCTTGTATGGCTCTTATCTTCGCTGGATCCACTGCAATGCCCGCTCCACTCACCACATGGCCCAAAAATGCCACTGACGATAGCCAAAACTCGCACTTCGAGAACTTGGCATAGAGCTGATTTTGCCTCAACGTGTTCAACACCAACCGCAAATGAATCTCATGCTCAGCTTTAGACTTCGAGTACACCAGGATGTCATCAATAAACACTATCACAAACAGATCCAGGTACTCACGGAAAATACGGTGCATCAGATCCATAAACACCGAAGGCGCATTGCACAATCCAAAGGGCATGACTGTGAACTCATAGTGCCCATAACGCGTTCCAAATGCGGTTTTGGGAATGTCACCTTCCCGAATCCTTAACTGGTAATAACCAGACTTCAGGTCCAACTTCGAATAGACGGTAGATCCCACCAGCTGATCAAATAATTCATCAATCCGAGGTATCGGATACTTATTCTTCTCGGTCAGCTTATTCAATTCACGGTAATCAATACACAACCGTAACCCACCATCTTTCTTCTTTACAAAAAGCACAGGCGCGCTCCAAGGTGACATACTTGGGCGGATATAACCTTGCTCTAGCATTTCTTGTAGTTGAACCTTCAACTCCGCCATCTCTTTAGGCGCAACGCGATATGGCGAGCGGGCCACGGGTTTCGCACCTGGCACCAACTCAATTATGAAGTCAATCTCCCGCTGGGGTGGTAGCCCAGGGAGATCCGCGGGAAACACATCAGTAAATTCTGCCACAATCGGAACCTCGCACAAAGTGGCCTTAGGCTCAACAGCCTGAATTAGTGCAAAGTAACACTCCGCACCCTTCCGAACAGCTTTGACTACCTGGAGTGCAGACATCAACGTCCCGCCTACTCCTCGCATACCCGCGAACTTGGTCTCCTGTTCGGTATTCTGGCCCAACGTGATTTCTTTGGACTGGCAATCAATCATCGCATGCTGCTCCGCAAGCCAATCCATCCCAAAAATCACATCGAATTCCGATATTGGCAAAACAAATGCGGTTAAACAAAAATCCCGACTTCCTAACTGAACCGCCACATCGCAAGCTTGATCCGCAAGCATCCAACATCCATTCGGCAACACCACTCTGACGCTATCTGTCTTTGCACGACTGGGTATCCCAAGCCGCGTAAGAAACTCACGAGACAGAAAAGAATGCGATGCACCTGTATCAAACAGTGCTCGCGCCAGCGTGTCCCGAATCATCACAAAGCCTATGACAAACATGTCACACACACAAACCACAAACATAGGGGTACTAAGCTAGGCATACAAACAGTAGCATAAGCAAAACTAAACTCATACCTGTGACCACGTCACTCTGCTTGATGGCCTCCTGCAGGCCAAGATTGTAGACTCGGGGTTGCGCCTGCGAGGCAGAGGAATCCACCACCGCCTTTCCTTTCTCTGCATAAGATGCTCCAGCCTTCTTTTCACTCTTTGGCGGCATCCGACAATCTCGCGCAATATGCCCCATCCGACCACAATTGAAGCAGGTACGAGTGTCTGGCCTGGAGGTTGCCCCTGATGTTGCTCCCGTTGCAACTGAGGAAGGAACTTGTCCACTAGGCTTGGACTTCTTGCCCCATTTCTTCTTATAGAATGATTTCCCCGATCGGGGCGCCTTCCACTCTGGTTGCGTCATCACCAACGCTCTCTTCCCTTGCACCCTCTTCATGTCTTTTTCTAACGCGGTCGCAGTGTCCACCAACGCTTGGAAACCTTGGTTCACAGAACTGGACACAAGGAATCTCAGCTCGTCCCTCAGTCCTTCATAGAACCTGTTAGTCTTCCTCTGCTCATCAGCAAAAATCGAACCCGCATACCGCCCCAAGCGAGTAAATTCATGCAGGTACGCGTCAACACTGCCATCACCTTGAGTCAACCGTTGGAATTCATTTTCCATGGCTATCCGTTGAGCCACAGGAAGGTGCTTCGCCAGGAAGAGCCGGGAGAATTCTTCCATCGACACTTGGGTTAACGGACGACCCGCCAAATGATGCAACTCCATCTCATCCCACCATAACCACGCTTCTCCTTCAAGCAAGAAGGTGACTAAGGTAACCTTCTGATGCTCCGCCGTTCCTATCGCCGTCATCACTCGCTTGACGCGCGATAACCAATCCTCAGCCTGCGTCGGGGTTCCCGCTCCCGAGAACGTAGGCGGATGGAAACTCATAAACCGTGTTAGCTGCTTCTCAGCCGCTCGAGGAACCACTTCCACGACAGGTTCAGGCCTTGCCACCACCTGTTCTGTCCCCACAGCCACTTGTTCTTGCCTCAGTGGCTGACCTTGGATCATGGTATACAAGGCCTCCGCAACTAAACGGACATGATCTGCAGACGGTGGAGGTGTAGGCACCGCAGCTGGTGTCGTACTTTCATCAGAACGCTGGGGCTCAGACGGCCCAGCTCCACTTCGTGTCACCTAAAGGTGGACAAGACACACACATTAGCGGTCGTACCCAAGCAAACAACACAAAATAGGAACACGCAGGTTCCTCAAACATACAAAAATGCATTCCTATCATGGACATTCAGGAGTTCATTCGTAGACTTTGGTGTGCAGCGGAAGCGTGGTGGGCCCATAACCCATCGGTCCCAGGATCGAAACCTGGCTCTGATACCAAAAATGTAACAACCCCATCCGTTCATATGATATATTCTAGAAGGTCCGGCCGGGGCGCCACAGGATATATCACAAAACAGTCGGTGAAGGTACAGGATGATACCAGAGTAGCGCATTGCACCTATCACAAGCATTCTAGCGGAAGCCTAAACTACTTGAACTCCTCATGAATGTCCAAACATAAACTCCACATTTATATATAGATAGGAATGTCTTACAACATGTCAAAAGAGTTGGCCTTATGGCCTTACAGGGCTTTCAATCAGTGGCCTAAAACAGATTGGCGCGCAGGCCGACCACACTAAAAGAAAACACGCAAAAGAACACAATAGCCTTCGAGGGCTAGCAGCTAACAGCAGCAGCAACACCAGCAGGGGCATCAACCTCGTTTCGTCCCGCTCGGCTCTCCAGTACCTGTGCAAGGGACAATCCACACACCGGTGGCAAACAAAAGCAACGGTCAGCGTTCAGCTGACCAAATTATAATGACCCTACCCCTTCTCTCGGGGCAGCGGTATTTTCCCTGCAGGCATATCATAGCACAAGTATGGCAAGCTATATCATCAAAAAGTGCTTTCACGCACACAAGCCATCACAACCGTCCGCCACCCGGCTCAACGGTCCGTGCACTCAGGGCACATTCTTGGTGTTCTGGCAACCTCTTGCCCACCACCGTATCGGGGTTATCACCCAACGGTAACTCTCTTGAGCATTTACTCCGTGGCGTGCAGCCGGAGTTAGTCCTCGGACACCGGGATGGCCCGTAGCCCCCCTTTGTGTCATGGCGCGCAGGCCGAAGACTCTTGCTATGCGCTCCAACAGACCGCACTTTTTGGTCTCACGTCGGACGGACATAGCGCAGGTCGGATCCTCCACCCCCCCGTTGCTCAAATCGCCTTGCCCTTTCCGCGTGCAGCGTACTCATGGCTATATCAAAGGCGCGGGTCGGTCTCACCAATCCTGTTCCTGGCATTCAAGCCTGGGTAATTCACTATACCCATTTCCTCACAGCAACAGCGGGTCTTTCCTGGGCGCACCAGTACTTCCTGTAATTCCCGTCACAGGTGGACACCGCAAATTACAAATGTCAGGGGTCTTTCCTGGGCACACCAGTACTTCCTGTGATTCGCTCCACACGTGGACACCCTATGACATCAAGCATCACAAAAAGGGCCTTTCCTGGTCCCACCAGTACTTCCTGTGCCTCATGCACAGGTTGGACCCAAAACCATCACAAGGCTATGTTCTTGGGCTACCACCCCAGTACTTCCTGCTACTCCTTTTCGCAAGTATAACCCGTAGACTCCTTACTACTACACGTTTATCACGGAGTCTTCTCCGGTTCGTATGCAACATCACCAATCCAGACCAACCTGTCCAGATGGGCTTCACACAGCATGCCTATTCCGTACTTCATTTCCGGATCTATATGCAACACAAATGGGATTTCAAGCATCCACCCATAGATTCCCAAAATCAGCCACCTCTTGGTGGGGGAAATCACACAAGATATGCCAAAAAGGAAGCCTTCACATGGCTAGGAAGAAAAGTCGTTACCCTTGACGATCGCTTCGGTGCCATGGCTTGAAAGCTTGCTTGCAAGACTCGCAAGATCGTTTCCTCCGCAACGCTGGCTTCGGATCTCTCGTCGGTAAACCGCAGCACCACCAGCAGCAGCCCCCTTTCCTCTTCCTCCTCCTTTCTCTCTCTCTTTCTCTCTCTTGAAGAAAGATGAAGGCCAAAGTAAAGTGAGCAACACTTCTCTGAGTTCGGCCCTTAAGGAAAAAGGAGAAGAGGCTTCAGCCCTTGGATCCAGACTGAAGGAATGGACGGCCACGATTCTGCCAAAAACACATATTTTGACCAGACACGGCCTCGAACACGGCCGTGTGCCTGACCGTGTGCCTCAAGCGGTGGTCAACCGACTTATCCAAACCAGTGACACGCCCACGGGACACGCCCGTGTCATGTGCCGTGTCACCAACACGCCTTCCGACACGCCCGTGTCTGTGGCCGTGTACCTGGGGGAAAAAAATCCCAAATCATCCCGAGACTTCACACGGCCTGTGACATGCCCGTGTCCCAGGCCGTGTGCCCAGACACGGCACAAAGACATGCCCTGTCGAATTCCTTCGGCGGGCTGAGTTCGTCGCCTGATTTGACACGCCCTGTGACACGCCCGTGTCACAGGCCGTGTGCAACACTCAACACACACTTCTCGACACTCGACGATCGTCGAGCAAAAATCGTCGAGAATGCGACACGGCCTTGGACACGCCCGTGTCCTGGGCCGTGTGCCTCCTCTCGACGAATCGCCGAGATCAAAAATCGTCGAGACAAAGCCCAATCGTCGACACAACCTCGACACGCCCTGCGACACGCCCGTGGCGCAGGCCGTGTCACCTGACACGCCCTGGGACACGCCCGTATCCCAGGCCGTGTCACCCAAATTTTCCTGTTTCAGAACTTTGGGCTGTTACATAGCTTGGCGGGCCTGAGCGATTAGCAACCTCTCCCAAATGGTTCTCACCAAAGAAGTAGCATCCTCCACCTCTAATCGCTTATACAACTTTGATTCACCCGTTTCCAACCAGGACAACAGCGTGTGACATTTTCTACCATAAAGGGCATCAAGGGCACCATTTGAATGCTTGCCTGGTAGCTATTGTTGTAAGTGAATTCCACCAAGTATAGGTGATCTTCCCATTGCTTTCCAAATTCCAGGACACACATGCGAAGCATGTCTTCCATTGTCCTATTGACCCTCTCGGTCTGCCCATCCGTTTGCGGATGAAAGGCTGTCCTAAAACTCAGCTTTGTTCTCAACATCTATTGCACCAGCCTCCAATCATTGGACGTGAACCGCCCATCTCGGTCAATCACGTTGTTGCGGGGCACACCATGAAGCCGTACAATATTATCAACATATAACTTTGCCAATTTCTCAACCGGATCATCCTTCCTATGCGGAATGAAATGCGACACCATCGTTAGACAATCTACGACCACCCAAATGTCGTCGTTCCCCTTTTGCGACCTTGACAACCCGTGCACAAAGTCCATAGTAATGTCGTCGAACTTCCACTCCGGAATAGGAAAGGATTTCAAGAATCCTCCCAGCTTTTGACATTCTGCCTTCACCAAGGCGCAAGTTTGACACTTCGCCACGTAGAGCGCCACATCCTTTTTCAGTCCTGGCCACCAGAACAATTTCTTAACATCGCGGTACATCTTCGTGCTCCCCGGGTGAATTGAGTACTTGGTATGATGCGCCTCGTACAATAATTCCACCCGCAAATTGCCCATGCTTGGGACGCACAGACGACCATCTTTCCAAAGTAATCCGTCCTCCACAACGAATTGGGAATATGACCCATCCAGAGCCTCTATCATGAGTTGCTTCATGTGGACATCCATATCCAACGCCTGCCGAATCCGATCAACCAGGTCATATTGGACTTCAGTCCAATTCAATACTGCTTCAGCACTTGATTGCTTATCAAGGCAAAAGATCTCCAATGCCTCTAACTCCAGAACCAACCGCTCGTCATGGACCGACAGCCAATTGGCTTGAGATTTGGCCCGATGACTCAATGCGTCCGCAATCACATTACCTTTACCAGGCACATAGTGAATCTTGAATGTATAGTACCCCAAGAACTCCATCCATCTACGCTGCCGCATGTTTAGATCTTTTTGATCAATCAAATACTTCAGGCTCTTGTGATCGGTGTAGATATCAATCTTCACAACGTACAAATAATGTCTCCACAGCTTCAAGGCAAAAATCACGGCCGCTAACTCCATGTTATGGACCGGATAGTTCCTCTCGTGCACCTTCAGATGTCTCGAGCCATAAGCTATAACGCTTCCATGCTGTAACAGCACAAAACACAAACCACTTCCCGAAGCATCGCTATAAATCTCATAACCTTCGGTCCCACTCGGCAAACTCAACACAGGCACCGTGGTTAACCGACATTTCAACTCCTCAAAAGCTCGTGCGCACTCCGGCGTCCAAACAAACTTCTGCTCCTTCCTCGTCAAAGTAGTGAGAGGTAACACTATCCGCGAGAAGTTCTCTACGAAGCGCCTATAATAGCCGGCAAGCCCCAGAAAGCTCTGGACTTCTACTACCGTAGAGAGCTCAGGCCACTCTCGTATCACAACAATCTTCGCTGGATCCACTGCAATACCTTCCCCACTCACTATATGACCGAAGAACGCCACTGAGGATAACCAAAACTCGCACTTCGAGAACTTGGCGTACAACTGATTCCTCCTTAGCGTCTCCAAAACCAAATGAAGATGCCTGAAGTGATCTTCCTCACTCTGCGAGTACACCAAAATATCGCCTATGAAGACGATCACAAAATGGTCCAAGTAATCCCCGAAGGTCCTGTTCATCAAATCCATGAACACTGACGGCACATTCGTCAGTCCAAATGACATGACCGTAAACTCGGAATGCTTGTATCTTGTACTGAACGTTGTCTTATGGATATCACTCTCCCTTATCCTCAGCTGATAGTAACCAGACTTGAGATCCAACTTAGAGTACACCGTCGACCCGACTAACTGATCAAAAAGATCATCGATCTTTGGGATTGGGTACTTGTTCTTTTCCGTTAACTTGTTTAACTCCTGATAATCAATACAAAGTCTCAAGCTCTCGTCCTTCTTCTTTACAAAGAGGACCGGTGCACTCCAAGGCGACGAACTTGGACGCACAAACCCTTGCTCCAACAACTCTTAAAGTTGCACCTTCAGCTCTGCCATTTCCTTAGGCGCTAGCCGATACGGAGATCGTGACACAGGCTTTGCACCTAGCACTAGCTCAATAGTGAAATCTATCTCCCGTTTAGGCGGGGCTCCAGGAAGATCTGGGGGGAACACATCAGGGTATTCAGCTACCACTGAAATACTATCCAACGTAGGCTTCGGCTTTGCAACCTCCACTAGTGTAAAGAACAGCTCTGCACTAGCACGAACCGCCCGCACCACCTGAAGAGTAGACATCAACGTCTTGCTCGACCCTTTCAAGCCTGTAAAAGTCATCTCATGACTTGCTCCCAACTTGACTTCCTTGCGACCACAATCAATATAGGCTTGCTACTCCAAGAGCAAGTCCATGCCAAATATAACGTCGAACTCCACCAACGGTAGTAACGACGCTTGCAGATCGAACTGTTGATTCCCAATGCGAATCTTAACATCGCAGACTTTATCTGCGTGCATCGAGCAACCATTCAGTAACAAAACATCCAAATTGTCCTTCGCCATCGAAGAAGGCACTCCGATGCGCGATATGAATCCTTCGTACAAGAAGAAGTGTGAAGCTCTCGTATCAAAGAGTGCTCTAGCCGGAAACTCACAAATTAAAACAAATCCTAAACAAGCAGTGGTAAGGTAACATACGCATAATAAGTATTTAAAGAAATTTAACTTGCTACAAATTAAACCGTACATGTCAGCACATCCGCTTGTTTGATGGCCTCCTGTTGGCAAAGACTATAAACCCTTGGTTGAGCGGGAGCATAATGGGATGCAGTTGACTCCACCGCCTTGCCATTCTCTTCATAAGTTGCTCCCGGCTTCCTCTCGGACTTGGGACGTCCTCTCCAACAGTCACAGGCAAAGTGCCCCGGCTTCCCACAAGTAAAACATGCACCCGGGGTCCGACCCGTAGTCACCCCTGAAGCACCGGAAGAAGGAGATGGACCCGAAGTCCTAGCCTTCTTAAAGAACTTACGGTACCCAGACTTTGAAGTAGTCGGCACCTTGAACTCAGATTTCTTATCACCCAAGCTTTTTTTCGCTTGAATCTTCTTCATGTACTTCTCCAAGGACCGGGCCGTGTTGACCAAGGTCAAGAAACCCTACATCATCGGCCCCGAGAGTAGTAGCCTCAAGTCATCTCTTAAACCTTCATAGGAACGGTTGGTCTTACGCTTCTCATCCGCGATGGTAGAGCTAGCTGATGAACTGTAAATATGCGTATTTTTATGCACATTAATTTAGTCATTTTCATTTATTTTCGTCGTTTTTACTTATTTTTGTTCAATAAAATGTTCCTATTCTTGTAAATTTTCTCCTAACTTGTTTTATTTGATTTTTCAGAAAAATTTCAAAATCTGCCAAAATTTGGGAAGTACACGCCCGTGACACATGGGTCACGCCCGTGACCGAGCCGTGACTGTGCATTTCCCGTGAAATCGGAAAATTTCTGAAGAAAAGGCTTGACACGCCTGGCGACACGCCCGTGTCACCCGACACGGGGCGTGACCCAAGCCCGTGTCCTCTCCTCTCGACGAATTCCGCTCGACGATCGTCGAGTGTCGACACTAACTGTCACGCCCAGTGTCACGCCCGTGACCTGGGGCGTGACCCAATTTCAGCTCAACGATTTCGACTCGACACTTTCCGCTCGACATTCGTCGAGTGTCGACCCCAACTGTCACGCCTATAGTCACGCCCGTGACATGGGGCGTGACCTTTCCAGCTGGCCCGACAAGATGCTGCCGAAGACATTTGACGCAACCCGCGCCCGGTTCTACCTCCCCGACACGCCCAGAGTCACGCCCGTGACCTGGGGCGTGACTGCTGCGAACTCAGCCCGAAGTCAACTTTGCTGTCCAATCGCCAGCCGCCTTCATGAATAGTACTGTCACGCCCCCCCTACACGCCCGTGACCGAGGGCGTGTACTTAGAATTTTTTTTCCTATAAATAGCCCAGTTCTGTAAGGTCCAAGGGTTCAGATTTTTGGGCCAAGTTAGTGTCTTTTTGTGGGCTGCATCCGTGATTTTCAAGGCTATGTAAGGAGATTTCTCCCTTTTTTATTTCATTTCTTGTTTTGTCTTAGTTTTAGCACTTGTAATAGCTTGTAATAGTTTCATTTTGATCAAATAAAATGTTAAATTTTCTCTTCATATATGGCTTTGGAATGAACACTTGTGCCCACTTTTCCTTCTCCTTTTTATTCTTAGTTTCACCTTTGTTCTTCATTTATGAAAAGTGTGTGTGTGTGTATGAGTGTAATTTGTTTACTTTACATTTTTTTTACTTGTTTTCATGCTTAGGAATGTTAGGTTTTCCTCTTTACATGCCTTTGATTTTTTTCAAGTTAGGTTTTGTTTGAAAATGATGAAATGATGAATTAGGTTTTTCTTTTTTTTTCTTGTCTTCTTCAACATCTTCACTCTTATGAGCGTGTAAAAGAGTTACTAAAGTTCCTTTTGTTTTTTTTACTTAGCTTTATTTTAGGATGAAAACTTTTTTTTCTTCTTTCTCTTTTATTTCAACTTTTTTAGCTCTTTTATGAAATCCTAGGAATGAAAATGTTGAAATTTTTATTTTCCAAAAACTTTGGTTTTTAATTTGTTTTGAAAAACTTTTGTCTTCTAAAATTTTAATTTCTTCTTTTTATTTGTTTTTGGCAAAACCTATGCTTGAAATAGTTAAAATTTTAATTTTTAGGTAACTTGGATTTTTCTTTTTTTTTTATTTATTTGTGTGTGTGTGAGTGTATGAGCCTAAACCTCTCTTTTGTTCTTCTTAAATTTTCAAGTTGAGTGTGTGAGTGTAGGTGTATAATTTTTATGCTTTGTTCAAATTATGTAGAGTGTGTGAGTGTAGGTGTATAATTTTCATGCTTTGTTTTAATTGCTTTCTTTTAATGCTTTATTCAAATTATGTAGAGTGTGTGAGTGTAGGTGTATAATTTTATTGCTTTCTTGAATTTCTTATGGAGTGTGTGTGTCTGTGTGCATTTATTTCCGCATACTCGTTAAGAGTTAAATGGCGCATCGTTTTCATTTTCAGTCCTACTCGTTTGAGTAGGACTTGCAATTTTACTTTCTTTATTTTTTCCGCCTACTCACTTGAGTTAAATGGCCGGACTTTTTAGCCCTGTAATCGCGTTTATTTTCTCCTACTCATTTGAGTAGGACCCGCTTTCATTTCAGTCCTACTCGTTTGAGTAGGACTTGCAATTTTCAGCCTTTATTTACCGCCCCCACTCGTTTGAGTGGGACTCGCAAATTTGAATTATGCAAATTTTCTTTCATGTGTAACTTAGTTCCTTTTTAATTTATAATTTGGAGTGTGCGTGAGTTCTCGTTTAGTTAACTTTTTAGCTTTCTAAATATTGTTATTTTTCTTTTGTCCCTTTCTTATAATCGTTTAGCATTTAATTTCGAACTCGCGCCTCACTAAATTATAAGCCGTCCCCATACCGATGTGTGGCTAATCGCTATTAGCCTCGGCATCGAAGAGCATTGGGACATTTGAAATAATTTATAATAATTAAAGTTCTTTATTTTCATTTTAATTTAAGTACTTAGGGTTTACCCCGGGTTTACGATGCGTAGGACCACATAATC
The DNA here is from genome assembly GCA_039583875.1 of Platanthera guangdongensis. Taxonomy (NCBI): domain Eukaryota; kingdom Viridiplantae; phylum Streptophyta; class Magnoliopsida; order Asparagales; family Orchidaceae; genus Platanthera; species Platanthera guangdongensis. The sequence continues at coordinate 18,220,214 of CM077159.1, forward strand.
GATGTGTGGGCCCTATTTCCGTAGTCCATATGCTAGCTAGCCGAGAGGCCGTGCATATGGACCGATCACCCCTGGGTAAATAGAGTTGCGTGCATACCCTCGAGAGAGGACGAGCGTAATTCTACCGGATTGGGTTCCCCACCCAATAGCGGGGTTCTTAGCGTAAAGCGGGCGTTAAGAGGAATCCTTCGTCGGACTAATGTTCGGTCGAATAGTCTTAACGTTTAGGTGAGCGATATCCCTATAGCTAGGTGAGCTCACATTTGTGGAACCTCCACGGCCAAGTTGCCTTATTATTAATTTGAAAACTAAGTCTTTTTATTATTAAAAATTGTTTTAGTCTTAATCCGATTCGATGCCGAGCGTTAACCCTTCATCGAATATTTTCTAAATCGTTTTTTTTCGCTCCTTTGCTTTTCCGTCTTTTATTAAGTAACAAAAAAATCCATCTTTCTTTCAGTAAAATAATAGTCCTCCCGGAGGAGTAAGAATAGTCAACGCGACCCCGAGAACAATACGACCTCGGTATTCCCCCGAATATCGAGTACTACTTGCGATAGGTGCACTTGCCTACCCAAGCAAGCCCGCGGCGATCGACTCACCGAACCAGCCACAGTAAGAGTCTGTTCGCGGGCACATCAAGTTTTTGGCGCCGTTGCCGGGGAAATCTCTTTTCGAGTTGCTATTTCGAATTCCGGAGTCTATTAATTTTACTTATTTTCTCTAAAAAAAAAAACTAAAAACTTTATTTTAAAAACAAAAAAAAAAGTTTATTTTTGTTTTATTTTTGTTTGGGTGTATGACCCGAGGACAACCCTCAGAGTCTGAAGATTTAGACTTCGACCCTGAGATCGAACGCTCTCTTGCGCGTCTCCGATCTCATCGCCGAAATCCTTCTTTAGATCCCGAGGAATCTATCGGAGAACCCACTGTTGTAGTTATGGCCGCCCCTAACCTTCCCCCGGCGGCCGAGCGTACTATGTCTTATTACGCCCGGCCTAACCTGGATGATTCTGGGTCGAGTATTGTTCGCCCTGCGGTGGCCAATAATAATTTTGAAATAAAATCAAGTGTCATTCAAATGGTCCAAAATGCCGTGCAGTTCGATGGACTGCCGGATGAGGACCCGAATGTCCACTTGTCCAATTTCTTGGAGATATGCGACACCTTCAAGATCAATGGCGTCACTGATGACGCCATTCGTTTGCGCTTATTTCCTTTTTCCCTTAAGTCCAAAGCCAAGGCGTGGTTGAATGCCCTCCCGCGAGGATGTATCACCACGTGGGCTGAGTTGACGGAACGGTTCCTGACGAAGTACTTTCCGCCCGCCAAAACTGCAAAGTTGCGGGCGGACATTTCTTCGTTTGTGCAGAACGATCCTGAGTCTCTATACGAGACTTGGGAACGATTTAAGGAATTCCTCCGCCGTTGCCCGCACCACGCGCTGCCAACGTGGTTGCAAGTTCAAATTTTCTATAATGGGCTGAATTTTCAGACGCGTCAAATGATTGACGCGGCTGCCGGGGGTACGCTTAACAACAAAACCCCCGAGGCCGCCCAGGCTTTATTCGAAGAGATGGCTATGAACGCCTATCAATGGAACGTCCCGCGGGGACGGCCAATGCTGGCGGCTGGTCTTTTTGAAGTGGATGCCACTGCTCTCTTGACCCTTCAAGTTGAAAGGTTAACAAAGCAGGTGGCGGAGATGTCTGCTGCCTCCTCCACTCCGCCTTGTTTTATTCCCCCTAACGTCTGCGTAGCTGAAGAGTTCGTGGACTTCATGGGAAATTCGGGTCGTCCTCCCTTCAACCCCAACAACAACCTTTATAGTAATAACTATAATTCGGGTTGGAGGAATCACCCCAACTTCTCGTGGAGCAACCCGAATAATGCTCAGCGTCCCCCTATTTCTTATGCGCCCGGATTTCTTCCTCCACATTATAAACCCGCCAAAATAGTCAAGCTACACGACTATAAACAAAGCGCTCCTGGGAGGCACCCCTCGCTTATCTTTTTCGCCCTTTCCTCATTACCTTTGCTGCTTTTTCTAATAAACGCAGGGTTTCTGATCGGCCTCCCCCTACGCGTTTCAGGGAAGCTTCTACCCCCTTCCCTTTCTTTTCTTTGTACATATTGTCTTTCCTTTTTGTTCCGCATACTTACGATACAACATTGGGGACAATGTTGGACTTAAGTATGGGGGTATTTTCGTGCTTTACTTTCTGCACTTCAATTTTTCTGCATTTCAAAAAAGAAAAATACAAAAAAATACATATAACAACAAAACAAAAACAAAAAAAATTAAAAAACATCTTAAAATGAAACAAAAAATTTTTACATGAAAAAAAAAAATTTAAATGAAAAAACAAAAATCCAAAAAATTTTGTTTCTTGTTTTGTTCTCTTTCTCTTTTCCAAAAACTCAAAAAACAAAACAAAAAAAATTATTTTGTTTAGTTTTACTTTATATATATTTTTTTGTTTTTTTCTCTCTCCCCCTTCCTCATTCTTGTACAAACCTTTATCCTTTTCTCTCTTATTTTTGTACATATTATGAAAATTCTCTTAAAAAATACAAAAACAAGATAATAGTTCAAAAAAATTTTCAAAAAAAAATTTGAGAAAAACAAAAATACAAAAAAAAAGGATAATAAATGAAAAACAAACAAAAAATTGATAACAAAAACTATAAAAATCAAAAAAAAAAATGTTTTGAAATAAATAAATTAAATATTCCATACTTAACTTTTCTGCTATCCAAAAATTCTGTTATGAGTTTATTTATATGTGAATACTATTAATTCTCTGTTTGCTACCCGTTTGTTAATTATTGATTGAAACATTTAAATAGCCGGGGTTAAGTTTTAAAGAATTCTTTATGCTTTGTTAAAACTAGCGAACTCGTTTTAGGCACTACTTCTAATTTTTCATTAATAGGAGCACGTATATTATGTTAGGAAATAACGACTATAGAATTCAATTATACTTACTTTTAGCTTTCTGAAAAAAAAATTTGGAACGTACAAATTATTAAGGTTGCTCTCAAAAAAATTTTTAGGATTACAATCTAGTTTTCCTTTCTCCCCTCATTTTTCATGACCTACTTGGCATGAAAAATTTTACCCTTAAAAGATCTTATGTCAATGGGAACAAGATTTCGTTCCGTAAACATAGGCACCCAATAATTTTAAAAAGATTATATAGGGAGTAAGAGGATAAAATTCATTACTCCTACATATATACATTGGGTTAATTTTATTATTATGAAGTTGAAAAACAAAAATCATATTAGGAAAATAAGATTTCGTTTTCCTAATAATCCAAAAGAAAAAAAAACATGGAGGTTCGAGAAAAAATTACCTCACCTCAATTATCAAAACCCTCTTCATAAACCACACTACCCCCTTAGCCAATTACACGATTCTAGAATTAATTCAAAAATCTTTTTGAGAGCATAATTAGTAAATTGTATTATTTCCGGTAGCACTCATATAAGCTAGAGTTCTTATAATTCCAAACTATTTTCGTTAATCTAACCATTACAAATGTTGCCTTCTATTTGATTACATCAAGAAGTCTTTTGGCCAAAACTTTTGCGCTATTTAAATCATCTACATAATTTTAGGACTTAACTCTTACACCCCGTATATTTTTTTCGATCTCTCTTATAATTGATTAAGCGATAGCCAAAACTTAGAGTTTTTTTATTCCTTATAGATTCACCTCAAACTTTTGCTCTGGAATAGCAAAAGCCTAAGTATGGGGGTATTTGATGAACTATAAATATGCGTATTTTTATGCACATTAATTTAGTCATTTTAATTTATTTTCGTCATTTTTACTTATTTTTGTTCAATAAAATGTTCCTATTCTTGTAAATTTTCTCCTAACTTGTTTTATTTGATTTTTCAGAAAAATTTCAAAATCTGCCAAAATTTGGGAAGTACACGCCCGTGACACATGGGTCACGCCCGTGACCGAGCCGTGACTGTGCATTTCCCGTGAAATCGGAAAATTTCTGAAGAAAAGGCTTGACACGCCTGGCGACACGCCCGTGTCACCCGACACGGGGCGTGACCCAAGCCCGTGTCCTCTCCTCTCGACGAATTCCGCTCGACGATCGTCGAGTGTCGACACCAACTGTCACGCCCAGTGTCACGCCCGTGACCTGGGGCGTGACCCAATTTCAGCTCAACGATTTCGACTCGACACTTTCCGCTCGACATTCGTCGAGTGTCGACCCCAACTGTCACGCCCATAGTCACGCCCGTGACATGGGGCGTGACCTTTCCAGCTGGCCCGACAAGATGCTGCCGAAGACATTTGACGCAACCCACGCCCGGTTCTACCTCCCCGACACGCCCAGAGTCACGCCCATGACCTGGGGCGTGACTGCTGCGAACTCAGCCCGAAGTCAACTTTGCTATCCAATCGCCAGCCGCCTTCATGAATAGTACTGTCACGCCCCCCCTACACGCCCGTGACCGAGGGCGTGTACTTAGAATTTTTTTTCCTATAAATAGCCCAGTTCTGTAAGGTCCAAGGGTTCAGATTTTTGGGCCAAGTTAGTGTCTTTTTGTGGGCTGCATCCGTGATTTTCAAGGCTATGTAAGGAGATTTCTCCCTTTTTTATTTCATTTCTTGTTTTGTCTTAGTTTTAGCACTTGTAATAGCTTGTAATAGTTTCATTTTGATCAAATAAAATGTTAAATTTTCTCTTCATATATGGCTTTGGAATGAACACTTGTGCCCACTTTTCCTTCTCCTTTTTATTCTTAGTTTCACCTTTGTTCTTCATTTATGAAAAGTGTGTGTGTGTGTGTATGAGTGTAATTTGTTTACTTTACATTTTTTTTACTTGTTTTCATGCTTAGGAATGTTAGGTTTTCCTCTTTACATGCCTTTGATTTTTTTCAAGTTAGGTTTTGTTTGAAAATGATGAAATGATGAATTAGGTTTTTCTTTTTTTTTCTTGTCTTCTTCAACATCTTCACTCTTATGAGCGTGTAAAAGAGTTACTAAAGTTCCTTTTGTTTTTTTTACTTAGCTTTATTTTAGGATGAAAACTTTTTTTTCTTCTTTCTCTTTTATTTCAACTTTTTTAGCTCTTTTATGAAATCCTAGGAATGAAAATGTTGAAATTTTTATTTTCCAAAAACTTTGGTTTTTAATTTGTTTTGAAAAACTTTTGTCTTCTAAAATTTTAATTTCTTCTTTTTATTTGTTTTTGGCAAAACCTATGCTTGAAATAGTTAAAATTTTAATTTTTAGGTAACTTGGATTTTTCTTTTTTTTTATTTATTTGTGTGTGTGAGTGTATGAGCCTAAACCTCTCTTTTGTTCTTCTTAAATTTTCATGTTGAGTGTGTGAGTGTAGGTGTATAATTTTTATGCTTTGTTCAAATTATGTAGAGTGTGTGAGTGTAGGTGTATAATTTTCATGCTTTGTTTTAATTGCTTTCTTTTAATGCTTTATTCAAATTATGTAGAGTGTGTGAGTGTAGGTGTATAATTTTATTGCTTTCTTGAATTTCTTATGGAGTGTGTGTGTCTGTGTGCATTTATTTCCGCCTACTCGTTAAGAGTTAAATGGCGCATCGTTTTCATTTTCAGTCCTACTCGTTTGAGTAGGACTTGCAATTTTACTTTCTTTATTTTTTCCGCCTACTCACTTGAGTTAAATGGCCGGACTTTTTAGCCTGTAATCGCGTTTATTTTCTCCTACTCATTTGAGTAGGACCCGCTTTCATTTCAGTCCTACTCGTTTGAGTAGGACTTGCAATTTTCAGCCTTTATTTACCGCCCCCACTCGTTTGAGTGGGACTCGCAAATTTGAATTATGCAAATTTTCTTTCATGTGTAACTTAGTTCCTTTTTAATTTATAATTTGGAGTGTGCGTGAGTTCTCGTTTAGTTAACTTTTTAGCTTTCTAAATATTGTTATTTTTCTTTTGTCCCTTTCTTATAATCGTTTAGCATTTAATTTCGAACTCGCGCCTCACTAAATTATAAGCCGTCCCCATACCGATGTGTGGCTAATCGCTATTAGCCTCGGCATCGAAGAGCATTGGGACATTTGAAATAATTTATAATAATTAAAGTTCTTTATTTTCATTTTAATTTAAGCACTTAGGGTTTACCCCGGGTTTACGACGCGTAGGACCACATAATCGATGTGTGGGCCCTATTTCCGTAGTCCATATGCTAGCTAGCCGAGAGGCCGTGCATATGGACCGATCACCCCTGGGTAAATAGAGTTGCGTGCATACCCTCGAGAGAGGACGAGCGTAATTCTACCGGATTGGGTTCCCCACCCAATAGCGGGGTTCTTAGCGTAAAGCGGGCGTTAAGAGGAATCCTTCGTCGGACTAACGTTCGGTCGAATAGTCTTAACGTTTAGGTGAGCGATATCCCTATAGCTAGGTGAGCTCACATTTGTGGAACCTCCACGGCCAAGTTGCCTTATTATTAATTTGAAAACTAAGTCTTTTTATTATTAAAAATTGTTTTAGTCTTAATCCGATTCGATGCCGAGCGTTAACCCTTCATCGAATATTTTCTAAATCGTTTTTTTTTGCTCCTTTGCTTTTCCGTCTTTTATTAAGTAACAAAAAAATCCATCTTTCTTTCAGTAAAATAATAGTCCTCCCGGAGGAGTAAGAATAGTCAACGCGACCCCGAGAACAATACGACCTCGGTATTCCCCCGAATATCGAGTACTACTTGCGATAGGTGCACTTGCCTACCCGAGCAAGCCCGCGGCGATCGACTCACCGAACCAACCACAGTAAGAGTCTGTTCGCGGGCACATCACTAGCATACCGACCCAACCTAGTAAACTCATGGAGATACTCATCCACGCTACTCTCTCCTTGTACCAACCTCTGGAACACATTCTCCAAAGCTATCCTCTGAGTCGAAGGGAGGTACCTAGCCAAGAACAGTCTCGAGAACTCCTCCATCGAGACATTTGTAAGTTGCCTACCTCTCAATAGATGCAGCTCCAAACCCTCGCACCGCAGCCTAGCGTCTCCATCCAACATGAACGTAGCTATAGTGGTCATCAGCCACTCCTCCGTCTCCGTCGCTGTCAAGACTCTCTTCACACGGGAGAGCCAGTCTTCAGCTTGAGATGGTGTTCCCAACCCCGATAATACCGGAGGATTAAAGCTCATGACATGTTTGAGCTGTCTCTCGGTTGCCCTCCTTGGCACCAACGACTTCCCTACTACCTGCTCCACTCTTCTCGGCTCAACCTCTAGAAGAGGTACCTACTCCATCGGAGGAGCGGGCTGCTGCATTTGCCTTACAGGCTGTGTATTTATCATGGCAAACACTGCTTCGGCCTCCAATCGTATGGTCTCATCCGATGGAGGTGTTGTAGGAGCATCATTTGGTGCACTACTAGCCTCAAAAACTCGGCGTTCCGACGGCCCAGCACCGCTTCTGGTCACCTATAGTGGTACAAAACACCGGTAAGTGACCAAACAAAATTGCAAAATGCAATTATAGGAACACGCAGGTTCCTTAAACACGTGTATTTTTCATTCCTAAGTGGACATTCATGGGTTCTTTTGTTGTTATAACGATGACGCACACACATGTGCTCACCACCCCTTAAAAGAATTCGTCCACGAATTCATTTTAAGCCTGACCGAAACCAGTAGTCTGATACCAAATTGTAACACCCCATATCCGTCGCATAGCAAATAGAAGTAGGTCCAGCTGGGGTCCGACACCATATACCACAGACAGACCAGGTGGTTACTCAATGGAAACCATCCAACCAATCAAACGTCCTACACAGAGCCATTCTAGCGGAAGCAATTATTAATAGTTGCAATATAAAGAACCCAGCATAAGCACGAATGTCCACTAAACAAAACCATAGGAATGAAGTACAAATACACAAGCACTGGCCTTATGGCCTTACATTTGTTTTCCTCAAATTACATGTCTTTCAAACCTTAGCGCGCAGGCCAGCCATACATGAATAAAAGAAAACACCCAATTTAGGCCTTCGAGGGCCGGCTCAGCAACTTGGGCTTTAGCCCGCTATTTAGCACTCGGCTCCGCAGCACCTGCAACCAACAATCCACCGCACAGTGGCAAACAAAGGCAATGGTCAGCTATGCTGACCAAATTATAACGATCCCGCCCCCAACTCGGGGCGGCGATGCTCCTTCCCTGCACTTTTTTAGCATAATCCAGCAGTATAGATAAACATTTCATCACAGGCGTTGGCAAGCACGGCCACACGCCCCGTGCACTCAGGGCACATTCTCGGTGAACCAGTCATTGTCACGTCATTTTAAGCCATAGACACCCCGGTCTCACCACCGTCATTTTGACGGCCAAACTATGAGCATTTTGTCTTCCCGGCATGGGTCACGTCAATTTAAGACATAGACCGCCGAAGACCCTCATCTATGCCAACGAATCTAACCGAATGACATAGAACAGGTACGGTTCCGTCTAACCCGTGGTCACATTGTAATGATCATTAAGCCATATGCGCGGGTCAAACTTCTCCCGTGTCCCGTTTCCGTCACACACTTCACATAACCCAATTATGTTCAAGTTGTCTCCCAGGCCATCATGTTGGCAGGATCACGCATCCGCCTAAATTTTCGGGTGCACCTTGGGGTTAAGCCCCACAGATACCTGTTGTAATCTACCGCGTAGAAAACCCGAAAACCAACAATGCACGGAGTCTTCTCCGACCATTTATGCAATGCAACATCAACGATCCAGACCAACTTGTCCGGATAGGCTTCACACATCATGCCTATGTCCGTTCTCGAATACGGACTCTACACAATGGGGACTTTACATATCTACCCGATGGAATGCCTCAAACTCACCGCAAACTACGAGAGAGGACTTCCTATGCAAGGGAAAAGAAGAGCTTCACATGCTCAAGTAGAGAATCGTTACCCTAGCGTTCTTCCTTGGCGCCATGGAAATGTAAGCGGATAAAAAACAGCGCACTCTCCTTGCCTCCGTAGATCCAAAGTCGGTTCGCGATTTGGAGCTCCGAAGCTCCGACGGTTACCGGATCTAGGCTTCTTCTTCTTCCTTTGATCTCCCTTCTCTCTAGAACTTAGACAGAGAACCAGCTGCAGAAGATAAGGGTTTTGAAACCCTATACTCGGGTATAACCCACTCGGATTAACCACCAGCCGTCAGATCCCACAAAAGGGAAATGCACGGATTTGATCCAGGTCTGACCTGGACAAATGGGGCTAAACACCGTACGATTCACCAACCGGAGCAGGACACGTCCGCGACCAATCAAATTGTGTCGGGACATTTAGTCAAGATCCGGCAAAAAACCTCTGTGTTGACACTCCACGTCGACAGAGTCAAACACATCACAATCCGCCCTACGCTCGACGATCGTCGAGCCAAGATCGTCGAACGATGCCAAATCATCGATCACTAATCGCTGGACTGATCGTCGAACGCTGCCATATCATCGATCCCAGATCGCTGGCCTGTTCATCGAATGGGCATGACACGCCCGTGATAACCAGCTGTGTTTGATGTTCGACGATCGTCGACCCAAGATCGTCGAATGCTGGCCAGATCGTCGAAACGAACACGACACGCCCTTGGACACGCCCGTGTCGCTGGCCATGTACCCCCTGCCAAAAACAAAATTTGGCCCAAAACGCCTCTCGTGGCCCTTTTGAGTTTCAGGGCGTTCAAATCAACCTTTGGTGAGTTAGACTCAGCCCCCACAATGACACTAGGAATGTTTTCCTGTGTAAGCTTTACTAGACTAAGTGCACCTTAGCCATAAAAACTTCACAGCAAGAAGTATATCCACTAGAGCAAGAAGTGACTTGCAAAAAACTGTTCTTCCTCTTTCTGAACTGAACCAAAGGTTCATTTTTATATTATTCACAGTAAAAATGATGTAGAAGCTTAGGATTATGCTGGAAGTAACTTGAAGATCAGCTTCTCTGCTCCTTTTTGAACTGGGCCAACTGCTCAGCTCTATTTTCTTCTTCACAGCACCTCAAGAGAAATATTCTTTAGAATTTATTGGCTGGATCTGTGAAGTAACTGCAGCAAGGATAGGCCATAGCTGCTATCTCTTTCTCAGAGAATCAACCTGAGCTTGCTAGCTGATGCAGATGAAAATGGCACCAGCAATCTTGTCGTTGAAGATGTTGATCTCAACAACTAACTTGATCTGCCACTTGACTTGCTTGTCTTAGGCTCTGTGTTCTTCAGCCACACCCACAACAATGGCGATTGTGAAGAACTTCTGTAACAATTGACTATTTCTATAAAGATCATTTCCTTTTATTTATTGAAACCCAACAGCTCCTTTAGCAGTGGGTCCCACACCGTTAATGCAGGTTGCATCATTGCTTTAATGCCCAACTATCGTACACTAAGCCAGCGACACCTTTTGTCATGCACTGTGGCATTGTCGCTAACAATTTGAATATTGTTGTCTTTTTGACCTGCTAACATCAGCACCTGAAGACTTAGTCAAAATTTAAACATCAGTAGTATATGCGTTGAGTGAGTGAGCTTCACTTAACGCCAAAGTACTTAGACAGTTTTACTATCTCTTGGCGTTGAGTGCGTTACCTTCACTCAATGCCAATCTACTTAGAATAATAAATCTGTTTCGAGGCATTGACAATATTGAGTGAGTAATGCACACTCAACGCTTTTTGCCTTAACTATCACTGCAACCTCTTCTACATGCATGGCGTTAAGAGCGTTGAGTGAATATAATTCACTCAACGCCATGTGCCTTCACCACATTCTGCATTTTCGGTATTGAGAGCGTTGAGTGAACATCCCTTACTCAATGCTATATGTCTTAGCCATTTCTTCTTCTTCAACAACTTAAGCGTTGAGAGCACTGAGTGAGCATGTCCCACTCAACGCTTTATGCTTTAACTAATTCTATATAAAGGCGTTGAGAGAGTTGAGTGAGAATGCCTCACTCAACGCATTCTGCCTTGGCCTGTTTTCCTATTTCCAGAAATCAGTTTGAGTTCGACGAACTCAGAACTCAGTTCGACGAATAAGTAAAAACTCAGTTAGACGATTTTAGAGTTCAGCTTGACGAATAAGTGAAAGCCGAGATCGTCGAACTCAGGACTTAGTTCGACGAACTCTGACCTTAATTCGACGAAATTGAACTTAGCCAAATTTCTAAAACTCTGAGCTTAGTTCGACAAACAATTAGCTCAGCTTGATGAACATTGAGCTCAGCTATTCAGCTATTTTGAAGCTAAGGCATTGAGAGAGTGAGCTACACTCAATTTCTGTGGACTTAGCGACTTTTCATCTTATTTCTCCTCAGTCTTTGACTATATTAGCCTAACTCATAGCTTTTTGTTGTATGGCATCGAGTGAGTTGACTTCACTCAACACCTGTGGACTTGGCCACATTCTAAGCTTGCCACTTCATGGCTTCGATTGAATAGGCTTTACTCAGCACTATAAGTTATCTGGTGTTGAGTGAATGATCTTCACACAATGCCTGTGGACTTAGACAATTTTTTGTCTTTCCACCACTTAGGTAAGAGCTTACCTTTCTTAGCCACTTAGGCTACCTGTCCGATCATTGCTTATCAGGACAATCTGCAATCATTAATCTTGAACACAAGTTAGATCACAACATGTGTATACATTGTTTGTTGGTCCCTATTCAAATTCAGGACATTAAGATCAATGGACCCAACAATCTCCCCCTATTTGAAGAAGTCAAAATCTAAGACAGTGTATGCACTAACATACTTATTCTATATATATAGAACACATCATCACAACATAATTCAGATAAATCATAGACATATCAAATGATTTAGCAGATAAGTCAAAATCAAAGCAATTGATGAGTTAGACAGATCATGATTATAGCAAATGATTATTCTATTTAATCATATAGGGAATATATGTTTATGCAATTTAAACAAAGTGTTACATCCCTAGCCCTGTAAGTAGAACCTGAAGCATTTTAAGTTTCAGGTTCCCTTATCATAATCCCACTGCCTCTGGATTTCAAGTCGGGTTGTCTTTAGCTCCATCTATCTTCTCTCCCTTCTTATCAGCTTCATCAGCAGCCTTAGCCTTAGTAGCTCCAGCTTCAGATTCATCTTCAGCTTTATCCTTTTCTCTCAAAATAGCTGAAGGGCTTGGGGAAGTATTTAGATGGTTCCACAACATCAGGAGTGAGAAGATTTGCCTTTTTGTTCCTCCAGAAAATTCTTCTTTCTATGTCTCTCTTTTCCATCTCATCGCATTCAGTCTTGCTAAACCATTTGCCTCTGTCTGATTTCTTATTTTTGACCTGATCCCAAGCAAGCAAGATTATGGATCTGGACTATGGGCTCCATTGCTCTAAATCAGGTCATTTTTCCATTTCTTCTCTATATTTTCCCTTTCTCATCCTGACTTCTTCTTCTGTTTTAGCTGTTTCAGTAGTCATCTCTCTTATCTGTAGTGCCTGGTCTATAGTGGGGCTGAAGTAGGGAATTTCAGCAGCAGTGGGCTGCACTCCCCACTGATTACCAGTACTATCATGATCTTCTTTATACATTGCATACTCATGATTATCTTGAGCAGGTTCTCTTTTCAAGGTTTCTAGTACTTGAGGAGGCATCAATGGGACATTGTCATTTTATACTGGCTCTAATCCGAATGAGCCTCTCACAACATTTGTTGCCCAGACCATGTTTTCAGTATTGGTCCTTATGGATTCTCTCTCCCCCTTTTTGGCTTCTTTAATTAGAGTATTGGTGTGGGAGCTGCTTGCTTTGCCTCTTTCTACTTCCAGGTAGTTTACTCCAGCAGTGACATGGTTCTTAACTTCCAACATGTTGTCATCAAACATCTTAATGCAGTCATCCATTTTTGCGAAGATTTCATTGTTTTGTTCACTTCTCAGAATATTATTATTTTCATGAATTGTCACACTATTCATAGCCTGAATCTTTTGATTTTATATGATAACATCATTGTTCTGGCCTGACAGATCTGTCTTCTCCATTGTAAAGTCTACAGCTCCAGCAGCTCTTATGAAGAATTTTTTTATTTCTCCTTTCAATAGGTTAAGTTCAAACCTTATAGATTTGATCTCAGTTGCAACATCATTTCTAACATATTTGAGGGCACCATCCACATAATGTTGTTGTGCCCTGCTTTGCTCATCCAGCAAACCCTTTTGTCGGGCCAAGAAAGTTGGTGGCAGTTGATCAACTTTGGTAGATGTGCCCTCATCGAGAGCTTCTTGTACATGCATGCTCCTAGTTTCTTGAGCTGTGTCATTTTCAGGATGTGGTGAGGAGTAAGCTTTCTCATGACTGTATTCCTCTTTCTCAGTTTCTGAGGAAACTAAATCATGCACTTCATGAGCAGGGAGATCAGATTGTATCTCCCCCTGCTATGCTTTCATTTGCATGCAGATCAGCAAAAGCATCAACAATCTCTTTATCATATATATTAGACAGTACCACTATTGGAGGAACCTTTAGTTTCTCCCCTACAAATAATGCATCATGCATTATCTCTTGCATCAGTTGATCCCTCTCAATTTTAGTATTCCTTCCCTCAGCACTTGGAATTTCCAAGACTTTATCCTATAGTTCCCCATCTTCAGACATAACAGTCTCTTTGTCTGAGGCTACTTTGATTTCCCCCTCACTCTGAGGCCTAGGAGCATCATCATTATCAGACATAGCATATGCCTATCTTCATCTTCCAATCTGGAGGCATGTTCCTCCATTCTTGCAGATATTCTGTCAATAATTTCCTCTGTTATTTGCCCAACATCCTTGGCTGAAGGCAAATCATCTCCTTCCTCTCCAGCAAATCCAGCTAACTAAGCAGCAGTCTCATTCACTTAAGGAACAGTATCTGACACTAGTCTGCCTACACGACTAAAAGGGGTAATATCAAAAGAGGCAGATACCTGAATATTTATGTCCCTCCTGGACTCTTCAGCAGATGATGATAGATTAGGATTATGATGCTCTTCTTCCTCAGTTGAGCTGTTGTAGGAGCTGGTTTCAGTAGCAACAATTCTCTTTCCTTTCCTCTCCATAGCTTCTAGACTACGAGGCTGAAGGACCATGTCTCATCTCTCAAGCATCCAGATGTCCATCCTTCTCATGTGGTGTATTCTTGCACCAAGTTTCAGATTCAGAATTTTAGGGACTGTTTCCCACAGATAAAGTGAAAGGATTCTCCCCAAATTTGGTTAAGCCATGCAATCCACTATACTCTCAAACACCACTCTTCCCTAATCAGTTCTCTTAGACAGTACGACCCTAGCCATTAGTTCAAACATCCTTTTTGAGATTTTTTCATGAGAGCCTGTTTTGCAAATCAGAGCTTTCCCGATGACATTAGCTAGAAACATACCTCTTAGGTTAAGTTCTTTCATTAGAATTGATCTGGTAGTGTGCTTGGAAAGTCCACAACATTTCATTGCCGATTTTACATTGTCCAGTAATAGCTCTTCTTTGTTCTCAGTTGTAGAGAGCTTTAGCATCTGCAAAGCCTTGCTTTGCCTTCTGTGAGTTATCTTTATCTTCTTCCCGCTTACTATTGTCTTAATTTTAGCATCCAAAGCATCTGCTTTGGCATTGATGAACAACTCCAGCACTTCCCTCCTCCACAGAAGACAGGGTTCCGTTAGAATAGAGACTAGGTCAAATTTATGTAAAAGATTAAGCATCTGTTGTACTTCTTTCGGAGCATCAACGAATCAATTTCGAACCACCTATGCTCCTTCGAAGAGGAAATCTTGTCCCTTGGGCGCCATTTCACCGGAGAATTTGAGAAGGCTAGCGAAAGCGGCTTTCCGTCGATTTAGTGAATGCGGGCTGGAGAGGGTAAGGAACAGTGACTTGGCCTATTGCTCAAGCACTTCTATTTATAGGTATTCCTAAAGAGAAGGCGGAAAGTCACTAATCTATATTTGTTGTTTAATCTTGATCAATGACCAGGATTGAAACAAGACAAACATCAGTAGTCCGTATTTTCTCCAATATTTGTTGAGTAAGCTTGTTTTGCTTAACATCAGTTTTCTTTAGCAATTAAATAGTCAACTAGCCCCTAACTGGGTTGGCCTAACTTGCAAGGGTAATATAGACATGCAGTATACATTCAAAATTGTGTTTTATTTGGTGGTACAATTGGGCATAATTTCAATATCCTTGCAATAATTTCAACTGAGAGTGTTTTAGCCCCCAATCGCAATTGACTCAACCAAATTTTGATACTTATCCAACCTAGTATTCCATATATAATATGTCTTTGGATATGTTGAGACAAGTTATATCTTGTGGCATGGTGAACATGTGACCACAACATATTTATTGAGAAGAGTTGTTTGGATTAATGTTTTTTTACATCTTCTTAGTCATTTGTTTCAATTACCATATCTCATACATGGGTAAACCATTTTGCAATTAAATAGTAGAATTAGAGAAAGGTGAATTCTACTTATCTCTGCTCTATATATTTGAAGCACGTGCTGGATTCACAGTCTCTGGGCATACCAGCCACCTTGCTTCTGAACTTTATCCTTTGATGTTCATCTGGCTTTCCTTTGTAAGCTTCCCCTTAATAATTTCACTTGTCATTGACATCCTGTGCATGATGATAAGCTGAATCATATCTTGTACCCAAACTTGGGTCGGGAACATCTTTGTCCAAGGAATATAAATGGTAATGGCTACTTGGATTATCCTGCAAGACAGAATTACCTCACCTTAGGAACCGAAGCTGACTTGCGTCCTAGGTTCTTGTTAGTTTGATTATGCAAATGTCTACCTACAGGAGCCCTGTTAGGAAGACTTTTTCTTGCCCTTGGAACACTGGGTTTATGCCAACAATCAATGGCAAAATGACCAAATTTGCCACAACACCAGCACTCATGAATATTGTATCTTCTTTTCTGAGCAGGTCTGACAACGTGGTTAGCTGCAGACTGAATAGAAGGAAGAGCAGCTTCCTTTTTCCAAATTCTCTTAGCCACTGTCTGACTGAGAGTGGGTCTATCATGAGAAGAGCTTGGTTTTTCACAAGGTCAATCAGCAGCAGTTCTCTTTGCAGAGTACATGCTGTTGGTGCCCTTAGAAGATTCCAAGTCTTGCATACTGGCAGATTTACCCTTGGTTAGAGTGTGAGCAGGGAGATTTTGAGAAGAGGCCACTACCTTGCTTAAGAGTGATGGAGGTTGTGCATTAAATACAATAGGTCCATGTGGGGCCATTTGCATTTCATCATGCGGAGCCTTTTGAGCACTCAGTCCCATGTCCTTTCTTCTTCTATTATAAGATACATTTATAGGCTTAAAAGGGAGATTCCCATTCCTGCAGTAACCATCCCTAGGATCTTGTCCATACCTGTTGGAAGAGAGAATTACCTTATGAAAGGTTGACTGAGGCCTGACAGGAATTTGGCCACTTTTCTGAGATTGGATAACTTTAGAAATCCACTCAGATTCAGATCTTCTCTTGATAGAATCTATCTTAGAGAAGTTGGTCACAATTCTCCTCTCCCTATCAAGTTCTCTTCAAGATTCTTAATAATAAAGTCCCTGTATTTTAAGGACTCTACATGGATATCTAACATGATCTTCAGATGGGCTGCTTCCCTCTCTTTTAGACATTGCAAGGATGAAGCTTAATCTTGCAAGGATTCAGTCTTCTATAGGTAGGATATTTCCTCTACTTGTTTCTTAACAAGCAGCTTGCTTTCCTTGAAAGATTTCAGAAGGGTAGCATGATTGTCAATCAATTGATTAATATCATCATCTATCAAAGGACCCTCATCATCACTTGATGAGGAGACATCAGAGTTTGTATAGGATTCATATCCAGACTCTGAAAATGAGCTAGATGGGGAATATACCTTATTTTGACCAGGAGGATCCTGGGAAGATTCTTCTTCTTATGTAGCTATTGGTCCATAGCATCTGCATTCACCTTCTTCAGCTTCATCCACCTCTGTGTCACTCTCTGAATGAGACAGAGGGGCCCTGATTCTTGCTCTTGCATCTGGAAGGACTTTGTCTTCACCAAGATCAGCCAACAACCCAATGTTGTTCTTGTCCTCTCTGTAGATTTCATGGTCCATAGAGTTCCACACCTTATGGTTCATTGTTGAATACATACATTTAACCTTTTAGCTATCCTTGGAGGTCAACTCAGACTGTTAGGTCCTTTTTGAGCAATCACCCTCTGATACCACTTGAAAGTCTTTATTTCAAGGATAGCTAAATCACCTAGATGGGGGTGAATAGGTTTCTTAGTCCTTAGTGGGTATCTCTTATTATCTTTTAATTTGTTGCTTTAGTAGTTGGTTAATTTCTGCTTTCAAGATGAGCTATCTGCATAAATAAAACCAACACAATACAGTACACAAAGATTTATAGTGGTTCCCCAATATTTGGGTACATCCACTCTCCTCCCATATTGCCAACATCCTAGTGGTCAGGGCTTTCTCCAAACCAATGCTCCAAGGAGCTTACACCTCAGATATCTCAGGATCTCTCAATCTCCTCCAAGACTTATACGTCGGCCACAAGGGCATATACTCTGAGATACAAGTATCACCTACCTCAGGCAATTAAGCCTTGCCACTAAGGCTATGGAGGATAGCCCTACCTTAGAGCAAACTTGCTCCTACAACTCAGAGAGACACACTCTCCTACAGCTCAGAAACAAGTTCCCTACCACTCAGTGATCAACTGATGACCTACCACAGAGCAAGTTTGATCCTACCTCTCAGATCCACAGAGGATCCTACAAGATGGAAGTGGGTCGATGAGGTTCTTGATTGAACACAAGAGGAATTCCTCTGTGACAATCAACCTTGGGTGAGTTTGAATCAGCCCCCACTATGACACCAGGAATGTTTTCTTATGTCAACTTTACTGGACTAAGTGCACCTTAGTCCCAACTACATCAAAACAACAAGTATATCCACTTGAGCTGGAAGTGACTTGCAGAATACTATTCTGCCTCTTTATGAACTGAACCAAAGATTCAGCCTCTCTTCTTCACAGCAATAATGATGTAGAAACTTTGGATTATGCTAAAAGCATCTTACAGATCATCTTCTCTGTACCTTTCTAAACTGGGCCAACTGCTCAGCTCTATCTTCTTCTTCACAGCTCCTCAAGAGAATATTCTTTAGAATTTATTGGCTGGATCTGTGAAGCACCTACAGTAAGGGTAGGCCCTAGCTATTATCTCTTTCTCAGAGAATCACCCTAAGCTTTCTAGCTGATGCAGATGAAGATGGCACCAGCAATCTTGTCGTTGAAGATGTTGATCTCAACAGCTAACTTGATATGCAACTTGACTTGCTTGTCTTGGGTTCTCTGTTCTTCAGCCACACCCACAGTAATGGCGATTGTGAAGAACTTCTGTAACAGTTGACTCTTTCTGTAAAGAGCATTTCCTTTTCTTTATTGAATCCCAACGGCTCTTTTAGCGGTAGGTCCCACACCATTAATGCAGGCTGCATCCTTGCTTTAATGCCCACCTGTTGTACAGTAGGATTTCGGCGCCTTTTGTCATGTACTGTGGCATTGCCAATAAAAACTTGAATATTGTTGACTTTTTGACTTGCTGACATCAGCACTTGAAGACTTAGTCAAAATTGAAAAATCAGTACTATAGGCGTTGAGTGAGTGAGCTTCACTAAACGCCAAAGTACTTAGATAGTTTTACTGTCTCTTAGCGTTGAGTGACTTACCTTCACTCAATGCCAATCTACTTAGAATACTTAATCTGTTTCTAGGGGTTGACAGCTTTGAGTGAGTAATTCACACTCAACGCTTTTTATTTTACCTATCTCTGCTGCCTCTTCTGCAAGCATGGCATTGATAGTGTTGAGTGAATATACTTCACTCAACGCCATGTGCCTTCACCACATTCTGCATTATAGGCATTGAGAGCGTTGAGTGAACATCCCTAAATCAACAATATCCGCCTTAGACATTTCTACTTGTTAAGCAACTTAAGCGTTGAGAGCATTAAGTGAGCATCCCTCACTCAATGCTTTATGCTTTAACTCATTCTATATAACGGCATTGAGAGCGTTGAGTGAGCACGCCTCACTCAACGCTTTCTGCCTTGGCCATTTTTTTTGTTTTTAGAAATCAGCTTGAGTTCGACAAACTCAGAACTCAGTTCGACGAATAAGTAAAAACTCAATTCAACGATTTTAGAGTTTATCTTGACGAACAAGTCAAAGTTGTGATCGACGAACTCAGGACTTAGTTCGACGAACTCTGACCTCAGTTCAAAGAAATTGGAATTAGACA
Source organism: Platanthera guangdongensis (assembly GCA_039583875.1). Lineage (NCBI taxonomy): Eukaryota > Viridiplantae > Streptophyta > Magnoliopsida > Asparagales > Orchidaceae > Platanthera > Platanthera guangdongensis. Next base: position 18,239,531 of record CM077159.1, read on the forward strand.
AATTTCTAAAACTCTGAGCTTAGTTCGAAGAATGATTAGCTCAGCTCGATGAACTTTAAGCCCAGCTATTCAAGTATTTTGAAGCCAAGGCGTTTAGAGAGTGAGATACACTCAACGCCTGTGGACTTAGCCACTTTTCAACTCATTTCTCTTCAGGGTTTGACTATATTAGCCTGACTCATAGCTTTTTGCTATATGGCGTTGAATGAGTTGACTTCAGTCAACTCACGTGGACTTGGCCACATTCTAAGCTTGCCTCTTCATGGCTTTGATTGAATAGGATTTACTCGTCGCTATAAGTTATTTGACATTGAGTGAATGATCTTCACTCAATGCCTGTGGACTTAGACAGTTTTCTGTCTTTCCACCACTTAGGTAAGAACTTACCTGTCTTAGCCACTTAGGCTACCTACCCAATCATTGCTTATCAGGATAATCTGCAATCATTAATCTTGAACACAAGTTAGATCACAACATGTGCATATATTGTTTGATGGTCCTTCTTCATATTCAGTACATTGAGATCAATGGACCCAACAGAAGCCCTAGTATATTGCTAATTACTCTTGTATTCACTTTTGTCTTACAGTTTAAGGTTAACCTTGGACTGCCCAAGACATTCCCTGTGAAGGGCTCTCGAGGGCACTTGGAACTACGATGGGCTGAAGCTCAAAGATCCCTTTCGCAAGGTATTTATTATTGTTGGTATCTACCCATGTCCTGACTCTTAGCATTACACTTGAATGACCCTAAGTGTATTTAGCCTCTTCCTCGAGGGAAAGTTAACGACCCCGATTTTTCGATATTATTATTTGATTTGGTGTCGTCATATTTATGACGTCAGGGGGTTACCCCTTTTTTACATTTTGTTGACGATGCTGCACCATTTGTGCGTTTTTACGTCTGTAGGTTCTGTTTGACCGGGTTTTTAGATTTTGATTGGATTGAATGTTTTCCTTGATATAAAGGATGAAGTTTTGAGGCAATGGGCTTGTCCAATTTTATTGTGATTCGAGTATTTTGGAGTCTCAGTGTGTGTTTGGATCTTTGTGATGATTTTTTCTTGTATAAGCAGTTGATGATAGCGTCTCAGGAATGGTGTGTTGGATTCTAGGGTAGTCTTCGTTGTTAAATTCGTTAAATTCGGCGTGCATTTGGGCCACTGTTTCGAATGGTTTTGTTCTTCCTCCTTGTTTTCAAGAAGACTATAACTATTCCCGATAAATGCATTTTCTTGTACTCGAGAAAATTTCTCTAGCTCTCGAGACATTCTTCTTGTTCTTGCGAGGTCTACTTTTGTACCCGAGTAATGCTTGTGTTGTTCCCGAGTAATAGTAGTTTGTTCTAGAGATGTACCATATCGTTCCCGTAATGTGCATTCATGCTCTCGAGAAGTCCCTTTTACTTCTCGAGAAGGTTACTTAGTAATCGAGAAATCTTCACCTATACTCGAGATCTGCTCTTGCTATCAAGAAGGTCGTCTTGTTCCCGAGAACCGCCCTTCTTGTTCTCGAGAAGATTCGTCTTGTTCCCGAGAACTGCCCTTCTTGTTCTCGAGAAGATTCGCTTGAACTCAAGACCTACCCTTGTTGTCGAGAAGTTTTTGTTAACCCCTAAATCGGCGATCATTCCCAAGGTAGCCAGCTCGCTCATCGCGGCCGGCCCCGTGTTCCTCCTGGAGGTCGTGATGCCCTAGGTTGGGCGGACAGAATTCTCTATCCCCTCAGGCCGCACGGCCTGTGCGGTCTCCAACTCCGGGGACCCGCCAAGTCCAACAGCGTCCAAGATCCTCGCGAGATGGGCGGACTCGAGGTGTGGCCAAGTCTTGCAGTCCGCCTTCAGTGGTGAACCCCAACAGCCTCCACAGCCAGGCTCTCCATCTCTAATACAAGCAAACTCGACCTTGCATCATCCGCGGACTCGGCGGACTCTCTATGCAGTCCTCCCTTTCCTTTGCCAACACCAGCTTCTCGGCAACAACGGAGTCAACTCCTCCTCAGTCCGCAGGCCTGTCGCAGGCTCCGCCAGTAGTAGCAGCTTCTCCCTCAGTCTGCAGCCTCCGTGCGGACACAGTCAGTAGTTGCGGACTCCTTCCAGTCCGCCACTCAGCAAATCCTCCAGAGGGCAGTCCCAGTCTGCATACCCTCGTGCGGACTCGCCGGACTCCGTGGGCACTGCTGCCCGCACACCTTGCAGCTCGATCAGTTCCGCAGTGGCGGACTTCGCGGATTCTCCTCGCAGTCCGCCACATAGCTTCCAGCGTCCGCAACCCCAGCAGTAGGCGGACAGTCCCAGCTCAGTAGTGACGGACTCCGTGAACCCGCATCGCAGTCCGCCACTAAGTCTCCCGTTTTGCCGACAGCTGCTCCGCCTTCAGTTCCAAAGTCTCAGTCTGCGCGTTCTCGTGCAGACTCGACGGACTCCTTCTCCATCTCGCCCAAGTTACCGTCTCACCGGGGGTAACGTCACCGCAAGTCGTTACCTCCTCGGGCCTATAAATAGCCCCCCATGCCTCTCACATAAGGAGGTCTATGCTCAACGTATCTTCATAGACAAGGTGCTCAAGCCCGAAGTCAGCCAGCCAGCCCTCCCGCGGACTCCGTTTCTCAGTCTGCATCCCCTTTTATGCCTTTAGTCGCGCGGCCTGCAGCCTATGGTTCTCTAGTCCACGCGGTCTGCTTCCTTTGCTTAACCGCGCGGCCTGCCAGCTTCACTCTTCAGTACGCGCGGTCTCCTCTGGCATTCTTCTCCCTTAGCCGCCAGCTTCCTTTTGCACCCCTTTACTGCTTTGTTGTGAAGGTGCACTAGCAAGTTGTAGCCATCACTATTAATAAAAGGAAAGCCCGTCGCAAGAGTGGCATTTAAGCCGCGGCGGGCGAAGTCTGCTGTTGTCGCTGCTAGCGGCCCCCTCTCTCTCCTTTCTTCCTAGCTCAGCTCAGCTCTCTCGGCAAACAACCTGCAAGCACAACCATCATATTAACCGTCTGCTCGATAGCTCCTGATCAACCTCCTCCTCTCTTGATCAACCTTCTCTGTTTATCAAGCTTCTCCTCTACTCTCAGCACCTTCTCCTCTATCCCCGTAACCTCCTTGACAAGCTGCTTGCTCCACTCTCAAGTACTCAGAAGCTTCCTCTTCTCCTCTATGCCCCCAACCTTCATCCTCCTCCTCTCCTAGCTTGTGAGACCGAACACACTCCCTCTGTGTTAGCTGCCCCGGTGCCGTTTTCGCGCATCAACAGTTAACACACGACCTTCAGATCCATTCAGACGGTGAACAGTGACAGTTAACCATGTCAGATCATCACTCAGCCATGAGAATGCTCAACAGTTCCAAGTGATCAAGCAAATGTTTGCTATAATCACGCAGCGACTAGACTCTCAACCAGCAGCTGCTCCAGCTGCCCCAGTTGCTCCGATCAATCCAGCACCAACTTTGGAGCACCAGCAAGCTTGTCATCCAGCTTGCCCGCTGGTCTATCCCCTTACACAGCAACATTCCCGCAAGGTCCTGCAGCTCCTCTGCTTACTCAAGATGAAGAATTTGATGCTCGCCAAAACTTCTTCTGGGAAGCAGCCCGAGGAACCCCTGCTAGATTTCTCAATTTTCAGGGAAGTCATCCTTACCCTACAGCTCCTGCATTCGCTCCTCCTATAGCAACTTTTCCTTTTTATCCTCCGGCTTCTTTTGCTGCTGCAGCTTATGCCCCTTTCTTTCCTTATGCTGTAGGAGATCAAGAAGAACCTTCTCCATTCACAGAGAATGTTCGCCATGAGCCAACTCCAGCTAACTTCAGAGAGCCCCAGTTACCCGTCTATACCGGGGAGACTGATCCAGTAAAACACCTTCAATCCTTTGAATTGGCTGTTGCTCTCAAGACTCTGTCAGATGCAACTAAGTGCAAGCTCCTTGTCACAACCTTTGATGGGCAAGTGAGGGACTAGTTCTATGGCCTCCGTCCTCACTCCATTACTTCCTTCGTTGATCTACGAAGGGAGTTTCTTCTCAGATTCTCTACCTCCACCAAGAGAAAGGGCGGTCCTGAAGCCCTCTCTGAGATCAAGCAGCGCAGCGATGAAACTTGGTCTCAATTCATTGATCGATTCCAGAAAGAGATCTTAGATATTGAGATTGTTGATCAAGAAATGTACCGAGTGGCTCTTATTCACGGTCTTCGTGAAGGGCCGCTCAAGTTTGAAGCCAATGTACGAGCGCCAAAAACATACCAAGAGTTGATTGCTCTAGCCAACTCATACATTCGAGTAGAAAAGAGCAATCCAGGCTTCGTCTCCCGGCTTTTATCAGAAAAACATCCTCCTGTTCAGAGGCAACCTCCGAGATCTCCTCGGAAAGACTTTTCATCACACTCAAGAAATACAAAAAGATTCCAGCATCATCATCAACACCTCTTCCCAGGCCAGGATCGAGTCCAAGAATGACTGCCACTGCTACCAGCTCCATCTTCACAAACAGCCTCAGTTGATCAACAACAAGAAAATGACTTGCATGAGCATGAATTAGATGGAGCCATACATGAAACTTATGGCCATGAGCCTCTTGCTTCTCGTCAATACAAGCAAGCTGGATCAAAAAGAAAGCAAGCAAACCTAACTATCTCTATGTAGGATGCTCTTCGTATCATCAAAAAGGGCCCAGGTTTTGAATGGCCTCTCCCTATACGACCTGGTCGAAGATGTCATAAGGATTTATTTTGCCAATACCACATGTGTGTGGGTCATGACATAGAAAAATGTCGGGCTCTCCATAGGCTCGTGGAGAAATTACTAAATCAGGGCAAGTTGCATGAATATAATGCTTAAAAGCAACCTTGAAAAAGCCTCTGACAGCTTCGAGTCCTTACTCAGTGTTACTATGGCTTCCAAAACCGGTTAGTGGTAAAGCTTTTCTTACCCGATCACCTTCAGTCATACTTTTCCAATTGTCTTCACAATGAAATTTGTTCTATAAACTTTACGGCAATCAAACCCACTTCTTAGTGGTAGCCTGTGTTCTCTCTTTACGGCAATCAAACCCACTTCTTAGTGGTAGCCTGTGTTCTCTCTTTACGGCAATCAAACCCACTTCTTAGTGGTATCCTGTGTTCTCACTTTACGGCAATCAAACCCACTTCTTAGTGGTAGCTTGTGTTCTCTCTTTACGAAAATCAAACCCACTTATTAGTGGTAGCCTGTGTTCTCTCTTTACGACAATCAAACCCACTTCCTAGTGGTCGCCTGAAAGCTTTTTGAGTCCATCGCTTCCTTCTCAGTATTTCTCGTGCCTTTTTATGTGCCGTTCTAAAGGATACGCGACCAGCCCGCTTTGAGTTAGACTATACTCGGGATGACCTTGCTCAGGCAAGCGATGCATAAGGCCCATGGGTGATCTCTTGTGGCAGCATCTGGTCTTTCTTGGTCACCTCTGAGTATAGACCTCTTTTTCGTCAACTCCCTCTTTCATAGGTGAACAGGTTAATCCGACCTACCAAAAGGATTCCAGCATTCATTTTGCTTATGCCCATCCAGCCATATCAACAGTTAACGCTCGATTTATTGATCTGGGATTCATGATAAAGAGTTCATCAGGCATTTTCCTTACTATTTGGTCATATCGACCTTATCTCATCAACAGTTAACACTTGCAAGCCTTCTCTTCACAGGTACTTGCAAGTTATTTTCATATCTTGTTTGCTCCTAACTCTTTTCTTGCAGAGAGCAGCAAACACTTGCAAGCCTTCTCTCAGGTACTTGCATGTTCATTTCATATATATATGTTTGCTTCTAACTCTCCTACTTGCAGAGATTAGCAAACACTTGCAAGCCTTCTCACAGGTACTTGCAAGCTTCTTTCATTTACATGTTTGTTTCTAACTCTTCTCCTTGCAAAGATTAACAGACACTTGCAAGCCTTCTCCACAGGTACTTGCAAGCTTCTTTCATTTACATGTTTGTTTCTAACTCTTCTCCTTATAGAGATTAACAGACACCTGCAAGCCTCATCCAGGTACTTGCAATTTAATTCATTATTCTATGTCTGTTGCTCGTTCTTTTCTTAGCAGTGGTTAACAGGCACCTACAAGCCTCTTCCAGGTACTTGCAGCTTATTTTTCATATACCATGGTTGTTCCTAACTCTCATTTTTCAGAGATCATCTGATACTTGCGAGTTTCTTCACAGGTACTTGCAAGTCACTTTCATATATTGTGCATACCTTTAACTCTTCTTTTGCAGAAACCAGCAAAGACTTGCAAGTCCCTTCCAGTTACTTGCAGCTTATTTTTTCTTCTTATACACTCTTCATCCTTCCTTTTTTGAAGAGGATAATAGGTACTTGCAAGCCTCCATCAGGTACTTGCAAGTTATTATACTTTTATATTTTCCTCTCACTTTCATTTTGCAGAACTTAGTGGAAGACACATTCTTCATTTTGCAAAAGCAAACTCAGGTACACACTCGTTGTGCCACCCATACATGCCTACCCTAACTTTCCTCTTGCAGGAAAAATAGATAGGCATCTCCAAACTCCTAAGGAGAGGCTTCAGGTTCTATCTCTCCTTGCCCCTGTTCTCTTTCTGTTGGGGTGGATCACGATTTTCGCGGGTCTCCAACTTTTTCGAAGTTCTATTCGGAACTTAAAAAAGTGCGGGGATTATGTTAACCCCGAAATCGGCGATCCTTCCCAAGGGATCCAGCTCGCTCATCGCGGCCTGCCCCGGGTTTCTCCTGGAGGTCGTGATGCCCTAGGTTGGGCGGATAGAATTCTCTGTCCGCTCAGGCCGCGCAGCTTGCGCGGTCTCAGCGGCTTAACCCTCCAGGCCGCGTGCCTTTCCTTGGTGGGCAGGGTCTGCGGACTGCTTCCGCAGTCCGCCTCTGTAGGCCGCTCCCTTTTCATCTTAACCTCAAGGTTGTATCCGCAGGTCTCTCTCTTCCGGACTCAACTTCCTATCCGCCCAGGCCGGCAACCGGTCGCTCAGTCCTTGCCACCAGCCACATGGGCAGCCGACTCCTCCAGTCCGCCTGCAGAGCGTGGATTCCAACTCCGGGGACCCGCCAAGTCCAACAGCGTCCAAGATCCTCGCGAGATGGGCGGACTCGAGGTGTGGCCAAGTCTTCCAGTCCGTCTTCAGTGGTGAACCCCAACAGCCTCTACAGCCAGGCTCTCCATCTCCAACGCAAGCGGACTCGACCTTGCATCAGCCGCGGACTTGGCGGACTCTCTATGCAGTCTGCCTTTTCCTTTGCCAACACCAGCTTCTCGGCAACAGTGGAGTCAACTCCTCCTCAGTCCGCAGGCCTGTCGCAGGCTCCGCCAGTAGTAACAGCTTCTCCCTCAGTCTGCAGCCTCCGTGCGGACACAGTCAGTAGTTGCGGACTCCTTCCAGTCCGCCACTCAGCAAATCCTCCAGAAGGCAGTCCCAGTCTGCATACCCTCGTGCGGACTCGCCGGACTCCGTGGGCACTGCTGCCTGCACCCCTTGCAGCTCGATCAGTTCCGCAGTGGCGGACTCCACAGATTCTCCTCGCAGTCCGCCACATAGCTTCCAGCATACGCCAACCCAACAGTAGGCGGATAGTCCAAGCTCAGTAGTGATGGACTCCGCGAACCCGCATCGCAGTCCGCCACTGAGTCTCCCTTTTTGCCGACAGCTGCTCCGGCTTCTGTTCAAAATTCTCAGTCCGCGCTGTTGGGTATTGTACTCACGATTACCTAGATTTGAGGAAGCCACCTGTCAAGCTAAGATGAATTCACAATGTATTTGATGAAATATCTCAAGTTGTGCTTGCAGTTCCTCCACGCTAAGTGCATACCAATGTCAGGGTGCAGTAGGTCAATATACACGGGTCTGCACGACGTAATCCCTCGTTGAGCAGATCAGTGTGTTGGCCTATGTGTACTCTCTCTATTGGAGTGCACTTACTTTCAAGTACAGGGCCGTTCATATGCAAGAGAAGACAAGGAGCATGGAGGATCAAGGAGCAGCTTCTGGGTGGAAGACGAAAATTCGTCCAAGGCAAATTCGACGAGAATCACCAAGTGATTCTCGCCGATTCGGCGAGAATCACTAGTGATTCTCGCCGAATCGACGAGAATCATTAGTGATTCTCGCCGACTCCTTCTGGCCACCTCTAAATGGTGCCAAGTAAGATTCGGCGAGAATCACTAGTGATTCTCGCCGAACCAGTGGCCAAGGAGCTCATGTATACCAAGTGAAATTCGTTGAGAATCAATAAGTGATTCGGCGAGAATCACTGACGATTCTCGACGAATCGTCGAGAATCACTTGGTGATTCTCGCCGATTCGTCGAGAATCGTATGCGATTCTCGCCGATTTTTCCTTGGCGTTTTCTCTGGAATTTCCTGAACCGGATTCTGCCTTCAGACTAGCTTGAACCGGACTTAGGGATTTCAAGTGTGGGTCCCACAAACGGTCATATTGGAAAGCATCTACAGTATATATACTCCAGTATTTTGAACAGTAAAAAGGACGGAGAAAGAAAAAGAAACCGAGCCGCAACAAAACCCTAAATCCGCGACTCCTCTCTGCCGCCGCCGTCACGCTCGGGAACGTAGGTCGCCGCCACTGATCGCTCTTCTTCCCGATCTCCGGCGACAGAAGCTTAGCAAAGCTTGTGTCTCACGTGTCTATCCAGAGATCTCTTGTCTCTCGATTTGTAGACCGGGAAAAACTCCCCCGTCTGAATCGATCGAGACGACCGATCCTAGAGTGACCGTTAGTAGACAGAGTTTGCTTCGCTACGAAGTTTGGATTTCCAAGTTCAGCAGCCGCTCTTCATCGTAGCCGCCGATCCCGAAGCTAGCAGCCGCTCGTGTGCCGCCGCCGGTTCCGGGGAGATCCTCTCCAAGTGAGACCAAGGTCGTAGACTCTTCATCGACTTCAAGAACACGTCGTCGAACAAAGAGGAACACCGTAGTCTCCAAAAGAAGTTTGTATCACGTGTACACTCTATATTTAATTTCGTTGTAAGGGAACTTTTGTTCCGTGTTGTAAGGGTTGGGTGCAACCCGTTTTGTGGGAGTGTTGACTCTCACGTGTGGAAGGGCTCCTTCCGTTAGTGAAGGGATTGAATTTCAATCCAGTTGGAGAAGTGACCGAGTCGTCCCTTGTTGGGGAGATAGGTCGAAGGGGGAAAGTGGATGTACCCAAGTCGGGGAACCACTATAAATTTGATGTGTATTCTGTGTGCTGTGCTTGTTGTTTTTATTATGCAGGTACATCCGTAAATTCCGCAAAAGAACTACTCGTCACCTATCCCCCCCTAGGTGCACATAGCTGACACTAGGTGGACTTTCACGCGCGTTCTCGTGCGAACTCGGCGGACTCCGTCTCCATCTCGCTCAAGTTACCGTCTCACCGGGGGTAACGTCACCGCAAGTCGTTACCTCCTCGGTCCTATAAATAGCCCCCCATGCCACTCAAATAAGGGGGTCTACGCTTGACGTCTCTTCATCGCCAAGGTGCTCACGCCCAAAGTCAGCTAGCCAGCCCTCCTGCAGACTCCGTTTCTCAGTCCACATCACCTTCTGCGCCTTTAGTCGCGAGGCCTGCAGCCTGTGGTTCTCCAGTCCGCGCGGTCTGCTTCCTTTGCTTAACCGCGCGGCCTGCCAGCTTCGCTCTTCAGTTCGCCCGACCTCCTCTGGCATTCTTCTCCCTTAGCCTCCAGCTTCCTTTTGTACCCCTTTATTTCTTTGTTGTGAAGGTGTACTAGGAAGTTGTATCCCTCGCTATTAATAAAAGGAAAGCCCGTCGCAAGAGTGACATTTAAGATGCGGAGGGCGAAGTCTGCTGTTGCCGCTGCTTGCGACACCCTCTCTCTCCTTTCTTCCTAGCTCAGCTCAACTCTCTCGGCACACAAACCTGCAACCACAACCGTCATATTAACCGTCTGCTCGACATTTCCTGATCAACCTCCACCTCTCTTGATCAACCTTCTCTGTTGATCAAGCTTCTCCTCTGCTCTCAGCACCTTCTCCTCTATCCCTGCAACCTCCTTGACAAACTGCTTGCTCCACTCTCGAGCACTTAGAAGCTTCCTCTTCTCCTCTATCCCCGCAACCTTCATCCTCTTCCTCTCCTATCTTGTGAGACCGAACACACTCCCTCCGTGTTAGCTTCCCCGGTGCCGTTTTCGCGCATCAACAGTTTTGGCTTTGTACTCGAAAACTGGGTTCGTTGTTCCCGAGAGGTGCTTCCTTTTGTTCTCGAGTAATTCTTCTTGTACTCAAGAAATATCTTCTCCCTTACTCGAGAAACCCGCTTCTTCCACTAGAGCAATCTTTCTTGTGTTCCCGAGAAATATCTTCAACTCGAGAAATCTGTGGCTTCTTCTCAAGATGTGCGGTCCAGCTAACCCTCATTCCTGGTTCCTTTCGTAGAAATGTTATAAAATTATTTTAATTATACCTTGTATATATGTACTTTTATTCTCCCTCTTAGACCGATCTTATTCCTTCTTCTCAAACCAGAGCAGCATGAGCGAGAGAGAGAGAAAGTTTTCTGTGATTCTTCCGGTGGCCGCCGACAGTGCTCCAGTGCTCGAAATCTTGAACCGATCGTAGATCCTGAAAGTTCTCAACGAGAGCTACGCCGTCGTGGTAAAATCTTCCCCATTCCTTGAGTTTTTTTCACTAGGGTTTTCGGCCCTAACTCCTATTTTTGGCCATTCTTGTTAGATTTTGAATTCCCTCGTCTTTCTTGGTCCCGATCTACGCCGAGGTGCGATTTGATGGTCTTCTCTGGTAAAACCAAGGCAAGTGATGGTTTCCTCCTTCTTTTCCCTTATTTATCCCGATTTGCAGAAATTTCCAACTTCTTGTTATCATGATTTTAATAACTTGCTGAATATAGTGTTGTTTTGATCCCTTGTCTAATTCACTTATAAATTTCATGTTCTTGATTTTGCCACCTAACCTTGTTAAGTGCTACATGTTTTGATGATGTGGTTAAATCTCAGTCTTATTACCGTTCCTCAACTTTCATGTAGAACATGTTGGAGTTTATTTAGGATTTTAACTCGTTCCTAAGGGTAGATTAACCGCTTCAAATCTAGAATTATCTTGTAGAATCTGATGTGTCAAGATTGTAACGACCTAGGGAGGACCCCTAGCGCCGCCCGGCCCACTAGCAGCCCATAGAGGACCCATGGCACCACGGTGGTACAGCCGGAATCTACAAGGCCTGCAGGCTGTATGAAAGTGCAGGTTAGATCTGATATACTCTAGATGGGGGGTGAATAGAGTATGGTGCTTGCTAAGAACTTTTTACAACAGTTGTTGTATTCCTAAGTGAACAGGGAAGAAAATGAAATAAAGTAAACACATCAACTATCTAAATAAAAATCAATCACAAACCACAGCCAGAAAACAAAAGAAAGTAAGCAACCAGAAGACACAAGGAGCTATAGTGGTTCCCCAATCAATCTGGGTACATCCACTCTTCAACCACCCTAGGTAGGAATCCACTACAGAATGAGTTGATCAGGTGTCCTGGGCACCAATGAGATTTTGATAAGGTGCTCAAAAACCAAACTAGATTTTTTGATCAGGTGTCTTACCACCACTGAGTTTTGACAAGGTCTCAGAAACCAGCACAAACTTTTGAAGGGAGTTTGATAAACCCTTTACAGTAGAGAGAGAGAGAGAGAGAGAGAGAGGGATGAGATGATCTTCTCTGTCAACAATCAGAGAGAAGATAGTGGATGTTGTCAAAGCTCCCTCTGAGATCTTGAGTTGTTCAGGAAGTGAAGCTTTGCAGTAGGGTGATAGGCCTTCAGAAAATCTGATCTCCAGCAAAAGATGATTTCAGCAGCAACTGAAATGTGTGGTGTCTGGAGTCTTGAATGATGATGGCCTTTGAACACTGGAATCAAAAGGGATCTGAAAGTATTAGTATATTGATCTCCTTTTGTGATGGTGTTCTTGTATGAATTCTAAGACTGTGAATATCTGCAACTCTTTCTCTTTCTGTTGTTGTGATTGTTGTAAGAGTTGTTGATGATGTTATTCTTCTATGTTATTCTATTTTCCAGCAGAATATGAATATCTCTTTTATTCCTTAGATCTGAATGAATATTTTTCTGTCTAAGATAGTCGTTAGCCTGTCATAAATGACTTCCTTAACTGTATTTGTCTTCTGGAGGAAAGTCCAATAAAAACATTCCTTTGAAAATCCCTTGAAACTTACTCCAGATTAATTGAAAATGGCTACAAGATCCTTGAAATAAATGCTAAGAATAATTCCATAACTGTCTGAATTTTAATCTGAAAAACGTCGATCTCACCAGAAAAACGTCGAACTGAACTCCACTATCGTTGAACTGAGCTCAGAGACTGGACTTAGACTGAAACAGAGATCGTCAATCTGAGCTCCACTATCGTCGAACTGAGCTCAGAGATAGAGAAACAAACTGGAGATAAGAACGTTGATCTGAGCTCGAAGATCATCGAATGGAGTTCGATGACTTGTTGAAGTTGAGCTCAGAGATCGTCGAATGGAGTTCGATGATTCGTCGAAGTGAGCTCAGCGATCGTCGAATGGAGTTCGACGATTCGTCGTACTGAGCTTGACGAAATTACTTGGTCTCATGAACTGAAATATTTGGTCTTGAAGGCAGCTTTCAAACCTAAATACTAACCCTTAGACTCAATTTTAATTGACCTTTAGATCTATACAAGGAGGTCAAAACAGATTTCCTAAAAGACATAGTGATCCTTGCCCAAATCAGTAATAGGGTGTTCCAACAATCTCCCCCTATTTGGGTTAGTATTACTATTTACAGATATTGGAAAAATAAAAACATACAAAGCAGAGATATAACAAACAAGACATAGCAGAAACACAGACATTATCTCAGATAGATCAGAAAACAAAATATACTGTCATCTTACAGAATCATTCTTTTTTCCTTGCTATTTATAAGAACTATTTCTCTGTTGGGATTGAGAGATTCCTTCTTAGATCTTCTATCATCAGCTGCACCTAGAGAGGTTTGTTGCTTTGCTCTGGGCACTACAGCTTCTGGATGCAGCTTCATATAGCTTTCTGAATCAAAAAATTTACTGGAGGAGTATCTCTCAAGTTCTTTCTTTCTTTGATCTGAAAAAGTAGTGATATTTGAAGTTGTTAAAATTTTCTCAACGTGGTCAGCAAGATAGCCCAAACGCCAAATTAATATCTTCGGAACTACCCAGTTCTCACGTTGAACCAGCGGAACCCAAGGATCAAAGGTTACACCCAACAAACAATGGAAGCACAAGCAGGTCTTTTATACATTCACTTCTTTACAATCCGAGGCATACATAGCGAGACATGATTTCGCTAGTATAACAGCTGTAAACAGAAAGAACCAAAAAACAAGCCGGGCGGACAGCACCGGAGTCCGCCGAGACCGCGAGGTCGTAGAGGTCGCCGAGACCGCTGAGCTCGCCCAAGCTATACTGCAATCCGCCGAATAGACACAGAGTCCGCCGAAGCCGCGAGGCCGCGCGGACACACCGTTATTCGCCTCCTGCTGAACCGCAACTGAGGAACACCCCTGCCCGCCTGAAACCGGCGGACAGGTTATTGAAGCTGGCAAAGTTGAAACAGAACAGACAAGCCGGAAAGCGACCTCCTGCTGAGTCCGCAGAGACCGCACACTTCCAAGCACTTGACCGAAGTCACAACCAAAATCCTGGCTCCTTGAAGTTATCCGCGCGACCTGCACACAGCAAACCGTCAGCCTGAAACAATCCGCGCGGACTGGAAAACACAGACCGCAGCTCCTTGCACACCCCAACTTACTGTTCACTCAAGTTACTTAGGTTACTGTAGATGTGCCAGGGGGGTCCTATTTATAGGCCAGGTGAGGAGTGTGGTCACTGCCCAAGAGATAGCGACACCGCCCCAGCCCGCGCGAATACAAACCACCGTCCGCTGAGTCCGCGAGGACTTAGCCGGTCACTAAGGAAAACCGCCAGGAGCTAGGCAACCATTGACGAACCCTCTCCAGTCCACCCAAGCTAAGCGGACAAGGCAACAGCCCGCAAAGCTCCAACCACTGCAGGACAGCACCCTCTTCAATGGCAGTTCGCACCAACCCGAGGCAGTCCGCAAGACTCACACCGCAATCCGCCACAAGTCCACGACCAAAGGCAGACAGCAACAGTCCGCCTGGTCACAGCGGACTTGGCGGATACGACGGACACCATGAACTTGACACAAGGTATGACCAAGTCCAAAACCATCAAGGGCGAGTGCGAGCATAGCGGACACAAACTTCCGTCCGCCAAACACCCTAGCACAGACCGCCACCAGTCCGCGAGCTCCTCGCACTTGTCCAACGCAGCAGCTTCCTCCCGGACTCCAAACACCAGTCCGCCAACCGGTCTCCACAGCAAGACACCTGCTGTAACACCAGAACTTGACAAGGCCTCAACCAAGCTCTAAGCCCAGTCCGCAATAGCCAATACCGCGGACACATCAGTCTGCAAGCTTCCCCCGGACACGAGCCAACCCGCCTATCAGCACAAGCTTACACCCGCGGCCACTGAGCAATGCATCAGTCCGCAAGCCTCCATCCGCTCAGGCCGCTCCTTGGCAAAGCCAATCAGCAAACACCATATCCGCAGACACCAGGCTGCATAGTCCGCGGACTCCATGCAACAACCCGCTCAGAAGGCAGCCGGCTTCCCACTATACCTATCACCAGGACGCACATCTCAGTCCGCCCAGTCCGCCTAGTCCGCCAATGCTGTCCGCCACAGGCCGTGCGGCCTGTCCCGTCACCCACTTCCACTTCACAAATTTCAACACTCCCCCTTGAAGTGGGAAGTGGTGACCAAGCCCAGCAAGCTGCGCAAGCGTTCAAAAGGCCCCTTCGACAGTGGCTTTGTGAAGATGTCAGCAAGATTATCTTCACTCCGAACATGCCCGACCAGCAGAGACCCCTCCAACACCTTCTCCCTGATGAAGTGGTGATCAATCTCTATATGCTTGGTCCTGGCGTGACACACTGGATTATTAACCAGTTTGAGAGCTCTCTCATTGTCACCCCGGAGTAAAGTAGGCCCTTGCACTTCTTCATGGACATCCTCTATAAGCCTCCTCAACCAAACGGCTTCCCGAGCAGCCAAGGCCGAAGCCTTATACTCCGCCTCCGTGGTTGAAACCGATACTGAGTCCTACTTCTTGCTACACCATGAGATGCTAGCTGAACCGCAAGTGAACATATAACATGAAGTAGACCTTCGATCATCCGAATCACCGCCATAGTCAGCATCCGTGTACCCGAGCAACGCAAACTATGCATCCCTTCTATAAAGGAATCCCATATCTGAAGAAGCCTTGACATACTTCAGAATTCCCTTTGCCGCCACTAGATGAGATTGCCTTGGTTCAGCCATATACCGACTTACTCGGCCAACAGCATAAGCTATATCCGGCCTTATAATCGTTAGATAAATCAAGCTCCCAACAAGAGCCCTGAACACCAAGGGATCATAAAGAACCCTTCCCTCATCTCGTCGAAGCTTCAACCCTGATTCCAGTGGAGTAGAGCACTTCTTCCCTTCGCCCATGCCGAACCGCTTCACAATACGATCAACATATCCTTTCTGGCTAATGAGAACCCCGCACTCCTTCCTCTTCACTTCAAGACCGAGAAAGTGATGCAACTCTCCCAAGTCTTTCATCTCGAAGCGTATAGCAAGCTCTGCCCTGAGCCTTGCTACTTCCTCCTCCGAATTCCCTGTGATGATCATGTCATCCACATACAGCAGGACCAAGACATGAAGCTCTCCCTTCTTCTTGACGAACAAGCTTGAATCCGAGTTAGAAGCAAAGTATCCACAGAATTGCAGGTACTCTGCAATCTTCCCGTACCAAGCTTTAGGAGCTTACTTCAACCCGTAGAGAGCCTTCCTGAGTTTGCAGACATAGTCCGGATGCTTCTCAGAGACAAAACCAAGCGGCTGATCCATGAAGATGTCCTTGTCAATCTCTCTGTAAAGAAAGGCATTCTTCACATCGAGTTGCCACAACCTCCATCCCTTGCTAGCAGCCAAGGCGATCACCACTCTTACAGAAGTCATCTTCGCAACTGGACTGAATGTCTCCTCATAGTCTTCTCCATACTGCTGTGAGAATCCTCTAGCGACCAGGCGAGCCTTGAAACGATCAATGCTCCCATCAGCCTTCTTCTTCAACTTATACACACACTTGCAAGTAACCGGAGTAATGCCATCAACCTTGGGCACAAGGTCCCAGGTTTCATTCTTCTTCAGAGCATCAATCTCTTCCTTCATGGCACCTTACCACTCCTTCACTCCAGTGGCCTCGTTGAAGTTTGCAGGCTCTCGCTCATCCAGAGGACCTGCAAAGAAGCAGGAGACAAAGCTCACTGCATTCCCATCACAGTACCGAGCCGGTGGCTTAACCACCCTCTTCAATCTCCGAAGACACGGCTCCTTGCTCACGGCTTCTGTTGCTTCTTCGGGCTCCACTCCTACCTGGGGCAAGCATTGAGCAGTGCTCCCCCTGCTTCCTGAGCCAGAAGGCTCAGCCTCGGAGTTCGAAGCAACAGGAGCTGCTGGTGAAACAGCAAGCTCCTCTTCCAAGCCTTCAGCAGTCACCACCGGTGCTTCCTCAACCTTGCTACTTCCGGTAAGCTCCACCGAGCCACCTCCATATGACGTCAGCTCGTCAAAGACAACGTCTCTTGACACCACGAACTACTTCGTCACAGGGTCCATGCATTTCCATCCCTTCTTCCGCTCATCATAGCCAACAAAGACAAGTTTCCTTTCCTTCGCATCCAGCTTTGTCCGTGAAGCATCCGGGACATGCACATAGCAAGTTGAACCGAACACCCGAAGGTGTCCCACACTCGGCTTCTCCTTCAGCAACAGATCAACAGGAGTCTTCATGTTGATAGGGCTGAGTGGCATCCAGTTGATAACATAAGCAGCACAAGACATTCCCTCCGCCCAAAAGGACCATGAGATATCTTTCGCATGAAGCCAGCATTTGCAGGTCTCCGTCAGATGACGGATCTTCCGCTCTGCTACCCCATTTTGTTGTGGAGTGTGAGCACAAGTAAGCTCTCGTTGGATCCCGTGCTTCCTGCAGAAGTTAGAAAACTCGAAGGAAACAAATTCACCCCCGTTATCAGTTCTAAGCTTCTTAATTCGTAAGCCAAGCCGGCCTTTTACCAACTCCTTGAACCCCACAAACAAACGGAGGGCTTCCGACTTCTCCTTTAAGAAGTACACCCAAGTATACCTTGAGTAGTCATCAACCAAGACAAGCATGTATCTACTTCCACCAAGGCTGGCAGTAACAGTCGGTCCCATCAGGTCGCCATGAATACACTCCAATGGTTTCTTGCTCCTTGTTTGTGATTTATCAAACGGAAGGCGATGTGCCTTACCGTATTGACAGCCCGCACAAACATGCCCATCACCAAAGGAGGACAACTTCGGCACCCCTCACCAGACTTCTACTAGCCATCGCCTTCAGCTTGTCCATGCCAACATTCCCCAGCCTCTCATGCCAGATAGTCGCACTATCATTGGCCCTCATCTTATCAACATAAGCATTGGTGGAAAGAACAAACAAGTTCTTCACCCTCCTCCCAACATGAGCAACATCAGCCTTTACCGCTGATATGTTGCGAAGGAACCTCACATCTGTTGGCCCAAACAAAACGTGAAAGTCCACCTAGTGTCAACAAAGTTCACCTATGGGGGGGGGGGGGGGAATAGGTGACGAGCAATGCTTTTGCGGAATTTACGAATGTACCTGCACAATAAAAATAAAAAGCACAGCACACAGAATACACAGGCAATTTATAGTGGTTCCCCGACTTGGGTACATCCACTTTCCCCCTTCGACCTATCTCCCAACAAGGGACGACTCGGTCTCTTCTCCAACAGGATTGAAGTCCAATCCCTGCACTAACGGAAGGAACCCTTCCACACGTAGGAGTCAACACTCTCACAAAGCGGGTTGCACCCAACCCTTACAACATGAAACAAACGTTCCTTTACAACAAAAGTAAATCTAGAATGTACACGAGATACAAACTTCGTTTGGAGACTACGGTGTTCCTCTTCATTCGACGACGTGTTCGTGAAGTCAACGAAGAGTCTACAACCCTAGATCTCTCTTGGAGAGGATCTCCCCGGAACCGGCGGCGGCAATACAAACGGCGGCTTGGTTCGGGATCGGCGGCGATGACGATGTGTGGCTGCACTTCTTTAGAGATCCAAACTTCATAGCGAAGCTAGCTAGGTCTACCAACGGTCATACTAGGATCAATCGTCTCGATCGATTCGGATGGGGAAGACTTTCCCGATCTACAAATCGAGAGACAAGAGATCTCCGGTTAGATACGTGAGACGCTGAGCTTAGCTAGGCTTCTATCGACTGGAGATCTTGAAGAAAACACGATCATGACCGGCGATCTACACTCTCGCGCGGCGACGGAGGCGGCGGCGGAAAATCGCGAACTAGGTCAAGTCGCGGCTCTGCTTTGTATATCTTTTTCCGTGCTTTTACTGTTCAAAAATACCCGTGTATTTATACACTGTAGATACTAACAATATGACTGTTGTGGGTCCCACAAGTAGAAACCCGAAATCCGGTTCAAAATAGTCCAACGGCAGAATCCGGTCCAGCAGCATCCAGAGAAAACGCCAAGTAAAATTCGTCGAGAATCATTGGTGATTCTCGACGAATCGGCGAGAATTAGTTAACGATTCTCGACGATTCGTCGAGAATCACTAGTGATTCTCGACGATTCCCTTGTTGATTCTCAACGATTTTCACTTGGTATTCATGACCTGCTCAGCGACGGGTTCGGCGAGAATCATTAGTGATTCTCGCCGAATCTTACTTGGCACCATTTTGAGGTAGCCGGAAGGAGTCGGCGAGAATCACTAATGATTCTCGACGATTCGGCGAGAATCACTAGTGATTCTCGCCGAATCGGCGAGAATCACTTGGTGATTCTCGTCGACTTTCACTTAGATGAATTTTCGTCTTTCCACCCAAGAGCTGCCCCTTGACCCATCCTTGCTCCTTGTCTTCTCTTGCATAAACACGGCCCTGTACTTGAAAGTAAGTGCACTCCAATAGAGAGAGTACATGTAGGCCAACACACTGATCTGCTCAACGAGGGATTACGTCGTGCAGACCCGTGTATATTGACCTACTGCACCCTGACATTGGTGTGCACTTAGCGTGGAAGAACTGCAAGCACAACTTAAGAAGTTTCATCAAATACATTGTGAATTCATCTTAGCCTGACATGTGGCTTCCTCAAATCCAGGTGATTGTGGATACAATACCCAACAATCTCCCCCTATTTGATGAAGCCAAAACCCTACTAGCTAAGATGAATAACACTAATCAAATAATAAAAAAACAGCATTCAGAAGTTAAACATGTAGCACAAGAGAATATAAACAACCAGATCAGGACTTGAGTCATTCACATATTCAAATACAAATGTATATATGTATATATATATAATCTCAGAATTGTTCATATCATAACAACAAGCATTAAATGTTCTTAGGAGAGAATGACAAGCTACAAGTTGTTGACTATCTTTCCTTAGCTAAGTCATCCTTGAGTTTTTGCGCCAAAAACTTCTTCCTTTGTCTCTCCATGTACTCTTTAGGCTTCGGGTAATATCTGGGAGGAGGAACTTTATCTGCATCCGTGTTGTTTCTGAAGAAGATGTTTCGTTTCGCTTCATACGTCTTATGCATCTCCCATTCATACTGGCTGTATACCTCCTTTCGATTGATTTCCCCCTGTTCCTGTAGCCAGAAGGTGTCCAAGATGATATTCTTTGAAACTGGAGTCCACTTTTCATTTCTTACTTCCTTCTCACTCAGTCAAGTTCTCTTTTCAGCCTGTGTCTCCTTGGAGGTCCCTTCTTGAGCTTTTCGCTTGCCCCTGGCTTTTGCTAGGGCCTCTTGGTCAAACATGCTCATCAGTTTAGCTTTGGAAATAGCCCTAGCATCAGCTTCACTTATGGGAACATCTGCAGCACTTGCACCTATTCCCTCAGCAGCACTTACTCCCGCAGCAGCCATAGAAGTCTCAAGAGCATGAATACCTGCAGGGTTGTCAGGCAAAATGACGCCTAACGCGCCTAACGCCTGTTGGAGCATCCACCAGCAGCTCTCATAGACGTACTTGTTTGACTGTTCGAAGTTATTGATCATGACTTCTTGGAGTTCAGCCATCTTAGCAATGTAGTCCTTCTCCCCCTTTTTGGCTTCGACAGCGATGAAGTTTGCATAGGAGTGCAGGGAGTCATCAATATGCTTGGTGGTCCGGGAGAATTCAGTGACCAAGGTCTGCTGATTGGCATTGAGAGTGACCATATTACCGTCAAACTTTTGAATGTTGTTAGCTATAACATGTGTATTCTGATTTACTACAGTAAGAGTATCAGTGTTCTTTTTCAATCCGGCCATGAGAAGTGTGACAGCTTGGCCGGCCTCGGTGTACTTTTCGTCAAACTTCTTCTCCATCTCGTCCAGTTTATGGTTGATCTCCACCATATTCTTGAGCATGACATTTTCAGATGTCTTAATCCTTTTCAGCAGTTTATTCTGAGCTTCATCAAAGGAGGCTTTGAGTTCATTCACAATGCCCTGAATGGCATTTACAGTGTGAGTGGCTAGCTCATCTCGTAATGGAAGAGCCGGAGGCACTTGTGGGCCTTGCCCTTCAGCAGACGCATCTGTAGAGCTGGATACAAGCACAGTCTCTAATGGAGGAATGCTGGCGGCCTCTGTAGATTTATCTGACTCCCCCTCCACTGGTGCATGCTTGTCAGATGGAGGTTCAAAAAGATCCGGAGCCTCCAATACTTCATGTCCCTCATTCCCGTCTTCCTCTCCGTCATCATCCAAGAAATCATCTATATCAGCAGCGTCTTCCAACTCGTTGTCAGCAGTCTCCAGTCCAGTAGCTTTGGCTCCTTGCTCGTTTCGGTTCGGGGCCTCCCCACTCTCCAGCTCAGGTTCACTTCCTTCGTGTAGATCTGCCACAGCATCTCTGGCCAGCTGGGAGATGTCAGATACTACATCAGTATGAGGGGGTAGAGGCTCCCCCTCGATTCCTGCAGTCAAGGTATCAGGAACTTCATTGGGGGTGACTGCTGGAGATACTCCCTGTTGTTCTTCCACGGCAGTCTGCCCAATACGCCTCTCAAATCGGTCAAACACACTTGAGTCCATCTTCTTCAAGTAGTGTAGAGGAACACCTTTGCTCATGTCAAACCTGTCTCCATTTAGCTGATTTAGATATAGACTTATGATACGGCCAAAACTCGGAGAGCCCAAGGTGTCCTTGATCTTCTCGAACAACAACTCCCCCCAGTTGAACCTCTTACGGCAGATAACAGCTATCAGGATCTTGAACATATCCGCTGAGATATGGTCATGAGAGCCCGGCTTGCAGATGAGCACCTTTCCAATAATGTCAGACAGGAGCTTCGCTTCTTCATTCATATCCTTTCTCTTTATTGACCGAGTTCCTCGTGGGAGACCGCAGAATAAGAGAGTTCTGGTTTTGTCATCGTCCTCCAGATAGTCCTCATGCTCCGAGCTAGAAAGCTGCAGGAAGCGAGTCAGCTTGCTGGCAGACAGCTTGACCTTTGCACCAGCCACCTTGCTTTTGATTAGTGAGTCGCCATTTCGGAGTCTTGCGGTGGCGAAGAACTGCAGCACCTCTTTGTCCAAGATTTTGCAAGGGTGCTCTAGGACGAATGTTACCCAGCCTCTTCCAGCATCAGAATGATGTTGCGGAATTCGTCCGAGGCGTGAGAGAACCCAGTCCGAACAAGCTCGCAACCAGTGACCAACCCAGCAGTTGTCCTTGGATCCATTGCAGATCTAGAGAGAGAAGCCCTACTCTAAGCTTTAATGAACATTCAAAAGTAAAGCGTCACTAGTGAGAACGTCCAAGTACGGGTGAGGAAGAGGTTACCTAAGGGCGTAGACGGAAGTGAGTTGGTGAGCTTCCTGCGAGAACTCTTCCTTGAGCGTCCTTGGGGAAGACCTACGGTGGATAGGAGAGTTTTCTGCGAGGTTCGACGGGATTCGACGGAAGCCGGTGCGATTCGACGAGAACCTTGCGAGAACTTACGGGAAGACGATGGAGAAGCGGGATTCGTGTAGCGACGAGCTTCCTGCAGGGTTCGGCGGGATTCGACGGGATTTTGCGAAGGCGGTGCGACGAGCTTCCTGCGGGTCGGCGGAAGAAACCTTGCGATTTGGCGTGTTTTATGAGAAGGTCGGCGGGATTCGTGTAGCTTGCTCCTTCGGCGGGATTCTTAAGGAAGGTGAAGGGTCGGTGAGATTCCAAGTATATACAGGGTCGGCGGGATTTCAGCTCTGTGGTAAGTTTCCCGTGGAAATGAAAGGTCGGCGGGATTTGTCTAAGTCGAAAGTGAAAGGTTTCTTTACTAGGAAGTTTCACGTTAAGAAGCATTGCAACATTTTCGAATTCTTCTGATGTCAAGTCAATATAAAAATGATAAATACATATATATTTTAAAGCCAATCTATTTGGGTTCGAACGAGGCTTTTCCAAAAACTTCTTGATGTCAATTGTGAGTTGTCAAGATTCACAATGACATATCTTCGTTAACTCTATATTGATGTATAAAGGTTTGCATGTATCGAGTTAACCTATCCTTAGATGTGCACACATACATGTATAAGCATAAATATAAATATACACATAGATAGAGATATATATGTAAATGAGGATGCAATATGACGCAAGTCCTTAAACTGATCAAAAGTACCTGGGATTATGAGAGTTAACAATGAGTCTCTCTGACTATAACATACCAGGTGCTCGATGTGAGTATGCTGATATATATATATGTCACTTCTGTTATTCCAGATGCATGTTCCATTTCAGTCGTGGAACACCTACTGTCTAGTTCCCATCATATTTACGGGAACCTAGACTACCCTGCAAAAAGGAATTACCTTACCTTAGGAACCCAAATCATATTGGGTCCTAGGTTCCTGTTAGCATTAAGCACGCAACTGCCTTCCTTCAGAAAACCTGTCTGGAAGACTACCTCTGTCCCGAGAATGTGGATAAGCCCTCGCCGTGGGCACAGAGGGGTTGTGCCAACAGTCGATGGAAAAGTGCCCCACTTTGCCACAGCACCAACATGGGTGAATGTTGTATCGCCGTTTCCGACCTGATCTAGTGACTGAGGTAGTCACGGTCCTAGGTCTAACCGGGATAGAGCATGATCGCCTCACAAAATTTTCTCTTCCATCGTGACATGTGGAAGGGTGGAAGGAATGCATGTTGTGAGCGTCATGAGGCCGGGAAGGTGGTGCCTTTCTCACAGGCATCCCCCTTCCAGAGGCCCCGTGAAAACTTACACCATGACTTCTATCCTCCCTATTCTGAGTCCTCGGGTGGTGAGAAGTCTTCTGTGAGCAGGGACATGCAGATTCACACCGAGTTGAGGCAGTGTCAGTGAATACAAAGGGCTCAGAATGAGCCTTAGGTATTCTCTCATGGGTTGCCACGGCGGCCCTTGCACTGTGGGTGTCTCCACATGGGGACAGATCACCCCTGCAGTGACCACGACTATTCCTGTGGTCATACCTGAAGGCATGATGAGTTGCCTTCCTAATTGGAGTGGGGGGTCGGAACACCGTTTCCCCATTTCTCCACGAATTGATAATCCGGGAGATCCACCCGTTTTCTTGCTTTCTCTTTATAGCATCAACTTTGGA
This sequence comes from Platanthera guangdongensis, assembly GCA_039583875.1. NCBI lineage: Eukaryota > Viridiplantae > Streptophyta > Magnoliopsida > Asparagales > Orchidaceae > Platanthera > Platanthera guangdongensis. The sequence continues at coordinate 18,263,324 of CM077159.1, forward strand.
AAAATTTGATACTATTCGTTTCTCATTCTCTAGACTACTCTCTAGAGCTGAGATCTTAGAGTCCTTGACCTTGTTGGATGCCAATTGGAGAACCAACAAGATCTTCAGTCGAGCAATCTCTTGAGCTTGCTCCTCAGCAAGTAGGTTGCTTGACTGAAGGGCTCTATTCAGAGAATCAGAATCTTCTGGAGGAAAGTAGTTCCTGTCTTCAGAAAGTTCAAAAGAGATGGGGCAGGATGAGGAAGTTACCTGCTCTTCAGTGTTATTGTCATTCAAGCCAGTGACCATTTCGTCATCCTCATCAGAGCTGCTTTCCTCACTGGTCTCATCAGTCTCAGACACGGACACTGGAGCTCTGATACTGTCCGAGAGATGCTTGCCTTCATCTTCAGAGGTGAGGACCCCCACATAGGCTTCATCCTTTGGTTGACAGCAAATTCCACCTTTCTCTGACTCCCCCATCAACTCGGAGATCATCACCCACATGGATTTAGCCGTCCTACATTTTTCTAATCTAGAACGAGAAGCTCCAGACCAGATATCCAAGATAATTTGACGAATCCTCTCGTCCAAGTTAAATAGTGACAGTTCCGTCTCTGACATCTCAGCAATGCACATGGGCACTTGGATCCCAGAGTCGGAGGTCTTCATGGGAATAAACGGACCCTCTTCCAGGATGAAGGATGCTCGAGGATCGATAGCATCCAAGTGAAACGACACTCTCATCCTCCAGATGGGATAATAATTCTTTATGCAAGCGGGGGAGTTTGAGTGGCGATATCTCATAATCCAGCTCCATGCTTTTGACACTGGTGGCAGGATTCTACTCAAGGTGTTAACCTTTTTGATGAGCAACCTGCCTCTGATACCACTTGAAAGTCCACCTAGTGTCAACAAAGTTCACCTATGGGGGGGGGGGGAATAGGTCACGAGCAATGCTTTTGCGGAATTTACGAATGTACCTGCACAATAAAAATAAAAAGCACAACACACAGAATACACAAGCAATTTATAGTGGTTCCCCGACTTGGGTACATCCACTTTCCCCCTTCGACCTATCTCCCAACAAGGGACGACTCGGTCTCTTCTCCAACAGGGTTGAAGTCCAATCCCTGCACTAACGGAAGGAACCCTTCCACACGTAGGAGTCAACACTCCCACAAAGCGGGTTGCACCCAACCCTTACAACACGGAACAAACGTTCCTTTACAACAAAAGTAAATCTAGAATGTACACGAGATACAAACTTCGTTTGGAGACTACGGTGTTCCTCTTCGTTCGACGACGTGTTCGTGAAGTCAACGAAGAGTCTACAACCCTAGATCTCTCTTGGAGAGGATCTCCCCGGAACCGGCGGCGGCAATACAAACGGCGGCTTGGTTCGGGATCGGCGACGACGACGATGTGCGGCTGCACTTCTTTAGAGATCCAAACTTCGTAGCGAAGCTAGCTAGGTCTACCAACGGTCACACTAGTATCAATCGTCTCGATCGATTCGGATGGGGAAGACTTTCCCGATCTACAAATCAAGAGACAAGAGATCTCCGGTTAGACACGTGAGACACTGAGCTTAGCTAGGCTTCTATCGACCGGAGATCTGGAAGAAAACACGATCACGACCGGCGATCTACACTCTCGCGCGGCGACGGAGGCGGCGGCGGAAAATCGCGAACTAGGTCAAGTCGCGGCTCTGCTTTGTATATCTTTTTCCGTGCTTTTACTTTTCAAAAATACCCGTGTATTTATATACTGTAGATACTAACAATATGACCATTGTGGGTCCCACAAGTAGAAACCCGAAATCCGGTTCAAAATAGTCCAGCGGCAGAATCCGGTCCAGCAGCATCCAGAGAAAATGCCAAGTAAAATTCGTCGAGAATCATTGGTGATTCTCGACGAATCGGCGAGAATTAGTTAACGATTCTCGACGATTCGTCGAGAATCACTAGTGATTCTCGACGATTCCCTTGTTGATTCTCAACGATTTTCACTTGGTATTCATGACCTGCTCAGCGACGGGTTCGGCGAGAATCATTAGTGATTCTCGTCGAATCTTACTTGGCACCATTTTGAGGTAGCCGGAAGGAGTCGGCGAGAATCACTAATGATTCTCAACAATTTTGAGCTGCCCCTTGACCCATCCTTGCTCCTTGTCTTCTCTTGCATAAACACGGCCCTGTACTTGAAAGTAAGTGCACTCCAATAGAGAGAGTACACGTAGGCCAACACACTGATCTGCTCAACGAGGGATTACGTCGTGCAGACCTGTGTATATTGACCTACTGCACCCTGACATTGGTGTGCACTTAGCGTGGAAGAACTGCAAGCACAACTTAAGAAGTTTCATCAAATACATTGTGAATTCATCTTAGCCTGACAGGTGGCTTCCTCAAATCCAGGTGATTGTGGATACAATACCCAACAGAACGTGATACCCAGCGTCCACCGCATTGGTCACCGAGAAGAGGTTCTTCTTCATGCCCGGTACGTGATACACACTCCTTAACGTGAGTGGCCCCTGATCACTACCCAAAGACACGACCCCCTCCTTCTCTACTGCATAAACAGTATTATCAGCAGTGATAATAGCTTCATTACCTGAGTACGTCTGCATGGAGGTGAACTTTGATTTGTCTCCGGTGAGGTGATGACCACACCCGGAGTCCACGATCCACTCGCTGTTGAAGTCCTCAGCAGACAAGGCCCGGACACAAGTGCCCGTCATAAAAGCTCCGCCCCATCCTGCTTCTTTACTTCTCGAGCAAGCTTCCTCCTTTCCCGCAGCATGCCCAGGCTGCAGTTTGACCTTGCAGTCCCGCTTGAAGTGCCCTCGCTGATGACACCGGTAGCACTTTAGATTCTTCTTCCAGTCCTTAGGAGCATTGCTCCTCTCCGGCGGATATAAAGTTGAAGTCTCCTTCTCACCAGCGGCCTGCACCTTCTTCTTCTTCTTCCCTTCCCATCTCTTCTTCTTGCCTGAGAAGAGAGCCTCGCTGCCTTCCTGATTCAGGTTCACTCCAGCCATCTGCCTTGCTAAGCTCTCCTGCGAGGCAAGCAGATTTTCTAGCTCCAGCAACGACGGCTGAGTAGCCCACCCTTGAATAGATGTTACAAAGGCCACATACTCCTTCCACAAGCCGCGGATAATGTGCCTTTTCATCTTAGCCTCAGAGATAGGCTCATCAGGATCCAGTGCCGACAGCTCAGCACACAAGCTCTTCATCTTTAAGAAGTGTTTGGAGATGGAAAGGTCTCCCTGAGTTGCCCTGGCCAACTCATTCTACAAGAACTGAAGCCGCGCCACATTCTTCCTATTGAACAACTCATCAATGGTTGTCCAAATATCAGCAGCCGACTCACACCCTACGATGTGATCAAACAGTTCCGGAGACACAGCTCTCTTCAGAATGAACTCCGCCTTAGCATTAGTTCTTCTCCAGAGCCTCATCTGCTCAGCAGTACCGAAAGCAGCAGTCACTTCCTGTCTGTCGTCTCCACCAACGACTTCCCACAGCTCCTTGCCAAGAAGATAACTCTTCATGCACGACTTCCACTTCTTGAAGTTAGTCGGCGTTAAGAGTTCAATGCCCAGACCTCTTGCAAAACTCCCTTCCATTGCAACACCTGTTGGCAACCTTCAGCAGCTCCGAGCAACAACACAGGTTGATCACCACTCAGTCACTGAGTAATAACACTGGCTGACTTCCGCTCACGCAATTGAACCTCAGTAACCTCAGGAACCTTGCTCTGATACCATGTTAAAATTTTCTCAACGTGGTCAGCAAGATAGCCCAAACGCCAAATTAATATCTTCGGAACTACCCAGTTCTCACGTTGAACCAGCGGAACCCAAGGATAAAAGGTTACACCCAACAAACAATGGAAGCACAAGCAGGTCTTTTATACATTCACTTCTTTACAATCCGAGGCATACATAGCGAGACATGATTTCGCTAGTATAACAGCTGTAAACAGAAATAACCAAAAAACAAGCAGGGCGGACAGCACCGGAGTCCGCCGAGACCGCGAGGTCGTCGAGGTCGCCGAGACCGCTGAGCTCGCCCAAGCTATGCTGCAATCCGCCGAATAGACATGGAGTCCGCCGAAGCCGCGAGGCCGCGCGGACACACCGTTATTCACCTCCTGCTGAACCGCAACTGAGGAACACCCCTACCTGCCTGAAACCGGCGGACAGGTTATTGAAGCTGGCAAAGTTGAAACAGAACTGACAAGCCGCAGAGCGACCTCCTGCTGAGTCCGCAGAGACTGCACACTTCAAAGCACTTGACCGAAGTCACAGCCAAACTCCTGGCTCCTTAAAGTTATCCGCGCGACCTGCACACAGCAAACCGTCAGCCTGAAACAATCCGCGCGGACTGGAAAACATAGACCGCAGCTCCTTGCACACCCCAACTTACTGTTCACTCAAGTTACTTAGGTTACTGTAGATGTGCCAGGGGGGTCCTATTTATAGGCCAGGTGAGGAGTGTGGTCACCGCCCAAGAGATAGCGACACCGCCCCAGCCCGCGCAAATACAAACCACCGTCCGCTGAGTCCGCGAGGACTTAGCCGGTCACCAAGGAAAACCGCTAGGAGCTAGGCAACCATTGACGAACCCTCTCCAGTCCGCCCAAGCTAAGCGGACAAGGCAATAGCCCGCAAAGCTCCAACCACTGCAGGACAGCACCCTCTTCAATGGCAGTCCGCACAAACCCGAGGCTGTCCGCAAGACTCACACCTCAATCCGCCACAAGTCCACGACCAAAGGCAGACAGCAACAGTCCGCCTGGTCACAGCGGACTTGGCGGATACGGCGGACACCATGAACTTGACACAAGGTGTGACCAAGTCCAAAACCATCAAGGTCAAGTGCGAGCATGGCGGACACAAACTTCCGTCCGCCAAACACCCTAGCACAGACTGCCACCAGTCCGTGAGCTCCTCGCACTTGTCCAACGCAGCAGCTTCCTCCCGGACTCCAAACACCAGTCCGCCAACCGGTCTCCACAGCAAGACACCTGCTGTAACATCAGAACTTGACAAGGCCTCAGCCAAGCTCTAAGCCCAGTCCGCAATAGCCAATATCACGGACACATCAGTCTGCAAGCTTCCCGCGGACACGAGCCAACCCGCCTATCAGCACAAGCTTGCACCCGCGGCCACTGAGCAATGCATCAGTCTGCAAGCCTCCATCCGCTCAGGCCGCTCCTTGGCAAAGCCAATCAGCAAACACCCTATCCGCAGACACCAGGCCGCATAGTTCGCAGACTCCATGCAACAACCCATTCAGAAGACAGCCGGCTTCCCACTAGACCTATCACCAGGCCGCACATCTCAGTCTGCCTAGTCCGCCTAGTCCGCCAACGCTGTCCGCCACAGGCCGCGCGGCCTGTCCCGTCACCCACTTCCACTTCACAAATTTCAACAGAAGTATCCCTTCATTGTTCTCTAGCTTTCTTAATTTGGTCCAGAGCAGTCAATTCTTTCATTCTTGCAGTCCATGAGGTGGGATTATTTTCTGGGTCCTCAAATGGAACAGGAGGCTCATATCTATTTGAAGGATTATCTGGAGGAGCTCTGGAAGAGACTAGTTCTTTCAGCTTATAAGGCAAGGGACCAGAAGTTGTGTCAGATGGACTTTGTCCTTCCCTTGGATAAGTATGTTGTCTGGAATATCCTTTAGAGTATACTTTAAGTTCTCTCTGATTTCCTCTGTACTGTCCTCTTCTGGACTGGTAACCTCTAGATTGATTACCTCTGTACTGGGATCTACCTTGAGGTTGATATGAAGTTTGGCTTCTGGCAGAGGATTGGAAAGCAAAAATACCACCTGCACATGCATCAGGTGAGGGAGGAGGAGGAGGAGGATTGAAATGGGAAGATCCTTTGTCATACTTTCTTTTCTTTTACATAGCCTTCAGTTGATTCCTGGAGTATTGCATCCAAGGTTCTGTGATAGGGCAATCATGCAGTATGTAGTATGGAATGTTGTTTGTATCTTTCACTTTTTCTAGAGGAACTCTCTTCATAACCTTGCTTCTGGCTTTCCTTTTCCATGCAATTATAGTAGAGGAATCATCTGACTCAGTCCTGAACTGATCACTATCTGAGTTTGGAGGATTATCATACATTGCATCAATCCTTTTGAGATAATCTTTTTGTTGTTGAGACTGAGCAGAAGAAGCAGCAGAGACAGCAACAGTAGCAACAACAACAGCAGGAAGTGGAGTAGAAGCAATACTAGAAGGAGTTGTGACAGCAGCAGGTTCAGAAACAGCAGCAGTAATAGCAGCAGTAGTAACAGATGAAACTGGAAAATCAACTTGAGAAGGAGCAGCAGCAACAGTAACAGCAGGAGGAGCAGCAGAAGAAGCAGTGTCAACAGCCTTGAAGGAATGTATATAAGAGCTTATCAAGCTGGGGTCACATCTGGAAATAGGCACAATGGCCATAGTCAGATCTTCAGATTGCTGGACTGGCAGACAGTTGAAGTATACAGAATCAAAAATTCATAACAGTGACCTGAGGTCCACTGTGATGAATGCAACTGAAGCTACTGAAGCTTGGACTGAGGATACAACAGCAGGCAATCTTTCAACTTCATGAGGCATCTCCCCCTACCTAGATACAGTGGAAACTAGATCAAGGCACCCATAAGAAGGGATTGCCTAAGAAGGAAGAAAAGAAGAAAGCCTGGCAGATAGTTCCTGAACTGTTTTGAGAAGGTGAGCCAAAGAGGTCTCCAGCAAGAGGGATAGCCTTGGAGCTATCAGCTCATATAACCTGTCTGCAAGGGCTGGAAGATCTACTTGCTCAAGAGGGACTTGAGCAGAGGTAGGGAGGGATGAGGTAGAAATGAAGGGTGGAGCAGCAGGAGATGTTGTAAAAGAACCTGTGGATTGAGGAAATGATGGTTGGGAAATTGGAATTGTGGAGATGGAAGAGAGTTGAATGGAAATGGATGGTGTGAAGGATGGTTGAGTAATGATGTCTTAAAGTAGTTGTTGATAAGAGGTGGATGAGGATGGTGGCTCAGGAGGGGATGAGGGAGAATCATCTATATAGGAATCATCTATAAGGGTGAAAGATGGAATATGAGAGGATGAATCAATATCTAGGTGTGGGTATTGATGTAGAGGATGGAAGAGTTCTTCAGTGAGTGGTGGAGTTGGAGAAGGAATTGAAGTTGTAGATGGGGTGGAAATTATGATGGTGGATGTGACTGGGGTAGATGAAACAAGAGGTGGAGGAGGAGGAGAAGAGGCAGGCAAGTCTTCTGCAGGGGCAGAAACCTGAGGGGAAGAGACTGAAGCAGTCCTTGTGCCTGAAGTAGAAATTGTAGAGGGCCTGCTGGGCTTGACAATTTGCCTACCCCATTTTCCAAATAGGGCACAGTTGAGCCTTTTGGAGGCATTGATGTGCATCCCACTGGAATCAAGCAATACAAGGAATCTGTGGTGAAGGAACAGCCCTAAAATCCTTCCAAAATTAACAAAGTTCTTGTTAATCTTTTTCTTAATCAAGTCAAAGAAAACATCTCCCCAGTTGAGTTGCTTCTTGTCCACTAGGGCACCCATCAGGCAGAGTTGATACCTAGATATGGTATCATGAGATGAGTGTTTGGCCAACAATACCTTCCCAACAACATCAGCTAGAAATCTGTACTCAACAGACAGATTTTTCTTCAGCAATTTGCTAGGGTTTGCTTCTGAGTGCCCATCCTTTCAAGCATATTAGAAAACTCCTCTCCAGAAAGTTCAACAGAATCTTCTCCAGATTTCAATTGAAAAACCTCTGTCAATGCAGCAGGTGTTAGAGATACCTGGGTTCCTGAGATGCTTCCAACCACTGTATTCTGATCCAGGTTATGGGCAGTATACACCCATTCCTTTATCTCATCTGCAGCTAATTTGATCCTTGAGGTCATGATGGTAACTAGCTGTTGTTCTTTGAAAAGTTCGAGAATCTCCTTGAAGATTTGATCACTATTGTTGAAAGAATCCATGTCGATATCAAATCCAGCATCAAATTTCATTGCGGCCAAGATGGCGCCTGATACTGCCATTGATTCCTGCAAAAAATGAACAAACAAACAACCAAGTGTAGAGAAGTTTGGAGGGAAAGAGAAAATTTGCAGAGAGTATGAAAGCGCAAAGGGAGAACGACGGCCGAAAAAAGTGTTTTATATTAGGGTTCGACGCAGAAAAGGAAAGATCGTTGAACTCTGTTCGACGATCTGGGCTTCTAAAGGAAATTGAAAGGTCATCAACATCGTCGATCTCCGTTCGAGGATATTGGAGAGCGTCGAGCTCCGTTCGACTATAGTTCAGAAAAAAACATCGTCGAGCTCCGCACGACGATCGCTGACCTAAAGAAAGATAGTTTAGCACTATTTGAGAAGCGTTGAACTCTGGTCGACGATTTCGAAAGTCGTCGATCTCCGTTCGACAATCGGGGGGAAAATCGTCGGGCGCAGTTCAGAGATCAAAAACACTCTATACACTAGAAAAATCACTTTGATTTGCCTGGTCTTGGTCATTTTTAGATTTTTGAAAATCTTGGATCTTACTTTAGACTTACTCCATCTAACAGTCCTAACTGATTCAGGAAGAATGTATGTTTCTGTTCATCTAAGGGTTTGGTGAAAATATCTCCCCTTTGCAAATTAGTTGGGATATATTGAAGTTCAATTTTATTTTTCTCAACATTATCCTTTAGAGAGTGATTCCGAATTTCTATGTGTTTTGTCCTACTATGGAGGACGGGATTTTGTGCTATAGAAATAACACTGGTATTATCACAAAATATTTTAGAATTCTCTAAGTTGTATCCATAGTCTAGGAGTTGATTTTGAATCCACAAGATTTGTGAACAACAACTACCTGCAGCCATATATTCAGCTTCAGCAGTTGAAGTTGACACAGATGTTTGTTTCTTGCAAAACCAGGAGACAAGTCTGTCACCAAGAAACTGACAAGTTCCACTGGTGCTTTTCATGTCTATTCTGCATCCAGCATAATCAGCATCTGAAAATCCAGTTAAGTCAAATGTTGAGTCTTTTGGATACCAAAGACCTAGATTTGGACAACGTTTTACATACCTAAGAATCCTTTTTACTAATGTTAGGTGTGACTCTCTAGGGCTTACTTGGAATCTAGTACATATGCATGTAGCAAACATTATGTCAGGTCTGCTAGCTGTAAGGTACAATAAAGAGCCAATCATTGCTCTATATGTTCTCTGATCAACAGGTTTCCCATGTTCATCAGCATCTAATACAGCATTGGTAGGCATAGGTATTTGAATACATGATGCTTCAGACATACCAAATTTCTTAACTAGTTCTTTTGCATACTTGGTTTGAGAAATAAATATGCCTTCAGTATGTTGTTTGATTGGCAATCCTAGAAAGAAGGATAGCTCACCCATGCTACTCATTTCAAATTTAGAATGCATTAGATTGGAGAACCTTCTGCACAAATTTAAATCAGTAGAACCAAATATAATATCATCTACATAGATTTGTACTAGTAGGGTATGAGACTTATGGGTTCTAATAAAATAGTTTGGTCTACTCTACCCCTTATAAACTCATTTTTCAGAAGAAAGCATGCTAGGGTCTCATACCATGCTCTAGGAGCTTGCTTTAGACCATATAATGTTTTATGCAATTTGAAAACATAATCAGGATGAGTTGAAGAGATAAAACCTGGGGGTTGTCTGACATAGAGTTCTTCTTTGATATCTCCATTGAGAAAATCACTCTTTACATCCATCTGGTATACTCTGAATCCTTTGTGTGCTGCATATGCTAAGAAGATTCTTATGGCCTCTAACCTTGCAACTGGTGCAAAGGTCTGGTCATAATCTATCTCTTCTTCTTGAGAGTACCCTTAAGCAACTAGCCTTGCCTTGTTCCTTACAATAACTCCTTGATCATCCAACTTATTTCTGAACACCGACTTTGTTCCAACAATGGAGTGATCCTTTGGCCTTGGTACTAGTTCCCAAGATTTGTTCCTTTCAAATTGGTGCAACTCTTCTTGCATTGCAATGATCCAGTGTGGATCTTGCTCTGCATCTTGAATGGATTGAGGTTCAATTTGAGAAAGGAAGCAAGTGTGCATCAGGTTTTGCTTGATCTGATTTCTGTTTTGCACACCAGCTGAGATGTCTCCAATCACTTGGTAGATTGGATGGTCTCTTGATGTTACTAAATCAACAGGAGATGTTGATTGTTCACCAACCTGTGTTGTTGTTTCCTCTGGTGGTACAACAACTGGTTCTTCAAGAAGTTTCTCTTCAAGATGTTGAATGTCTTCTTCATCTTCACTGCTTTCTTCTTTTTGAATAATTTGTAACCTGTCCAAGTCTTCAGCAAGAGAGTGTACCTGCAAAGGTTCTATGGTAGAAGTATTCTTCTCCTTGAAAGACATGTTAGATTCATTAAAATATATATGAACAGATTCTTCAATTTTAAGAGTTGACTTATTATATACCCTATAAGCTTTACTGATCATGGAGTATCCCAGAAACACTCCTTCATCAGCTTTGGCTTGATATTTTGCTAAGTATTTCTTGTCATTATTATGAATGTAACAAATACAACCAAAAATTTTAAAGTAATCTACTTTAGGTTTCTTCCCTTTGAGTAATTCATAGGGAGTCTTGCCGTTCAGTTTATGTATTAAACTTCTATTCAACAAATAGTTGGAGGTGTTCACTGCCTCTGCCCAAAAGGATAGAGGAAGGTGAGCATCTGACAACAATGTAGTGGCAGATTCAATAAGGGTTCTATTATTTCCTTTCAGCTACCCCATTTTGTTGAGGAGTTCTAGGAGCTGAGAAAGTGTGTCTGATCCCTTTACTCTGACAGAACTCTTGCATAAGAAGAGAATCAAACTCTGTCCCCTGATCACTTCTGATCAGGGCAATGTGAGTATTGAACTCACTCTGTACGCATTTGAGAAACTCTATCAAACACTTAAAGTTATCAGACTTCTTTCTCAGAAAGAATACCCATGTAAATCTAGAGAAGTCATCTACAACCACTAAAGTGTAAGATTTCCCTCCTAAGCTTTGTACTGTAATGGGTCCAAAAAGATCCATGTGTAACAGATACAAAATCCTAGGTGAATCACTCTTATTAAGTGACTTGAAACTATTTTTGATTTGCTTGCCTAATTGACAAGCCCTGCAGAGTCCTTCCTTCTTGTAGGGGCCAGAAGGTAGTCCTCTAACAAGGTTGTCCTTGGATAGCCTAGCAATGGTTCTAAGGTTTATATGTCCTAGTCTCTTATGTCACAGTTCATTAGGTCTACTAATAGAGTTAAACAGACAAATATCTACTTTAGTTGAAAGAAAGTCAACTAAATAGATGTTACCTTTCCTTTTACCTGTCAACACAGTTGTGTTGTCCTCTGATTTGATCTTGCATAAGGATTTTCTGAAAGTCACTTGGTAACCTTCATCACATAGTTGACTGATACTGAACAAGTTGTGCTTCAGTCCTTCCACATAGGCTACTTTCTTGAATGTGACTGTGCCAATCTTAACTGCACCATATCCTTTTGTTAGTCCAAAGTTTGAATCACCAAATATTACTTTGGGTCCAAGCTTGGCTTTGAAGTATGTGAAGTTGTCCTTGTTTCCTGTCATGTGCTTTGAGTACCCACTATCCAAATACCGTTGCTGGTTTGATGTTGGATAGGTCTTCACCTGCACATAAAACAATTTACTTGTTTTTGACCCAGTTTACCTTGGGCCTAGGTTGATAACCTTTGAACTCAGAAATAAAAGATATCCCTGGTTGACTCTTATAGCCTTCAGGATGATATCTCCTTGAAGGTATTATCCAATCAGTATAAGGGTTAAATCTTTGGGATGAACGACCCCTAGGTTTGGAATTTGATTTACCTTTGAAAAAGTTTTCAAAACTCTGATCTCTGCTCGACGACCGTTGAGCTGAGTTCGACGATCTTGGGTCAGATCGTCGAGCTCCGTTTGAAGATCGACTGTGGCAGAGTTCAGGGTTTAGAGATCGTCGACCTGAGTTCGATGATTTAGCCTGACATCGTTGATCTGCATTCGACGATCGTCTAGCTCCGTTCGACGATTTCTGTTGAACTCTTATTTTCTTGGGTAAGTCAGAATTCTTCCTATCTACCTCTACAACTCTCTTACCTTTATCAGAGATAAATTTAATTGGGGTTAATAATACTATAGGTTGGCTGGATGAAGCACCCAAGCCTAGTGTACTATTGAATCTTGAGTTCTGATGAATTTTAAATATACGTATTTTTGTACACATTAATTTAGTCATTTTCATTTATTTTCGTCGTTTTTACTTATTTTTGTTCAATAAAATGCTCCTATTCTTGTAAATTTACTACTAACTTGTTTTATTTTATTTTTCAAAAAAATTCCAAAATCTGCCAAAATTGAGCAGTACACGCCCGTGTCATTTGGATCACGCCCGTGACTAGGGCGTGACAGCTCAAATTCCGTGAAGTTGCAAATTTCTGAAGTAAAAAGCTTGACACGCCTGGTGTCACGCCCGTGTTACCCGCCCCGGTCGTGATACAAGCCCGTGTCCTCTCCACTCGACGAATTCAGTTCAATGATCGTCGAACCCGCGACACGCCCAGAGTCACGCCCGTGACCTAGGGCGTGACTCAAGCTTAGCTCGACAATTTCAACTCGACACTTTCCGCTCGACATTCGTCGAGTGTCGACACCAACCGACATGCCCGGAGTCAAGCCCGTGACCGGGGGCGTGACTTCTTCACCTGGCCGACAAGATGCTGCCGAAGACTTTTGACGCAACCCACACCCGGTTCTACCTCCCCGACACGCCCAACGTCACGCCCGTGACTGATGCGTGTAATTCGGCAAGTGCACCGGTCGCACAAGTAATAAAGTTTTTGGGAATAAATCCCCAAGTGTCGGTCTCTTGAGGAATGCAATTAGCGTAGAACGGCAACAGTACCGAGAATATCGTTATGAGAGTTAAAAATAGAATAAAAAGGAAATAGCGGACTAGGGAGATTGTGGATGTTTGATCTACTGAACAAGTAAAAGCTATGCGGGTCGACGGCACCGCTTCGCAAGGGGAAGTGGGTTTGTCGATCGCGATGCCGAACTTCAGTTGGGCGAGTGGAAGGGAAGCTAATGGATTGCAGCGTTCTTGTGTGGATTGCAATAGGACAAGGCACAGGAATGAAGTGGATGTGGGGTGAGCGAGGCGCATTCACAGACAGAACTCACAAGCATAAGAAGAGACTAACATTCCATTAACTAGAAAGTAAACTTGATGTTCAGGGATGGAAATGTTCGTTACACTGCTCAAAACATTCATAACACTGAGGAAGGGGAAGAGGAGTAAACCAAAAGATAATGAAGATCCACCGCGGGTCATGGCCGGAGTAGCGAGTTGTCAATCCGCTTCTGGGCTCAGTCCAAGGAGGCTTCCGGTACCAACGATCTGTCACCTCGAAGGCCTTTAAGTCCGTTCTCTAGGTTATCTACTTCACCAACTCTGCAGGAAAGCTTGGAGTTGAAGTCATCAATGGCCGAGGGCTTCGCCGGAGTGTTGAAAAGCTTCGGAGTAGTTGGAAATGGCTTCCCGACGAAGGTGGAAGTGATGGAGCAGCTGGAGAAGTGAAAAGGCGATTCCCGCGCACTCTCCGATCGCAGCAAATGATATGCGTTGACCTAAAATGCGGAGCAGGGCCTTATATACGGAGGCAGCAGAAGCAGTGCGCACGATCAGTGGCGCACGACCAGCGGTCGTGCGCACTGTAGGTCGATGATCGTGCGACTTTTCCAAATAAACCTGCAACCTGGACAAGAAGCATCAGCATATAAGCGCACGAGCAGTGGCGCACGAACAGTGGTCGTGCGCACTATGGCCAGTGCTCGTGCGCACTATGGCCAGTGCTCGTGCGATTACCGAGACAGGGTTATGAAAAAGGGGGTGTAATGCGCACGAACAGTGGCGCACGACCAATGGTCGTGCGCAGTAAGTCCAGTGGTCGTGCGCAGTATTCCTACATCGTCGGAGTCTCCCGAGCAGTTCCGGAGCACGCACACGACCACTGTACCAGCAGAAGGGGCAGAAAGGCCACCAGAACGTGCACACCACATCCCCGAGATAGGGCTAAAGAATAATCAACAAAATGGAAACACAGAAAGCACACAGAAGCGGGCCTACAGTGCACTTAATCGTGAAATAGGTACATAAGCACAAATAAGCAATAAAGGCTCCCAAGTGTAGTGCTAAGATGATAAAACTAGCCCAGATGAGTCTAAAAATCAGTGTAAAATGTGGACTCATCACACCCCCAGACTTAACCATTTGCATGTCCCGAGCAAATCATTACTCCATGGACTCGAAGATAGCTAACTGGCTCAGAAACTTCAAAAAGAAGTAAGACGAGAAATCAAATATATCATGAGTATAGAAGATATAATAGAAAAACTTTTTAATTATACAACGTAGTTTAAACTATTCGACAGACGTAAATAAATATTGTAATTGCTCAAAATTAGAATTCTGGAGAATCGTGCGATCATGTGCAGGAAGAAAGTAGGCATGCCACTAAGGTGAGCATTGCCAAAGTTCGGGACTCAGGATCACCTCCAAAGGAATCCACCAATGTCGGGGACCATACGCTTGCACGTTCACACTCTCTCCACGGCGCGGGTTAGACTCAAGCGTGAATCAGTAGGACTTGTAGGAGGAAATGTGGCTTAGGCGACGGCTTGGTGGTCAAAGATAAACATGAAGGCTCTATGCAACCAAAGCGAGCGAAAACAACCCAAACCAAAACAGCCACTTAGAAAAGAATGGGGCACACGCCCCCAGACTTAGCTTGAAATCCGGGTGTGAACACGGTTGAACCCGACCAAATTCAAAAAAGAGGATGGGGATCGAAATCTCAAAGCAATTCTTTCATATATATATATATTTTTTTTCTATTGCGCGAATCAGCTTTTTATTTTCGTAAACTGTTGTTTTCTTTTCTGCGCTAGCAATCCCCAAACGAAGCAATCCAAATGGGAATAAAATCAGCACCCCCAAAAACAATGTCCACTAATCACAACCTTGTCAAAACAGTAAATACAAATCAGTTCAAGCATTTGATTGCGAAGGTGGGTTTAGCTTCAGGCCTTGGTGAAAGTGAGTGGAGCTGGATCAAAGGTAGGGTAGGCACAAATTTGGCATGCAATGGTTAACAGGTAGGAATGGCTAAACAAGGCTCAAACTAGCCAAAAAGAACGCCTACGTCATGCTCACGCTTAACTAACCGTGCACCAATGCTTCGAGAGTAGCTTAGGGCAAGTTCTTAGCCACCGAGAAAGATGATCCTTCCCCCCGACTCGAGCAATACGAGTCTAGTGGCGGCTACACACATTCCTACACTATCGTTCGATTATGCCAAATTCAGATTTTGAGCAGTACAAACAATATTTACGTGAGCAGAAAAGAATAAATCTACGAGCATAAAGAAAAATTAGTTCTATCCTAACTCTACACAAACCATGAGTATTCGATTAGGAGCACTGCATGAGTTTCGAACTACTCAATCCTGAAATCCTAAGCCAGTACCACTATTTTAAAGTTTACACAAAAGCAATAAATTTAACTCGGGTTGTGCGCGTGGGTAAGGGCGCACTCGTGTGGGTGATTCAGTGTGTGTAACAAAAAGCAAGAAATAAGTAAATAAGAAACTGGAATGCAACAGAAAGTGCGGTGTAGTGACCACAGGCATACTCCCCCCAGACTTAAAGTTGACAATGAGTAAAAATAAGCATTCCAAATAGGATAAATAGCTAGGGTAGGAAGTACATATGCTCAAAATTGAGCATACCAGTCGTGCAACGAGATGTCCAAGTGCGTCCAAGTTGTCGCGCCTCAAATATTCCCGCACCTGCGATTAAAGGATGCAAGCCAAACAAAATCTGGACACATATATATATGAAGAAATAAACCGAACTCAAAACACAGCATAGGACCAAACGGTCCAACTTGGGTTGTCTCCCGAAAGCCCTTTTGTTTACCGTCCTTAAGGTGGACCAAATACCTGTATTAGTAGTTCAAATAGAATATAGAAAAAAAACATTTGGCTCCCAGATGAGCTCCCACAAAAATATAGTAGTCTCCTTGCTCGGAAAATAACAAAAATTTAAACAAAAGAAACACTATCCTAGATAACTGTTGGGTTTATTGTCTCCCAACAGGACTTATTCAAAATTTGAGCATTTCCTAACTGATGGGCGAATGAAACTGGAAATGCTAAGGCAGAGGTTCATGGTCGCGCTGCGGTAGCGGGTACCGGAACAGAGATAGAACATAAGCCCCAATACCTGTATACATATACCTGTCGTATGTGCCAGGCATGGGCAGACAGTAACTTGGGAAGCTCATCGGCTCCAACTTCACCTGCATCTGGTCACAATAAGTCCTAGGCCGCATTACAGTCCCTTGCACTGATTGGACCAATTCCACAATGTGGTCCTGCATGGAAGTAGAAACGAGAGCAGGGTCAAGAAATAAACTAGAAGAATAACATAAACGGACCTCGATCTTGGGGATGATCCCGGAGTCATCCCCCGTCAGCGGAATTGTGGATGCTTCCAAACAGCTGTCTAAGCTAGTGCAGGAATGTTCTGAAGCTGCATCTGCCTCATCCATGTCTCGGGCATCCTCACATGGGGTGGAGGTCACAACCTCTGCCACGGAGTCGTCCTCCTCGACTGGATCTAACAGAATGCGGGAAATGCTAATTTCCACCTGCGATTCAATCTTAACAGCACTGTCAGAAGAAGAAAGAATGCTATGCAAAGAAGAAGGTGAAGGCACGAAGCTCGGTAGGACGTTGAGCGCTGGCTCTTCACAACTAAAAGATTCTATGCTAGGTGAAGAATGCACTTCAGGAGTATAAATAGCAGTGTCAGAATGGGGATAAGCACATGTATCGGTGCACATACCTGGGATGTCTTCTGCATAACATAGAGATGGCAATGGTACATACCCCGATACAGAAGGGATGTTGCCCAAGGTTGAAGTGGAGACAATCCGAAAATCCGGCTCGTCATCCACGGCTAGTTCAGCTAGGTACGCGGCACAATCCTTTAATGCATGATCCCAGCTTCGATAAAAAAGGAACTGCTTAGCCGACTTTGGCGGTGCAACGGGTGCTGAAGCTGAATAAAAGTAGTGCGGCAATGGCTCCGCAGGTCGGTAGCTAACCTGCTTATGTCGACGATATGTCGATTCATGAATTTCCTGGCTACTATAATTCTGAGGGCATCTGTCACTAGCATGAGAGATGTCTCCACAATGACGGTAATTGATATTGAAATTGGCCCACATTGCAGCGATTTCAAATATAAGGGATACAACTACTTGGCATAGATTCTGCGAATAAAACTAACAATTCCATCTGACGGAATAACAACACAAGAGAAAAGGGATCAAAAACAACAAAACAACTCGTATAAGGAAATTCTCAGTTATCCAGAGTCGCTCTACAGTTGCATTCCCCGGCAACGGTGCCAAAAACTTGATGCGTGTAATTCGGCAAGTGCACCGGTCTCACAAGTAATAAAGTTTTGGGGAATAAATCCCCAAGTGTCGGTCTCTTGAGGAATGTAATTAGCGTAGAACGGCAACAGTACCGAGAATATCGTTATGAGAGTTAAAAATAGAACAAAAAGGAAATAGCGGACTATGGAGATTGTGGATGTTTGATCTACTGAACTAGTGAAATCTATGCGGGTCGACGACACCGCTTCACAAGGTGAAGTGGGTTTGTCGGCCGCGATGCTGAACTTCAGTTGGGCGAGTGGAAGGGAAGCTAATGGATTGCAGCATTCTTGTGTGGATTGCAATAGGACAAGGCACAGGAATGAAGTGGATGTGGGGTGAGCGAGGCGCATTCACAGACATAACTCACTAGCATAAGAAGAGACTAACATTCCATTAACTAGAAAGTAAACTTGATGTTCAGGGATGGAAATGTTCGTTACACTGATCAAAACATTCATAACACAGAGGAAGGGGAAGAGGAGTAAACCAAAAGAGAATGAAGATCCACCGCGGGTTGTGGCCGGAGTAGCGAGTTGTCAATCCGCTTCCGGGCTCAGTCCAAGGATGCTTCTGGTACCAACGATCTGTCACCTCGAAGGCCTTTAAGTCCGTTCTCTAGGTTATCTACTTCACCAACTCTGCAGGAAAGCTTGGAGTTGAAGTCATCAATGGCCGAGGGCTTCGTCGGAGTGTTGAAAAGCTTCGGAGTAGTTGGAAATGGCTTCCCGACGAAGGTGGAAGTGATGGAGCAGCTGGAGAAGTGAAAAGGCGATTCCCGCGCACTCTCCGATCGCAGCAAATGACAGGCGTTGACCTAAAATGCGGAGCAGGGCCTTATATACGGAGGCAGCAGAAGCAGTGCGCACGAGCAGTGGCGCACGACCAGTGGTTGTGCGCACTGTAGGTCGATGATCGTGCGGATTTTCCAAATAAACCTGCAACCTGGAGAAGAATCATCAGCATATAAGCGCACGAGCAGTGGCGCATGACCAGTGGTCGTGTGCACTATGGCCAGTGCTCGTGCGATTACCGAGATAGGTTTATGAAAAAGGGGGTGTAATGGGCATGAACAGTGGCGCACGACCAGTGGTCGTGCGCAGTAAGTCCAGTGGACGTGCGCAGTATTCCTGCATCGTCGGAGTCTCCCGAGCAGTTCTGGAGCACGCACACGACCACTGTACCAGCAGAAGGGGCAGAAAGGCCACCAGAACGTGCACACCACATCCCCGAGATAGGGCTAAAGAATAATCAACAAAATGGAAACACAGAAAGCACACAGAAGCGGGCCTACAGTGCACTTAATCATGAAATAGGTACATAAGCACCAATAAGCAATAAAGGCTTTCAAGTGTAGTGCTAAGACGATAAAACTAGCCCAGATGAGTCCAAAAATCAGTGTAAAATGTGGACTCATCAGTGACCTGGGGCGTGACACCCTCGAACTTAGCCCGAAGTCAACTTTCCTGTCAAGTAGTCGGCCGCCATCATGCATAGTAGTGACACGCCCCCCGACACGCCCCCTGACACGCCCGTGTCGGAGGGCGTGTACTTAGAATTTTTTGCCTATAAATTGCCCATTTCTGTAAGGTCCAAGGGTTCACATTTTTGAGCCACTTTTTATGTGTTTTGTGGGCAGCATCCGTGATTCTCTTACTATGTAAGGAGATTTTTCCCCCCTTTTCTTTCATGTTTGTTTTTGCTTTAGCTTTAGCTTTGTAATAGCTTGTAATAGTTTCCTTTAATCAATAAAAATGTTAGTTTTTCTCTTCTTATTTGGCTTCGGAATGAACTCTTGTGCCCACTTTTCTTCTCATTTTATCCTTAGTTTCACCTTTGTTTTTCTCTTTATGAAAAGTGTGTGTATGTGTATGAGTGTAACCTATTTACTTTACATGCTTTTAATTTATCTTATGTTAGGTTTTGTTAGAAATTTATGAAATGATGAATTAGCTTTTTCTTTTTTCTTCATGTCCTCTTTTAATGTTTTCAACATATTCACTATTATGAATTTGTAAAAGAGTTACTAAAGTATTTTTGATTTTTTTACTTGGCTTTATTTTAGGATGAAAACCCTTTTTGTTCTTTCTCTTTTCATTTCAACTTTTTTAGCACTTTTATGAAATCCTAGGAATGAAAATGTTGAAATTTTAATTTTTAAAGGCTTTAGTTTTTGAATTATTTTGAAAAACTTTTGTTCTCTTAAAATTTTAATTTGTTCTTTTTATTTGTTTTTGGCAAAACCTAAGCATAAAAAAATAAATGTTTTAATTTTTAGGTAACTTTCATTTTGCTTTTAATTTGTGTGTGTGAGTGTATGAGAATAATGTTTTGATGCTTTGTTCAAATTATGTAGAGTGTGTGAGTGTAGGTGTTAGTTTTTCATGTTTTATTTTTCATGCTTTATTTTATCGTTTTCTTTAATCATGTAGAGTGCGTGTGTGTAGGAGATAGTTTTATGGCTTTCTTTCAATTCATATAGTGTGTGTGTTTGTGTGCATTTATTTCCGCCTACTCGTTAACAGTTAAACGGCGCATCGTTTTCATTTCCCGCCTACTCGTTTGAGTAGGACTTGTAATTTTCTTTCTTTATTTTTCCGCCTACTCACTTGAGTTAAATGGACGGACTTTATTTCCCGCCTACTCGTTTGAGTAGGACTTGTACTCGCATTTATTTTCGCCTACTCGTTTGAGTTAAATGGCGTATCTTTATCTCCCTGTAAATATTTGAGAAAGCCCTGTAATCGCATTTATTTTCTCCTACTCATTTGAGTAGGACTCGCTTTCATTTTAGTCCTACTCGTTTGAGTAGGACTTGCAATTTTCAGCTTTTATTTCCCGCCCCCACTCGTTTGAGTGGGACTCGCAATTTCAATTATGCAAATTTCTTTTATGTGTAACTTAGTTTCTGGTTAATTTATAATTTGGAGTGTGCGTGAGTTCTTGTTTTAGCTAACTTTTCAGCTTTCTAAATGTTTGTTATTTTTTTTATGTCCTCTTCTTATAATCATTTAGCGTTTGATTTCGAACTCGCGCCTCATTAAATTATAAAGCCGTCCCGATACCGATGTGTGGCTAATCGCTATTAGCCTCGGCATCGAAGAGCTTTGGGACATTTAAAATGATTTGTAATAATTGAAGCTCTTTATTTCACTTTAATTTAAGGACTTAAGGTTTACCCCGGATTAATGACGCGTAGGACCACAAATCGATGTGTGGGCCCTATTTCCGTTATCCATACACTAGCTAGCCGAGAGGCCGTGCGTATGGACAGATCACCCCTGGGTAAATAGAGTTGTGTGCATACCATCGAGAGAGGACAAGCGTAATTCTATCGGATTGGGTTCCCCACCCAATATCGGGGTTCTTAGCGTAAAGCGGGCGTTAAGAGGAATCCTTCGTCGGACTAACGTTCGGTCGAATAGTCTTAACGTTCAGGTGAGCGATATCCCTATAGCTAGGTGAGCTCACATTTGTGGAACCTCCACGACCAAGTTGTCTTTTATTAATTTGAAAACTAAGTCCTATAATTATTAAAAATTGTTTTAGTCTTAATCCGATTCGATGCCGAGCGTTAACCCTTCATCGAATATTTTCTAAATCATTATTTCGCTCCTTTACTTTTTCTGTCTTTACTTAATTAAAACATCCACCTTACTTTCAGTAAAATAATAGTCCTCCCGGAGGAGTAAGAATAGTCAACACGACCCCGAGAAAAATACGACCTCGGTATTCCCTCGAATATCGAGTACTACTTGCGATAGGTGCACTTGCCTCCTATAGCACGCCCGCGGCGATCGACTCACCGAACCAACCACAGTAAGAGTCTGTTCGCGGGCGCATCAAGTTTTTGGCGCCGTTGCCGGGGACATTCTTCGAGTTGCTATTTCGAATTCCGGAGTCTATTACTTTTACTTATTTTCTATAAACTAAAAAAAAACTAAAAACTTTATTTTAAATAAAATAAAAAAAGGAGTTTATTTTGTTTTATTTTTGTTTAGGGTGTATGACCCGTGGACAACCCTCCGAGTCTAAAGATTTTGACTTCGACCCTGAGATCGAACGCTCTCTTGCGCGTATTCGATCTCAACGCCGGAATCCTTCTTTAGATCCCGAGGAATCTATCGGAGAACCCACTGTTGTAGTTATGGCCACGCCTAACCCTGCCCCGGCGGCCGAGCATACTATGTCTTATTACACCCAGCCTAACCTGGATGATACTGGGTCGAGTATTATTTGCCCTGCGGTGGCGAATAATAATTTTGAAATAAAGTCGAGTGTCATTCAAATGGTCCAAAACGCCGTGCAGTTCGATGGAATGCCGGATGAGGACCCGAATGTCCACTTGTCCAATTTCTTGGAGATATGCGACACCTTCAAGATCAATGGCGTCACTGATGACGCCATTCGCTTGCGCTTATTTCCTTTTTCCCTTAAGTACAAAGCCAAGGCGTGGTTGAATGCCCTCCCGCGAGGATGTATCACCACGTGGGCTGAGTTGACGGAACGGTTCCTAACGAAGTATTTTCCGCCTGCAAAAACTGCAAAGTTGCGGGCGGACATTTCTTCGTTTGTGCAAAACGATCTTGAGTCTCTATACAAGACTTGGGAACGGTTTAAGGAATTCCTCCGCCGGTGCCCGCACCATGCGCTGCCAACGTGGTTGCAAGTTCAAATTTTTTATAATGAGCTTAATTTTCAGACGCGTCAAATGATTGACGCGACTGCCGGGGGTACACTAAACAACAAAACCCACGAGGCTGCCCAGGCTTTATTCTGAGAGATGGCTATGAACGCCTATCAATGGAACGTACCACGGGGACGCCCAAAGCCGGTGGCTGGTCTTTTTGAAGTGGATGCCACTGCTCTCTTGACCCTTCAAGTTGAAAGGTTAACAAAGCAGGTGGCGGAGATGTCTGCTGCATCCTCCACTCCGCCTTGTTTTATTCCCCCTAACGTCTGCATGGCTGAAGAGTTCGTGGATTTCATGGGAAATTCGGGTCGTCCTTCCTTCAACCCCAACAACAACCCTTATAGTAATAACTATAATCCGGGTTGGAGGAATCACCCCAATCTCTCTTGGAGCAACCCGAATAATGCTCAGCGTCCCCCTATTTCTTATGCGCCCGGATTTCTGCCTCCTTCTCCTCTTCCGAAACCTTCCCCGATGAAGGAAAATTTTTTGAAGTATATTGCGTCCAACGAGTCAAATATCCGGAACATCACCGGATCGCTAAAAACTCTCGAACAATAGGTTGGACAGCTGGCGAGGATGATGTCCGAGCGCGCGCTCGCGGCACTGCCGGGAAACATGGAGCCCAATCCGCGGGAGAACGCCAACGCTATAACCCTCTGTAGCGGAAAGGAGGTGGTCGATCCAAAACGGACCGACCCTCGGGGTTTCTGATCGACCTCCCCCTGCGCGTTTCAGGGAAGCTTCTACCCCCCCTCTCTTTATTTTCTTTGTATATATTGTTTTTTCCTCTTGTTCCGCATACTTATGTTACAACATTGGGGACAATGTTGGACTTCAGTATGTGAGTATTTTCGTGCTTTACTTTCTGCACTTCAATTTTTCTGCATTTCAAAAATACAAAAAAAATACATATAACAACAAAACAAAAACAAAAAAAATAAAAAAACATCTTAAAATGAAAAAAAATTTAAAATGAAAAATCCAAAAAATTTTCATTTTCTTTTTCTTTCTTCTGTCCAAAAACTCAAAAAAAATTATAAAACAAAAAATATATTTAGTTTCACTTTGTAAATATTTTTTTGTACATATTCTTTTTATAAATACACTTTTCTCTCTCCCCCTTCCTCATTCTTGTAAAAACCTCTCTTTTTCACCCATGTTTTTGTACATAGAATGAAAATTTTCTAAAAAAAAGGCAAAAAAATTTTCAAAAAATTAAGTAAAACAAAACAAAAATACAAAAAAAGATAATAAATAAAAAACAAAAAAAATGATGATAAAAATTATAAAAATAAAAAAAAATGTTTTGAAACAAATACATCTAATATTCCATCCTTAACTTTCCTGCTATCCAAAAATTCTGTTTTGAGTTTATTTATATGTGAATTTGATTAATTCTTTTTTCACTACCTGTTTGTTAATTATTGATTGAAAAATTTAAATAGCCGTGATTAAGTTTTAAAGAATTCATTATACTTTGTTAAAAATAGCGAACTCATTTTAGGCACTACTTCTAAATTTTCATTGATAGGAGCACGTGTATTATGTTAGGAAATAACGACTATAAAATTCAATTATACTTACTTTTAGCTTTCTGAAAAATTGGAACGTACAAATTATTAAGGTTGCTCTCAAAAATTTTTAGGATTAAAAATCTAGTTTTCCTTTCTCCCCTTACCTTATCATGACCTACTTAGCATGATAAAATTTTCTATCCTTAAAAGATCCTATGTCAATGGGAATAAGATTTCGTTCCGTAAACATAGACACCCAATAATTTAAAATGATTATATATGGAGTAAGAGGATAAAATTCATTACTCCTACACATATACATTGGGTTAATTTTATTCTTATGAAGTTGGAAAACAAAAATCATATTAGGAAAATAAGATTTCGTTTTCCTAATAATCCCAAAAAAAGGAAAAAAATGGAGGTTCGAGAAAAAATTATCTCACCTCAAAATCAAAACCCTCTTCATAATCCACTACCCCCTTAGCCAATTACACGATTCTAGAATTAATTCAAAAATCTTTTTGAGAGCATAATTAGTAAATTATATTATTTAGAGTAGCACTCGTATAAGCTAGAGTTCATATAATTCCAAACTATTTTCGTTAATCTAACCATTACAAATGTTGCCTTATATTTGATTACATCAAGAAGTCTTTTGAACAAAACTTTTGCGCTATTTAAATCATCTACATAATTTTAGGACTTAACACTTACACCCCGTATATTTATTTCGATCTCTCTTATAATTGATTAAGCGGTAGCTAAACTTAGAGTTTTTTTCTATTCCTTATAGATTCACCTCAAACTTTTGCTCTGGAGTAGCAGTATGGGGGTATTTGATGAATTGTAAATATACGTATTTTTGTGCACATTAATTTAGTCATTTTCATTTATTTTCGTCATTTTTACTCATTTTTGTTCAATAAAATGCTCCTATTCTTGTAAATTTACTACTAACTTGTTTTATTTTATTTTTCAGAAAAATTCCAAAACCTGCCAAAATTGGGCAGTACACGCCCGTGTCATTTGGATCACGCCCGTGACCAGGGCATGACAGATCAAGTTCCGTGAAGTTGTAAATTTCTGAAGTAAAAAGCTTGACAGACCTGGTGTCACGCCGGTGTCACCCGACACGGGGCGTGACACAAGAGCGTGTCCTCTCCACTCGACGAATTCAGTTCAACAATCGTCGAACCCGCGACATGCCCAGAGTCACGCCCGTGACCTAGGGCGTGACTCAAGCTTAGCTCGATAATTTCAACTCGACACTTTCCGCTCGACATTCATCGAGTGTCGACACCAACCGACATGCCCGGAGTCACACCCGTGACCGAGGGCGTGACATCTTCACTTGGCCGACAAGATGCTGCCGAACACTTTTGACGCAACTCGTGCCCGGTTCTACCTCCCCGACACGCCCAGCGTCACGCCCGTGACCTAGGGCGTGACACCCTCAAACTCAGCCCGAAGTCAACTTTCCTGTCAAATCGTCGGCCGCCATCATGCATAGTAGTGACACGCCCCCCCGACACGCCCGTGTCGGAGGGCGTGTACTTAGAATATTTTTCCTATAAATTGCCCATTTATGTAAGGTCCAAGGGTTCACATTTTTGAGCCACTTTTTATGTGTTTTGTGGGCTGCATCCGTGATTCCCTTGCTATGTAAGGAGATTTGCACAGTAAAAATGGCATGACTGTGAACTCATAGTGCCCATAACGCATTCCAAATGCGGTTTTGGGAATGTCACCTTCCCGAATTCTTAACTGGTAATAAACAGACTTCAGGTCCAACTTCGAATAGACGGTCGATCCCACCAGCTGATCGAATAACTCATCAATCCGAGGTATCGGATACTTATTCTTCTCGGTCAGCTTATTGAGTTCACGGTAATCAATACACAACCGTAACCCACCATCTTTCTTCTTTACAAAAAGCACAGGCGCGCTCCAAGGTGACATGCTTGGGCGTATATAACCTTGCTCCAACATTTCTTGTAGTTGAACCTTCAATTCAGCCATCTCTTTTGGCGCAACGCGATATGGCGAGCGGGCCACAGGTTTCGCACCTGGCACCAACTCAATTGTGAAGTCAATCTCCCGCTGGGGTGGTAGCCCAGGGAGATCCGTGGGAAACACATCTGTAAATTCTGCCACAATCAGAACCTCGCACAAACTGGCCTTAGGCTCAACAGCCTGAATCAATGCAAAATAACATTCTGCACCCTTCCGAACAGCCTTGACTACCTGGCGTGTAGACATCAACGTCCCACCCACTCCTCGCATAACCGCGAACTTTGTCTCCTGTTCGGTATTCTGGCCCAAGGTGATTTCTTTGGACTGGCAATCAATCATAGCATGCTGCTCCGCAAGCCAATCCATCCCAAAAATCACGTCGAATTCCGATATTGGCAAAACAAATGCAGTCAAACGAAAATCCCGACTTCCTAAGTGAACCGCCACATCGCAAGCTTGATCAGCAAGCATCCAACAGCCATTCGGCAACACCACTCTGACGCTATCTGTCTTTGCACGACTGGGTATCCCAAGCCGCGTAATAAACTCATGAGACAGAAAAGAATGCGATGCACCCGTATCAAACAGTGCTCGTGTCAGCGTGTCCCGAATCATCACAAAGCCTATGACAAACATGTCACACACACAAGCCGCAAATATAGGGGTACTAAGCAAAGCATACAAACAATAGCAGATGCAAAACTAAACTCATACCTGTGACCACGTCACTCTGCTTGATGGCCTCTTGCAGGCCAAGATTGTAGACCCGGGGTTGCGCCTGCGAGGCAGAGGAATCCACCACCGCCTTTCCTTTTTCCACATACGATGCTCCCGCCTTCTTTTCACTCTTTGGCGGCATCCGACAATCTCGCGCAATATGCCCCATTCGGCCATAATTGAAGCAGATACGAGTATCTGGCTTGGAGGTAGCCCCTGACGTTGCTCCCGTTGCAACTGATGAAGGAGCTTGTCCACTAGGCTTGGACTTCTTGCCCCATCTCTTCTTATACAATGGTTTCCTTGATCGGGGTGCCTTCCACTCCAGTTGCGACACAGCCAAAGCTCTCTTCCCTTGCACCCTTTTCATATCCTTCTCCAGCGCGCTCGCAGTGTCAACCAATGCTTGGAAACCTTGGTTCACAAAACTTGACACAAGGAACCTCAGCTCGTCCCTCAGTCCTTCATAGAACCTGTTGGTCTTCCTCTGTTCATCAGCAAATATAGAACCCGCATACCGCCCCAAGCGAGTAAATTCATGCAAATATTCGTCAACACTGCCATCACCTTGTGTTAACCGTTGAAATTCATTTTCCATGGCTATCCGCTGAGCCGCAGGAAGGTGTTTCGCTAGGAAGAGTCGGGAGAATTCTTCCATCGATACTTGGGTTAAAGGACGACCCGCCAAGTGATGCAACTCCATCTCATCCCACCATAACCGAGCTTCTCCTTCGAGCAAAAAGGTAACTAAAGTAACTTTCTGATGCTCCGTCGTTCCTATCGCCGTCATCACTCGCTTGACGCGCGATAGCCAATCCTCAGCCTGTGTCAGAGTTCCCGCTCCCGAGAACGTAGGCGGATGGAAACTCATAAACGCGTTAGCTGCTTCTCAGCCGCTCGAGGAGCCATAGCCACGACAGGTTCAGGCCTTGTCGCCACCTGTTCTGGCCTCACAGCCGCTTGCTCCTACCGAAGGGGCTGGCCTTGGATCATGGTAAATAAGGCCTCCGCAACTAAACGCACATGTTCCGCGGACGGTGGATGTGTCGGCACCACGACTGGTGCCGTACTTTCATCAGAATGCTGGGACTCAGACGGCCCAGCTCCACTTCGTGTCACCTAAAGGTGGACAAGACACACTCATTAGCGGTCGTACCCAAGCAAACAACACAAAATAAGAACACGCCGGTTCCTCAAACACATCAAGTTTGCATTCCTATCATGGACATTCAGGAGTTCATTCGTAGACTTTGGTTAGCACAAACATGCGCTCGCCACCCCACAAAAGAAGTCGGCCACGACTTCGAGAGGGAAAGACCAAGACAACCGATACCAAAAATGTAACAACCCCATCCGTTCATATGGTATATTCTAGAAGGTCCGGCCGGGGCCCCACAGTATATAGCACAAAACAGGCGGTGAAGGTACAGGATGATACCAGAGTAGCGCATCGCACCTATCACAAATCATTCTAGCGGAAGCCTAGACTACAACTTGAACTCCTCATGAATGTCCAAACATAAAACTCCACATTTTATACACTATAGGAATGTCTTACAACAAGTACAAAGAGTTGTCCTTATGGCCTTACATGGCTATCAAACAGTGGCCTAAACAGATTGGCGCGCAGGCCGGCCACAAGGAAAAGAAACTACACAAAAGCAACATATATAGCCTTCGAGGGCTAGCAGTAGTAGCAACAACAGCAGCAGGAACATCAGCCTCTATGCGTCTCGCTCGGCTCTCCAGCAGCTGTACAGGGACAATCCACCCAACGATGGCAAACAAAAGCAACGGTCAGCGTTCAGCTGACCAAATTATAACGACCCTACCCCTTCTCTCGGGGCAGCGGTATTCTTCCATGCAGGCATAGAAAATCACAAGTAGGGCACACAAAATGTGCTTTCACGCACACAAGCAATCACAACCGTTCGCCACCCGGCCCAACGGTCCGTGCACTCAGGGCACATTCTTGGTGTTCTGGCAAATCTCTTGCCCACCACCGTATCAGGGTCATCACCCAACGGTAAATCTCTTGAGCATTTACTCCATGGCGTGCAGCCGGAGTTAGTCTTCCGACACCGGGATGGCCCGTAGCCCCCCATTGTGTCATGGCGTGCAGGCCGAAGACTCTTGCTATGCGCTCCAACAGACCGCACCTTTTGGTCTCACGTCAGACGGACATAGCGCAGGTCGGATCCTCCACCCCCCGTTGCTCAAATCGCCTTGCCTTCTCCGAGTACAGCGTACTCATGGCTATAACAAAGGCGTGGGTCGGTCTCACCAATCCTGTTCTTGGCATTCAAGCCTGGGTATTTCTCGATACCCATTGCCTTAGCACAACAACGGGTCTTTCCTGGACCTCCTAGTACTTCCTGTGACTCTCTCCACAGGTGGACACCACACAAGCACAAATGTCAGGGGTCTTTCCTGACATCCATGCCAGTACTTCCTGTTACTCGCTTCACAGGTGGACACCCGATGACATCAAGCATCACAAAGGGTATTTCCTGGTCACACCAGTACTTCTTGTGCCTCATGCACAGGTTGGACCCAAAAACATAACATGGCTAGTTTTCCTGGATTACCACTCCAGTACTTCCTGCTACTCCTTTTCGCAAGCACCACCCGTTGACTCCTTAAACGACACGTTATCACGGAGTCTTCTCCGGTTCGTATGCAACATCACCAATCCAGACCAACCTGTCCAGATGGGATTCACACAGCATGCCTATTCCGTACTCCATTTCCGGATCTATATGCTAACAAAGGGGATTTCAAGCATCCACCCAAAGATTCCCAAAATCAGCCACCTTTTGGTGGGGGAAATCACAAGATATGCCAAAAATAAAGCCTTCACATGGTTAGGAAGAAAAGTCGTTACCCTTGACGACCGCTTCGGTGCCATGACCTCAAAGCTTGCTTGCAAGACTCACAAGAGCGTTTCCTCCGCAACGCCGGCTTCGGATTTCTCGTCGGTAACCTACAGCACCACCAGCATCAGCCCTTCCCTTTCTTCCTCCTTCTTTCTCTCTCTCTCTTTCTCTCTTAACTTGAAGAAAGATCAAGGCCAAGGAAAAATGAGAAGAAGTTCTCAGTTTCGGCCTTTAGGAACAGAGGAAAGCAGTTTCAGCCCTTGGATCCTAGCTGAAGAAATGGACGGCCACAAACCTGCCAGAAAAGCTAAATTTGACCTGACACGGCCTGTGACACGGCAGTGTCCCAGGCCGTGTGCCTCAAGCGGTGGTCAACCGACTTATCCAAACCAGTGACACGCCCATGTAACACGCCCGTGTCAGGGGCCGTGTCACCAACACGCCTTCAGACACGCCCGTGTCTGTGGCCGTGTGCCTGGGCGAAAAAAATCCCAAAACATCCCGAGACTTCACACGGCATGTGACACGCTCGTGTCCCAGGCCGTGTGCCCAGACACGACACAAAGACACGCCCCGTCGAAATCCTTCGTCGGGCTGAGTTCGTCGACCCGATTTGACACGCCCTGTGACACGCCCGTGTCACAGGCCGTGTGCAACTTCTCGACACTCGACACCCACGTCTCGACCCTCGACGATCGTCGAGCAAAAGTCGTCGAGCACACGACACGGCCTTGGACACGCCCGTGTCCGGGGCCGTGTGCCTCCTCTCGACACATCGTCGAGCAAAAATAGTCGACACAAAGGCCGATCGTCGACAAAACCTTGACACGCCCTGCGACACGCCCGTGTCGCAGGCCGTGTCCTATGACATGCCCTGGGACACGCCCGTGTCCTAGGCCGTGTCACCCAAAAATTCCTGTTTCAGAAATTTGGACTGTTACATCACTTGCAAGATCTGAAAAGGTGAATGGTCTTGGGCTGCAAATAACAAAAATGCAGAAATTGAAGAGATGCCCAAGCCCATACAGAGGCCCAAATGACCTGGGATTTTGGAAACTAACTTGTTTAGGGCATAAGTAGGCCCTGACCAAAAATGGGATTAATTGGAATTAAAATTCGGGGAAATTACTAAAATATCTCTAGGCTTGTTTAGGTGATTCTTGTAGTAGTTCAACTCCAAAAGGCCCCAAATTTTGGTGGCATATACTTAGGGACATTATAAGTGTATATTTAAAATTTTAGCCAATTTGGACCACTGTATGATGTGTTAACCCACTTGCATGTGTTGTCTTATATTAGGCTTGGTGTGCATTTAGCCTAAAGTGATATAATGTGTATTCAGCCAACTTGGAACATTTAAAAAACATGATTTTCATTATGGAGATACATGAAGGTGTATTACACCTCTCATGGTAATGGTTGATTTTTTGGGAACATAAAATCCCGTTATTTTGAATTTTGGAAATTTGACCCTTTTTAGGAAATAAATTTAAAATAGGCTTAACCTTATCATAAAATGCTAAATTTCTGTTGAGGACCAAGGAGTGACATAATAAACAGTAGAAATAATTTATACCTCTGTTGGATGAAGTTTAAGTAGTTTAAGGAACAAAATAACCATTTTACCGTTATGGAAGTTTGTGTAGAAATGATGGATATATTCATTTGAAAAATCTGAGAAATTTCATATTGCTGTAATGGTATGTTTTATACCTTGTGTAATTATTTCAGAATTTTGGGAGTGACAAATAATGTACTTAGGCCCCACAATGGCATTTTGGTAAATAACTCAAATTGATCATGGGTAGGCCATTTTAACCTAGCTATAAATAAAAATCTGGACATAGTATTATTTCATTATTATCAAGGCTCTGTGATTTAATTAGAATTTTTGAAATAATATTTTGTGTACTTCCTTTGGAAAATGCCAGAATTATGGATTTAATATTAAATAGAAATTAATTATAAATCTGAATTGAAAAGTCATGAAACTTTGGTAGGCCCCATTAATTGTCATATTATATACCTGTAAGAATCCCTAGGACAATAGGTTTAATATTGACAATACTTCATGTGCACATCGACTAGGAATCTCATTTAAAGAAATTAATTTAATGGTGTAAGTAATTGGAAAATTATGGAAATTCATCCTAGTCATCATGTAGATCTATACCATCCTAGGATAAATGATTTGAGCCATATGGTCAAAGGAATTAGGAGTTCCATTTCGGGTGGTATTAGGTCATGGGTTGCGTATAACATATATGAGCTAGAGTATAAGGACCACCGAGGGATAGATCGACGTTGAGCTAGAGATTGAAGTTGGGGAATAACCCTGGTGGATAGTATTGTTAGTGACGAGAATAAAAGTGCAAGTCCTTAGGTAGTAACTAGAGTGGAGGCCGACGGAAGACCGTCGGTTTCCCGGTAATATCTTAAGTCATTAGGATTGTTCCAGAGCAACAATGAGAGCTGGGGTGAATTATGGGTATTCATAACCTAAAGTAAATATCCTTGCGAAAGGAAACTTTGGTCGTAATCCCATCATAGTTCCTAGTGCCCCCGAGAGCCCTTCACCGGGTATACCCTGGGCAGTCCTGGGATTCACCTTAAATCACTAAGTATAATAATCCATAGACAAGAGTAGTCTAATAGGTTATGACATTATGGTTTATACTCACCCGTGATGGGTTGGAGGGATTGTGCTAAATGCTCACCTGTGTAGGGTTTGAGAGATTCAGGACGGGTTGGTCCAGCGAGCTGAAGGCTCGGGATGAAATACTTGCATGTGCATAAATATAGAGGCGGGGCATGCGGTACTGGTCGTTCGTCACACCGATGGCAGTACGGTGCACCAGGCAGTTGTGAGGGTCAGAGGGGCCAGTGGGTTGTTTTACACTGCGGTCTAGAGAACGATCCCCGATAACGCACATCTGACCCAACAAGACTGACGGGTTGTCAGAAAGTACGTACGCAGAGACTCTAGAGTGCACCTTGGACGTATACAAAGGCGTATGAGAGGGGTCTAAGGTTTGGTAGTGTGCATACTAGCCTAGAAGTGGAGACGCCCACTCCGCTGCTGCTGTAGCCACGGCGGTGGTACTCGAGAGTGATGCTAGCTCTCAAAAAGTGGGAACTAAAGGTCTGTGATCACAGAGTCGTTGTGTGTGAATTGCACTTGCCTGTGCATAAATTGCATCATAACATTCATTCATATTAAGTCATACGCTTCATAGATCCTTATCATATAAATTAGTATGGGCTCTTTTATATGATAAGTTAAATTTCCTGGAAATCCTAACTTATATATTTGTATGGACATTTATATAAGTTAGGGTACTTTTGTGATGGTAGATAGCTTTACCTTTCTGCTTTAATTTACTTTTCATCTCTTACTTACTACACTTTACTTACTTGTACTATATACTTAGAACTGCTAGAGTAGAATAATAATATCCATTATAACTGCTAGTTAGTTCTTGTCACCTATTTCCACCTTTGCTACCCCTTGTTGTCCTCCGCTTCGTCCTCCCGCTTGGTGCCTAGGAGTTGCGGGGCGAGGTGCGGAGGAAACGACTTAGTCTTTTTGACTAATGGTCGGTGACCATACTATTTTAGGAGCCCGTGGAGATGGAGCACTAGCACGACGAGGAGACATGACTTGAGGAGAAGATACCGCTACCACAGGCTACTACCACTACTGCGCGTCCTCAGGTGGGACGAGTTTTGATATATTAGATTAGCTTCCACTTTCATTTGAGAGAGAGAGAGAGAGTTGATTTGATGTACTGGGCATAAGCCCTTATTACTCTTTCATTTTGTACTCATTGTGGACTATATTTCTGTACTTTTCATTCATATATATGATATATATTCTGTGACTTGTGGACTAATGGATATGATATACTGGTATACTTCTTTTTCTCATATTGGCCTACAGGTTATATGATCATAATAGCCGGCAGGATCGGCGTGTTGCGGTGTCGACTAACTCGTGCATTAGTGCCACTGTAAGACGACAGTTCTGGGCATAAGACCCGGTAGCCCTCCTTGGTAAGGGGGTGGGGGGTCTTACAAACTGGTATCACTTGACAAACAATCATATGAGAAAGAAGTCCACAACACAGGACCACCCCCGCCCGAGCATTAGTTTGCGGACAAACTATGCAGCGGAATTAGTGGTGTGCCCATGTGTAAAAGTCACATAAAACAGTCCACTAAGTACAATGGTTGGGCCAGTTCTGTTTTAACCTTACCATTATGTAACCTCCACAGGTCGCCGCGCCGCAAAATGTGGCTCCTCCCCCTCCAGCTGCCACTCCATTCCTTCAGACGGAGATGGGGCAGACTTTGACGGCGATTCTGGATGCTTTCAAATCCCAGCAAGTCCCGGCTCCGCATCCAAACATGGGGTCGAGCTAGCTATGTGCCTTCAAGAGCCTGTCCCCACCGATGTATCGTGGGACAGAGGATGCGGTAAAGATGGAGGAATGGCTGGAGGCCATACACGGGATTTTAGCAGGCATCAGCTGCCTGGTTGGTGAGGCAGTACCTCTAGCCACCACTGCACTAGAGGCTCATGCGAAGAGATGGTGGAAATCAGTGTGGGAGTCTACATATGCGGACTGGGAGCTGTCAGACATATCGTGGGAGGAGTTTGGTGACGTATTTTTGGATCACTTCGTCTCCACTACGTACAGAGATGCCTTGGAGGAGAGGTTTCTGAACCTCAGACAGGGGACTAGATCTGTGATCGAGTATCAGAGAGATTTCTCTCATCTGGCCAGGTTCGTAGGGATTCAGGATACTGATGATAGGAGGTATGCCAAGAGGTTCTACCGGGGCCTCAATGACAATTTGAGGCAGGCCTTGCTGTTCATTTCTCATGGCACCTCAAGACAGATCATCGAGATGGCAAAGAAGCTGGAGGCTGACCAGCTGATGGTGCAAGGTAGAGGAAAGAGACCGTATGATGGGTCGACATCAGGAGAGAGCAGTAGGGGCTCTAAGAGAGGCAGGACTATCGGATACACAAAGGGTGGGGGACGTCGTCGTCCTAACTTCAGGCAGAAGCAGGGGGCCTCCTCCAGCATTAGCTCCCCCACCTCTACAGGTGCATGATCCGAGGAGACAGGATGACCATGGAAACCGACAGGTAGTTTGTTACGGATGCCGCCAGCCCAGGTACATTAGGTCGGAGTTCCCGCATCGATTCCATTCTCCTCCTCCTCCACCTCCAGTGGCCCCAGTACAGCAGGGCTGAGGCCGAGGCCGAGGCCGAGGATGAGGCCAAGGTCGGGGATATCGCGGCAGGGGACGCAATCAGGAGCAGATATATGCTTTGGAGCTCACAGAGCAGAGGAACCCCGAGGAGGTTATCACAGGTACTTAAGATTATTGTTAAAATTCTTGAGCTTTCTATTATATAATACCTGGAACCATAGAATAACAATTCATTTTAACTTAAACAAACCACATGCGTAGTTATGATCAGCGGCAAGCTCGTACATACCCTCTTCGACACAGGTGCTTTGCACTCGTTCGTATCTGAGGCCTTCATAGACAGACTTGAAGGCGTGGAAAGATTTCCGGGACTAGAGATGAGGGTGCGTCTACCCGATGGGTCAAAACTGCGGACCACTGCCCATTGTGATATGGAGGCCGAGATTGGCGGCAAGGCATTTGAGGCGCCAGCAACTATTCTGAAGCTGCAGAACTTCGATTTGATTTTGGGCATGACATGGTTACATCGGAACCATGCTCAGATAGATTGCCCATCAAGGAGGATCACACTAAGGCATGGCGACTCCCATATTATCATCGAAGGTATTAAGCCTATCTCCCACCTATTACTATCTTCTATACAGGCTGTGAAGGCCCACGAGCAGGGAGAGGAGGTTTGCCTTATCTGCTTTGAGATGGTGGGAGCAGAGACTTCTATTTCAGATATTCCGGTGGTCTGGGATTTCTCCGACGTGTTCCCGGAGAAATTACCCAGCCTACCACCAGCCAGATACTTGGATTTCCGGATTCAGCTAGTACCAGGAGCGCGGCCAGTGTCCCGGGCACCTTACAGGATGGCTCCCAGGGAGTTAGCAGAGTTCAGGACTCAACTTCAGGAGCTATTTGATTCGGGATTTTTGCGGCCCTGTTCATCGCCGTGGGGAGCACCAGTTCTTTTTATGAAGAAGAAGGACGGGTCGTTACGACTATGCATAGATTATCGGGAGCTGAACCGGTTAACGGTCCGCAATACCTATCCACTGCCTCGGATAGATGAGCTATTTGATTAGCTGCAGGGAGCCTTCTGGTTCTCTAAGGTAGATTTGCGATCTGGTTACTACCAACTCCGCATCCGGGAAGAGGACATACCGAAGACGGCATTCAGTTCATGCTATGGATTATATGAGTTCACAGTGATGCCTTTTGGGCTCACGAATGCCCCCTCCGCGTTCATGACCCTAATGAACCGTGTATTCGAACCTTACTTAGACCGCTTCGTCATTGTGTTCATCGATGATATCCTGATATATTCTCGGACTCAAGAGGAGCACACTAGACACTTGACACAGGTTTTGCAGAGACTGAGAGAATTCCAAATGTATGTGAAGTTTTCGAAGTGCCAGTTCTAGCTACAGGAGGTGGCTTTCCTGGGACACACTATCAGTGGGGCTGGATTGGCAGCGGATCCAGCCAACATAGAGACAGCACAAAATTGGCCACGACCGAAGACAGCATCAGACATACGTAGTTTCTTGGGGTTATCCGGTTATTATCGCAAGTTCATGGAGGGATTCTCGAGGTTAGCCATCCCCCTCACGTCCTTGATGAAGAAGGATGCAGATTTTGTTTGGTCAGAGCAGTGCGAGACAGCTTTTCAGGAGCTGAAGGACCGACTCACCTCTTCCCCTATTCTTGCGCTTCCATCCTGGAGTGAAGGATTTCAGATCTACATAGATGCCTCCTACCAAGGGATGGGTGTTGTCCTGATGCAGCATGGACATGTTATTGCTTATGCTTCAAGATAGTTGAAGAAGCATGAGCATAACTATCCAGCACATGACTTAGAGCTCGGGGCTGTGGTATTCGCCCTAAAGATGTGGAAACATTACTTATACGAGATTCATTGTGATATCTATTCAGATCAAAAGAATCTTAAATATATCGACACGCAGAAGGACTAGAATCTGCGACAGAGGAGATGGCTGGAATTCCTTTGTGACTACGATTATAAGATCCACTATCATCCGGGGAAAGCAAATACAGTAGCAGATGCTTTGAGTAGGAGGTCCGACACTTCTGGACCGGAGCCTCAGTTGATGTCTATAGAGATGTTATGAATGATGGAATACATGCATATTACCATGGTATCTGAGACCGAACTAGTGGTATATCGAGAGTACTTGAGCTCAGTGATCAGTGATGATGATATACGGGAGCCCATCCGAACACATCAGAGGCTGGATGTTGCTTTAGAGCCGATTTTCAGTGCCCTGGAAAGGGGCAAGGTTGAGGACTACACACTACAGGATGATCTTCTTCGATTCTGTGGACGCATTTACATACCAGCAGGGGGAAGTATCCGGGATGACATACTCAGAGAGGCTTATTGCTCTAGATATTCAGTGCATCCAGGCATCACCAAGATGTGGGCAGATTTGCAGAGGACTATGTATTGGCCTGGGATGAAGAGGAAGATCACCTATTTTGTGACATTTTGCGAGACTTGTCAGCGCGTGAATGCGGAATGTAAGAGCCCAGGGGGTTTGCTACAGCCACTGCCAGTCCTAGAGTGGAAGTTCGAGGACATTGCTATGGATTTTGTGCACAGACTACCTCGCTCCCACTCTAGGCATGATTCTATATGGGTCATAGTTGACAGACTGACCAAGGTAGTGCGCTTTATTCCAATCCGGAAGGATGCTCCAGTTGTAGTTTTGGTGAGATTATTTGTGGAGCAGTTTGTCAGATACCATGACATTCCCAGGATGATTGTTTCGGACCGTGATGGTCTGTTCACTTCGAGCGAGTGGAGGGCTGTGCATTCTTACTTGGGCTCTCGACTCACTTTTAGTACCGCCTTCCACCCGCAGACCGACGGACAGACCGAGCTGACCATCCGGACCATGGAGGATCTACACCGAATGTGCATATTAGATACGGGGAAGCCTTGGGAAAGGCTACTACCACTGATCGAATTCTCCTACAATAACAACCACCAGGCTAGCATCAGGATGGATCCTTATGAGGCACTTTATGGGAGGAAATGCCGGACACCACTATCATGGGTTCAGGATGTGGATACCAAGGATCTTGGATCTGATTATACAAAGGATACTGTGGCTCAGGTACATTTGATCAGGGATCGGCTGCTAGAGGACCAGAGCAGATAGGAGAAGTATTATGATGCTCGGCACCGGAAGGTGGAGTTCCAGGTTGGAGACAGGGTTTTCTTGAAGATACCTCCAGTACACGGTGTGTAAGACCCCCCCCCCCCTTTTTCTTGTAAAACACCGGGGTCTTAGGCCCAGAACCGCCGTTTTGCGGTGACTCCTTCACGCCCTGAAGGGTCATCACTACAAAGCGCCGATTCTGCCGACCAATTCGATCACAGAAAAGTAGCACAATAAAGTAAATGCAAGCTAGCAGTCCACAGATAATCACATATCATAAAGATAATCTCCACGAAGGGAGTGTCCACAGAAAAACACATCAGAGTAGAAAAATACGGGCTTATGCCCGGTACATTATGTCCTCACTACAAATCACTCATGCGGAAGCAAATGCTAAAGATCTACTCAAGGTCGAGACTCACGGTCCCGGCTGTATGAACTCCGGAGCTAGACTGCCCCATTTCCATGCTCAACGGTCTCTAGGGCTGCTCCTCCATGTTAGGCTCCATGATTCCCTAAAATGATGCGGTTCGAAAACCGTTAGTCTAAAAGACTAAGTCCTATCATCCCCCACCCCTTCCCCCATGCTCCTAGGCACCGGGTGGAGAGGAAGAAAGGGGAGGACTTAAAGGTGGAGAATAATCAAAAACAGATGGCAACGGACCTATACTAGCAATACTATAATAGGTATGGACAATAAGCTGAAACATGAAAAGTAACCTTCACTTATGTGAGAACACATAAGCTAAGGGGTCTTCTGCAAGACTCCCATCGTATAAAAAGTCCCATACCAATTTATACGTCGGGGTATCGGTTATCAAACAACAGTAAATATATATATCAAAATTGACCTTAATTTATAAACATGCCCACACAAGCTTATAGACCAAGGGGTCGTTTTGCAGGGCCTAAAGTATAAGCGTCCCATTCCACTTATACTTTAGGTGTCGGGGTTAAATGAATCGATTATGCTATAACATGCAAGTGGGTATGATGGATCATGCAAGTGAAACACACACACCCGACTCTGTGCACACAGACCTTTAGTTCCCCCTTTTTGGGGCCGTAACCTATGCCTCCGTAGTGGCAGACGGAAGCGGTGGGTTGGGCCTCGCCCACCTCTATACCAGTAAAGCACTACCGGTGATACCTATCGTACGCCTCAACGCTTGGTGCACGAAGAGGACTCCTTCGTACTCTTGTCGGCTGGCGCACTGGACTTCTGTTGGCGAAGTGCTAGCCACACTTGCCGAGTCAGCGTATTGGCATCGGTGCATCGACCCTCCAATACCGAAGACCCACCACCTTAAATTTCTTTCCTTTTATGCACATGCAAATTTTAACATATCCAAAAACCGAGCCAAAGCTCCCCGGACTAAAAATGTCTGTCTCAAGCAATCGAGTCGAACCTCCTCAGACCCAAACGTCCGTCTCTTAACCATCCAAGCCAAAGATTCCAACTATCTTCCAGTGCTATCAGTGTTCGTGAAATGTTCAACCCTAATTACTAAGTTACTCTTTCAGCCTGTTAATACAGTTTACGTTAACCCTGGACTGCCCCCGGTATTCCCTGTGAAGGGCTCTCAAGGGGCACTAGGAACTATGTTGGGATTACGCCCAGCGTTCCCTTTCGCAAGGTACTTATTATTGTTATTGGTTGATTCCCTTACCCATTACCTTCTCATATTACGATAGGCTAATCCTAGGGTGATTTGACTCTACCTCACCTCAGGAAGGACGATCTTTCGTCGAACCCGAGTGCCTCTAAACTCTAGCCAAAACGATTCCTCACCACTCTTCCCATCCTTCTATGGTGAACTCACCTACCTCTATCCAAAAGGACTAACTCCTACACCATGTCCCATGGTGACTTATTGCAATTTACCCATGCAGGTCATCCTAGGCTATATGTCGGCCCGGACAGGAGATAATCAAATACTCATCCAAATGGCCTACCTTATTTTCTAGAGACTTTTCATGACACGAATAGACTATATCCAGGAAATTATAATTTTCCTAACTTATCTGGTATTTAATTATTTTCCTTAAAGCTTCCAAAGGCTACAAGTTTGAACATGAACTACCCTAAGTACACATGCAAGATTCCTAACAAAATTATGATAAATATTAGGTTACCTCAATATAGTAAATCCATAGTATCACAATTTTTCCATCATCAAAAGGGCACAAAAATTATTTTTGCAATATTTACTATCTTCCGTTGTTTATGAACCAAGTATAGGAAATATCCATCAAAAAATTATAACTTAATTATACTAGGCAGATAAAACCTTAAAAGTAGCATTGACCATGTTTCATAATTTTTCAGCAAGAATTATTCTCTGACCAAATTAATAATCAAAATCTCAATATTATAGACTTATAAAGAAAGTACTGTAAACAGACTCTAAAAATTATGAATAAATTTCTACAAGTATATTTTGGCCTGAAATCATCAGCACCTAAGTCTCATGATTTGTCAACAGATATATCATCTATAAATTATTTTATACCACAAAAGCCCCTATTTGAAATTAGTAAAGGAAGTACCAAATATATTCAATTAAAAATTATAACAAAATTCAGTGATATTCACTTAGACCTAGATTATCGTCTGACCAAGTCTCATCAGATTCAAATTAACAGAATATTCAAATTAATTAGAAAACCATTTTGGGCCTTTTGATAGTTAACAAATAAAGTACCAGAGATATAATCCATAAAATTCTAATAAAATTACTAGGGGATCTAGTTGGTCTAAAAATTACTCTACCCAAGTTTAACAAGCTTTGGATAAGGTTTAGTGGCTGAATTTACAATATTGTGCTTCTACCCTAAAACTAGGGTTAGGGTTTTTAGGTGCCTACCTTCCTCCAAATCTACTAAGATTTCTTCCAGTGAACTTAGGTTACTCTACCTTCAATTCTACTGAGTTTCCAAGGCCATACAAGGGCATTAGCCCCATTTCCTTCTCAACCCCCAAAAGTCCTTCCTTAGGGGTTGAGGTTGAACCCTAGGTAAATCAAGACTAAATCATCCCATTTTATTTTAGAGGGTGACATTGGGCATACTAAGTCAGTGCCCAAAACCTCAGCCTCTGTTGAGGGGAGGTGGCCACCCTAAGCCCATGGTGCACCTTTAGTCAAAAATACCTCCTTAAGGCCAAACTAGGGTTTGGTGATTCCCTAACCAAAACCTATCCAAATGGGTTGAACGTTTGTACAGAGCTAGGTATTGATGCTAGGGACCACTCGCCAAAATTTGGGAGAGTTTGGAGGTCATTAGACCACTTAATTAAAATACCTTAGCATTATTAAATAAAAGTAAAAACTTTAGGCAAAGTGTCTCTAAAAATTCTGAATTTTGGGCAGCCCCTAGTTATAGCTAGGGTGGACTCCCTGCCAAAATGTCAATTAATTTGGACCAAGGATGAAGTGTGGCCACTCAATTGAATGTCTGCCTAGCCCTAGGTGTAGGTCCCACCAAAAGGGGTTCCTTGGTCAAACCAGAGGCCCAAATTGGTCCAAATCAATTTTGGATTAAAGTAGACCCATAGGGATACAACTTTCATGTTGAAAGTTTTCCAACCAGATGGCACTAAGCATTTTTAAAATTAAAACCATTTACTATTATTAGTGTGACAAAAATGAGTTAACCATGAAATTAACTCCTATAGTTTAATATATCCATCTGCACGAATCTTGGCGCGTAATTGACGGAATCCTATCGTCATCTAGCTCCAGCCGATGGCTGCGATTCATCCCGCCTGGATCTCCTTCCAACCGCTGCCGCCGACGATCCGGCCACCTCCCCGACCGGCCACCGCCACCACCACCTCCGTTGAGGTGGTGGATGTCGCCAGCCGGCGGTTTGGCCGCCGGAAAGCACTATTCCGGCGGTTCTAGCAAGAGAAATTTCGGCCAAACTCCATGAAAATCCCGAATATGATCGGGCTCAATTGAGCCCGAACCTTAGACCTAGTGATTGCTATGATCTATACATGAGAGAAGGAGTGGAGGAGGACCTTTCTAGTTCTCTGGAGTCGAGTCGATCTTCGGGTTGCCATGGTGGTGGTGCCGCCGGCTGGATTTCTGCAACAGTGCAGTCAAGTGGCTCGAATTCCTCAAGTAAATGGTGGGAAGGGTTCCTCTCATGTCACTGATGGTGTTTAAATCATGAGTTGGGGAGGGGAGAGGCCAAACATCAATGGACATTAATGTCCATATAAGGTATGGTTCGGCCAAGGTGGTGGTGGTGGTGGGGGGGGGGGGGTGAATCTCTCTTGGGGTGGCCAAGAAACTGCTATAAACTCCTCCCCTTCTTCATGGGAGTTGAAATCAGCCATCAAAGATGGCTCTTGGCCTCCCTAAGCCATAAATGGCTTCTTCCTCCCTCTTTCTCTCTCCTCCATTAAAGGGCAAAATGGAGCTTTCTCGCTCCTAGTCATCATGAACGAATTTGCTCATCTCCCTAGCCTATTGGCAGCCCATAGCATCATATTAATAATAAAAATGAGGTTAGCCCAAGTGGGGGAAATGGGTTTGAGCTTGGGTTAGCCCATTTGGGCTAGGTTTGACTTGGCTTAGGCTAGGGTTGACTTAGGTCAATTTGATCGTTTGGGTTGACCCCATTGGGTCCTTGGTGACCCATTAGCATCCCCTAAGGTCCATGTAGGGTTGAGTAGGGTTAACTTGGCACCTTGGAGGTCACTTGACCCTTGGTAAAGGCACTTTGACCACTTTGGTGCTTGAGTTGACTTGGGTCAACTTAGCCACTAGGTTTGACTCCAATGGGTCCCTAGTGACCCATTGACCTCACTTTGGGTTTAGGAAGCCCTGAGTAAGGTTGGTTGGGCACCTCGGTGGTCACTTGACCCTTAGTTAGGGCACTTTGACCAAATTAGGGGTTAGAGTTGACTTGGGTCATCTTGACCATTTGGGTTGACCCCAAGGGGTTCTTGGTGACCCCATGGCTTCCCCTGAGGCATAGGAAAGGTTATGTAGGGCTAAAGTGCACTTTGGACGTCACCTACCCTTAGTTAGGGTACTTGACCAGATTAGGGGTTTGAGTTGACTTGGGTCAACTTGGCCTCTAGGGATGACCCCAATGTGTCCTTAGTGACCCATTGACCTCACTTTAAGTCTAGAAAGACCTGGGCAAGGTTGGTTGGGCACATTAGAGGCCAACTGCCCTTTGTTAGGGCACCTTGCCCAATTTAGGCCTATGGTGGTCCTAGGTCAAATTGGCCACTTTGGGTTGACTCCAATGGACCCTTAAGGCTCTAGTGCCTATGATAGGTTAGTGATGTTGTGGTGGGGTCATTGAGTCATGGTGAAGCCCTAAGGTCAAACCCTAGGTTTGGTGATGAGGTTGTGTCATAGGCAGACCATGGTGATCCTCACATTGGCCTTCTATCTCTTGGCCCATTTCTGGCTTCCTAGGGTTTCGTCATGATCTAGTCAGGGCCAAAACCACTCTTAGGGGTCTAATTGGAAATGGGATGTTACAAATCCCAATAAACAAAACAAAGATTTCGTCCCCGAAATTAAGGTTAAGCCTACGGGAATTTCTACCGAAGAAAAGAAACTTGTAACATCCCATTACGATGCCACGTTCGCTAACTTAGGATTAAAGGGAAACCTAAATCTATGACCAATTCGCCCAATTGATGAAGCCAAGATCCCAATAAACAAAAGATTAGCCTCTACTCTTCCTAGAGCAGCCCTACTAGTTTAAAGCAGGAAAATAAATTAAATATCTTGAGGGGTTGTGAGGTATACCTGGCTGAACAGCTCTGGGTATCTTTGTCGCATCAGGTCCTGCGGTTCCCAGGTGTATTCCTCCTAGCCATGGTTCCTCCACAGGACTTTGACTAATGGAACCTTCTTGCGACGCAAGATCCGTACTCCTCGGTCGTCGATCCGAACCGGCTCCAAGTGAACTGACCGGTCTGAAGCTACCGGCCCATCTGTGGTCGAAATTCGCTGCTCCGAGCGTAGTAGAGCCCTCCTGAGCGAGGAAATATGGAACACATCATGCAAGGCTGCCAGCTCTGGTGGCAACCCAGCCTGTAAGTTAGGGGTCTGATCCGCTCCAGGATCCTGTAAAGGCCCATATACCTAGGGCTGAGCTTCTTCTTCCGACCACGCAACCGTGAAACTCCTTGCATGGGCCAGATCTTCAGAAATACTCGGTCCCCCACCTGAAACTCCACCTGATGATGTCGGGCATCGTAATACTTAGCCTGTCGAATCTGCGCTTCCAGCATTCTATCACGTATCAGTCTCACCTGAGCCTCGGTTTCTTCGACAAAATCCGATCCAAATGCCTTCGGATCCTTGTCCTGAATCCATGAAAGAAGAGTCATACATCTCCTTCCGTACGAGGGTGGAGAGTTGTGTTGAATGTCGACCGAGAGCCCAGATAAGCCTGGACTGATCTTCTCTCCTTGGATGTACACTATACATCCTGATTCAACACGATCATCTTGAGCACACCATGATAATGAACAACTGCTCACAAAACTTATGAAACACCTACGAGAGTTTTCTTTCGGGTCAGGGTGACCCTATATATCTCGGCCAGTCTATCGTTGATGTTCCAATTATAATTATGCCCGGAGTGCGGATAAGGAATCATGTGTATGAAAATACCTAATTATATCCTCGAACTTCCACTCTAACCGGGCAATGACTGTAATAGTTTCCCAAAAGTTCTTGCACTTAACCTTCATCGGGAGACAGACCTCACCGTGCATCACAAAATCCATGACGCCCTTCTTCACTCCAGGG
This sequence comes from Platanthera guangdongensis, assembly GCA_039583875.1. Classification (NCBI taxonomy): domain Eukaryota; kingdom Viridiplantae; phylum Streptophyta; class Magnoliopsida; order Asparagales; family Orchidaceae; genus Platanthera; species Platanthera guangdongensis. The sequence goes on from CM077159.1 coordinate 18,307,915, forward strand.
AGATACATGTTCCGAGATACACCAAACTTCTGATGATTAAATTTCTCGTTTGTATGGGTAGACAACGATTCTATAAAATCTCCACTTTGCAATCAGATTCTTATCCCTACGAATACGCCTGAGTAGCACCGAATACGGTTTACGTCCATTTCACTATATTTACGACGCAAATTTTTCTAGATGAGATCTAAGGGAAACCAAAGTCAGTAACTAATTTGCCCAATAAACAAAAGACATGCCCCCAATAAACAAAAGATAAGCCCCCAATAAACAAAAGATAAGCCTCTACCTGCCTTGGGCTGAGTATCTTTGATATTACCATGCTATATCCATCCTAGCTGGGTGCACAATCCCTAGGGCATCAATCTTTGACTTGGGGTTTCAACCTGAATCTGTTGATATACTCCATACTTTAAACCCTCCGAGTCATATTTACGACAACCTTATCCGGGTCAAAATGTTCCCAATCCCAACCGAGTCTCTTCCGAACTTGAATTCTTATCCGACCCTCGGTGCATGTTATGGTGGTTGTCTCCAGGTAATCTTATTACTGGTACAAGGTGAAAGATATGGTACCTAAACACCTAGAGGGGGGGGGGGTGAATAGGTGACCTAAACCTTTTTCCCTTTTGTTTGGCAGCACAACAGTTTTTCACAGATTATTACAGTTAACAGCAATTACAGAAATCACACAGAAAAGCCACAACACAGCACAGCACAGCAGACACACCAATTTTATAGTGGTTCCCCAATCTTTGGGTACATCCACTTTCCCCCTTCGCCTATCTAGCAGTGTACTAGATTCGGCCAAACTTCTCCACTAACTCAGAACCAAACTAGGTTCCTACCTCAGGCCCAAAGCCTTACACTCAGCCAAAAGGCCTACACTCAGCCACCCAGGCCTACACTCAGCCAATTAAAGGCCTACACTCAGAGTTCTTCAACTCCTACACTCAGGCACCAAGCCCTACCCTCAGCCTTTATAAAATAGGCTTACAATCACTCAGATCCAATGGATCTTACAAGTTTAAAATAGAAATTACAAATGCTAACTCTACAACTCAGAAAGGATGAGAGGAGTTGAGAGTTTCTTGAAGAGTTCTTGGAAGAACTCAGCTTGATCCAAACTGACTTAGCTTTCTTCAAAGCTTCTTGAGTAGAACTGAATTAGTCTGAATCTTCTGCAGTTGATCCTTGATCTCTGCTTCTTGAAATCCAGATGACTCTGAATTGTTCTTCTCAGCCTTAGTTCCAAAGACTGAATCCTTGGTTGGAGCTCTCTCTCTCCAACTACTTAGATCTGCAGTTGGACTGCCTGATCTTCTTGTGTTGATCCTCTATGTATCACTTCTTGATTTAATCTGATCAACCCCTTCAGTTATTCTCACAACATGTAATGATAATGAACAACCTTCTATGTATTTTCTTCTGTAAACTATGGGTGCCTATTTATAGGCTTCCTTCATGGTAACCGGCTGATCCGGTTTATAACAGACTTTTGACTTCTCTGACAGTTGCTATAGACCGGCTGGATTGGCAGCTGTCATGTCAACCAGTTACTTCTTGAAATTCTCTAACTGTCAGTTAGTGTCGAGACTTTCTGTTCTTAAGTGTCGACACTTATAGACCAAGTGTCGACACATGTTGTGTAAGTGTCGACACAAGTCTACAAGGTGTCGACACAATTCCTTGTATGTCTCGACACAGTTTCTTCTGCATGTGTCGACACTGAAATTGAGTGTCGACACAAGTACTTGTACTTCATCCTTTAACTGTATTCTTCTAAGTGTCGACACATCTCCTTTGTGTCGACACATCTTCATGTGTTGAAACTGTCAAGTGTCGACAATGATTCTTGGTGTCGACACAAGTCTTCATTCTTGATTCTTCAGCTGAGTGTCGACACATTCCCTTAGTGTCGACACTTATACTTAGAATATTTTACAAATTTTCTGTTCTTTGCTAAGTGTCGACACAGCTCCTTGTGTCGACACTTTCTTCAAGTGTAGAGTCTTCAACTAAGTGTCGACACATTGTGCTGAGTGTCGACACTTTCTTCAAGTGTTGACTCTTCTGATTTTGTGTCGACACATTGTGCTGAGTGTCGACACATTCTTCAAATACTGAGTCTTTAGCTAAGTGTCGACACATTGCGTTGAGTGTCGACACTTTCTTCCAGTGCTGAGTCTTCTGCATAGTGTCGACACACTGTGTTGAGTGTCGACACTTGTACTTAGAATCTGTAGACTTTTGCTGAGTGTCGACACTCACTTCAAGTGTCGACACTTTCTGGTGTAGACACAGCTCTTCTGGGTGTCGACACTTCTGCTAAGTGTCGACACAGCTTTTCTGCATTCTTCTACACTGAGTGTCGACACAGCTCCAAGTGTCGACACTTTCTGACTGGTGTCGACTCTTCTTCCCAGGTGTCGACACAATGACTCCAAGTGTCGACACTGCATGTCTGGGTGTCGACACAAGCTTTCTCAAGTGTCGACACTTTGCCTCTGGGTGTCGACACATGGACTTAGAAATTTTCAGCTCCAGTCCAGTGTATATCTAACCTGCACAAGTAACTCAAACAAACATCAAATACATTCTGATGTATATCATTGAGTTAGGTGAGGCTTCTTCAAATCAGGTACATTTGACCAATGTACCCAACAATCTCCCCCTATTTGGAGAAGTCATAACCCTTAGTCAATGATATACACCACTCATAATTTAAAAATTACAAAATGATGTAAAACATATAAATGACAACAGGGTAAACTTGAACATGTAGTAAAGCACACATGTATACTTATTAAACATTGCAGAACAATTAAGAACACACATATTTCAGAACATTCATACTATATTTATCATATACTGTTCCAATAATGTTTCTTATACATTTTCAATGAAGTATTACAATGTTTATCATTTAACAAATTACAATAAGCATCAAGTTAATTCCTAATCTAGTGCTGATCAGGTTCTTTGATAACAATCCCTTTTCCAGCTTTAACTTGAGCTTTCACAGCAGCAGCAGCAGCAGGCTCAGCTTCAGCAGTCTTCTTCCCTTTTAGATCTTTCTTCTTCTGTTCTTCAGCCTTGATCCTTTGCCTTTCAAAATAATGATAAGGCTTAGGAAAGTACTTGCTAGGCTCCACAGCTGTGGGAGGTAGCTTTCCTAACTTGGCCTTCCTTCTATGTTGGACAATGGCTTCTTGCCTACTTTCATGCTTTCTCCATTCAGCCTCTGAGAACCACTTGTTCCTCTCATGGGCATTGTCCTTGGCTGCTTTCCAGGCTGTAAGAATTATGTTCCTAGAAGTAGGGCTCCATTGTTCAAAATCTGGCTTTTGCTCAGCAATTTCCCTAAACTTCTTCTTTGACAGCCTAGTTTCTTCTTCCTTGTCCAAAGCCTCTTGCATTGCAGCTGTGATAGGTTGAACAACCTTTTCCAAAATAACATTTGGCTTGCCAGCAAGTGGACTATACATAGTGCTTATATCTGCATGAATCATTTCAAAGTCTGGAGGTGGATAGATTACATCAGCCACTGCTTGTTGCTCACCTCCAAGATATGTTCCTTGAATACCAGATTCAGCCACTTCATTGTCATCACACAGGGGAGGATATCCAAGTGTAGCCCTGATTGAATTTGAAATCCATTTTGCATGCTCAGAACTGGCCTTGACTAACACTCTCTCCCCCTTTATGACTTCTTGAGCCATATGATCCCTTACATCATCTTTCTGAAATCTGATTTGGCTATCCAAATATCTTATGCCCTCTTTAAAGAAAGGTCTAAGCTTTGTAAGCTGTTCTGATATGACCTTCTGGGAATCTTGTATGGCATTCTTTACAGCAGCAATCTCTGCTTGAAATAACTTATCAAAATCAGCTTTGGCAGCAGCAGAGGAAGTTGAAGGTTCATCTGACTTATTCTTGATTTCAGTGACTATTGCATTGTGAGATGCAGTCAAGTTATCATTCATCCTCAACTGATTCTCCAGCACATAGCCTTGTTTGACTGCTATATCATCCACTTTCTCTTTAATAGTTTCTTGATGTTTAGCCAGATATACCACAGCATGAGCCCCCTTTGTAAAACAATCAGTCATCTCCTTTTTATTAAGGTTCATTTCAAACCTTATGGACTTGATTTCCTGGCCCAGATCAGATTGTAGAGCTTTGTGTCCTTCATCCACATATGTTTCCAAAGCCTTTCTTTGTTCATCCATCTTGATTTGCAAGGCAAGCAATAGAGCACTGTAATCAGTGGATGGTGATTGTTGAACTAAGGAATGCTGAGCAACTGTTTGTAGAGCCTTCTTATAGCTCTGGCTCCTTCTCTTAAATACAAAGAACTTCTTTTTCTGAGCTTGCTCAGCTTCATCATCTTCAGATTCAGATGTACTTGCTATATCCACCCTATCCTTAGGGCTGGATGGTTTTTCAGGATGCACATCTTGTGCCTTCTCAGTATCTAGCCTGATAGGCTCTTCTTGAATATCCAAAGTCTCCCCCTCAGCAACAGCATCCTTCACTGCATCAGCAGCAGTCTTTTCCATATCAAAATCTTCTTGATCTAAGTTCAAAAAGAGATCTTCCATTGTATATTCTGCTGGAGACTGTGCAGGAGATGTACTTGGTTCTTCTACCACTGTATCAGGTATCACAACAGATGTGTCTGGAAGAACAACATCTGGTTCTTGGTTTGCTGGCTGAGTTGGCTGAGGGACATCAGACAATTCAGAATCTATTACAGAAAAATCTAATGTATTAAGGTCAGTAAGTACCTCTTGAATGAGGAGGGTGGCTTGTTCACTCTCCAGTGTAGATGGTTGTGCTACACCTGGAAGCTCCCCCTGAATATCAGCTGCCTCCTGAGGAGCAGGTGTCTTCTCTGCAGCCTCATCTACTGGACTTTCAGGAGTGAAGACCACATGTTCTTCACTGCCTGAGCTGCTTGAGGACTCTTGAGGCACAGCAGCAGTCTTCCTCTTTTTCCTGGGAGGAGAGTCTCTCTTAGAAGCTTGTTTCTCAGGGGTGGCCAAGTCCTTTGACACCAGCACCCTGTCCCATCTAGAGAATATTCTGGAGTCCATTCTCCTCATATGATTAATCTTAGATCCTGCAGCAGAGCTCATTACCTCTGGAATTGATCCAGCCAGGTAGAGACTTATTATCCTGCCCAGATTGGGCTTCTTCAGGCTTTCTTTTACTTTCTCATAAACCACCATTGACCAATCTGTCTTCAGAGTGAAGATGATCCTGGTCATGATTTCAAACATGGAGGCAGACACCCTGTCATGCCCTCCTGGTTTGCTCAGGATTACCTTGCCCACTACTTCAGACAAGAACTTGCCTTGATTGTTCATCCCCTTCCTGTTGAAGACTGATCCCACCTTCATCTTTGGATCCAGGCCACACCAAGTAAGAGCTTCCCTGGTCTTAGAAGCAGTTACTTCCTCTTCTTCTTGAATCTTAGGTAGCTGAAGTACCTTTCTTAAAGATTTGGGTGATAGTTTGACCTTGGTGCCATGCACCCTTGACTTAATCCTGAAGCCTGAGTCATCTATGGTCGCACCAGAAAGGAATTCAATGACTTCCTTCTTCCAGATTTTCGTTGGTTCTGAAACCAAGAACTCCAATCCTGAATTGGCAATTAGGGTTATCACTGATTTGAATTCCTGATCACTGTCGTCGAAGGCGCCTCGCACGAGCTCATAGCCCTCGTTGACGTTCTCTTCCAGCTTGGGAGCCATTAGGGTTTGAAGATTTAGTCTTGAGATGAGAGAAATGTCGACACAAGAGTTTAGGTCTCGAAACTTTGAAAGCGTGTCGACAAACACAAACAGAACCCTATTTATACCTTTCTTGTTTGAAGACGAACAGGCGGGATGAATTTCTAATGATGTGTCGACACTGTCGACACTTACTTATAATGTCTCGACACTCATGTGTCGACACAAATTTAGTCAACAGATTTTATGTGTCGACACTTGGTTAAGTGTCGACACCACTATACTCGACATGTGTCGAGACTTTACTTAGAAAAATTCTGAGTAAAACTTAAGTGTCGACACTTTATTGGATGTGTCGACACCTACTCGACATGTGTCGACACTAACATTCTGAAGTGTCGACACAAACTTCCTAGATGTGTCGACACCATTTTCCTGAAGTGTCGACACTTACTATTCTGTGTCGACATAGACTTGTCTATGTGTCGACACCTTTTTACTTAGCCAATTTTTGTTCTGTATACTTAGTCTAAGTTTATCATACCCAGTTCAATTTTGAACCTATTAAACTTAGCTTCTTCTAAGGGCTTAGTGAACATATCAGCTATCTGATTATCTGTTTTAACATATTCAAGTGCAATATCATTTCTTTCTACATGCTCCCTAAGAAAGTGATATTTAATCTCAATATGTTTAGTTCTACTATGTGATACAGGATTATTAGCTATGGAAATAGCACTAGTAGAATCACAATAAAGTGGAGTTCTACTTACCTGACATCCATAGTCTTCTAGCTGATGTTGAATCCACAGAAGTTGAGCACAGCAACTTCCTGCAGCTACATATTCTGACTCAGCTGTGGAGATGGCCACACTGGTTTGCTTCTTACTACTCCATGAAATGAGTCTTCCACCTAGGAATTGACAGGATCCAGTAGTGCTCTTTCTATCTTCTTTGCATCCTGCAAAGTCTGCATCTGAATAACCTGTTAGATCAAAATCTCCATTCCTAGGGTACCAGAGGCCTAGATAAGGTGTGCCCTTTAGATATCTCAAGATTCTCTTGACTGCAGTCAAGTGAGACTCTTTAGGGCAGGCTTGATACCTGGCACAAACACATGTAGCATACATAATGTCAGGTCTACTTGCAGTCAAGTAAAGTAGGGAGCCAACTATCCCTCTATACAAGGTTTCATCCACAGGTTTCCCTGCATCATCCTTGCTTAGAGACATACTTGACCCCATAGGAGTCTTCATGGTACTGGAGGAATCCATACCATATTTCCTTATGAGTTCTAGGGTGAACTTAGACTGACATATGGATAATCCACTTTCAGTCTGTTTAACTTGGAGACCCAAGAAAAACTTCAGCTCTCCCATACTACTCATTTCAAATTGACTCTGCATAAGCTTTGCAAACTTTTTGCAAAGGCTACTTTCAGTAGACCCAAATATAATGTCATCTACATATATTTGGACAAGTATTACTTTGCCTCTAGATTCCCTAAGGAATAGAGTCTTATCTATTTTCCCCCTTGTGAACTTGTTCTCAATGAGGAAACTAGATAGGGTTTCATACCAAGCTCTAGGAGCTTGCTTTAACCCATACAATGCTTTCCTAAGTCTATAGACATAATGTGGAAGAGTAGGATCAACAAAACCTGAAGGCTGCTCCACATATACTTCTTCTTTTAAATTACCATTAAGGAATGCTGACTTCACATCCATTTGGTATACTTTGAATCCTTGGTAGGTTGCATAGGCCAAGAACATCCTGATGGCTTCCAGTCTGGCTACTGGAGCAAAGGTTTGATCAAAATCAATACCTTCTTCTTGCCTATATCCTTTTGCAACCAATCTTGCCTTATTTTTAATGATGACTCCTTGTTCATCTAACTTGTTTCTGTAGATCCATTTTGTTCCTATCACATTGTGATCTTTAGGCTTAGGAACTAAGTCCCAAACCTTGCACCTCTTGAACTGGTTTAGCTCTTCTTGCATAGCTTCAGTCCACTGTGGATCTTGTATTGCTTCTTCAAATTTCTTTGGTTCTATTTGAGACAGAAAACTTGAATATACTGCTGCATTCTGATTTCTGCTCCTTGTCTGAACACCTTGTCTTGGATCTCCAATGATCAGCTCCACTGGATGATCTCTTAGATGCCTGTTGGCTGGAGGCATCCTTACTTCTGGTTGTACTTCTTCAGCATCTTCATTATGCTGAGTTCCTTGTACTTCTTCAGCTTCTGGTACATGTAGTTCTCCCCCTGGACATGAGCCATCTTCTTCTTCTTGCTGTCTTGCAGCAGGTACATCTTCCATGGTTAGCTTGTCCATCTTCTTAGAAAGACCTGAGGGGCTGCACACACTACTAGACAACTCATTGTTAATTAGTTGTGACTCATCAAAAACTACATGCACAGACTCCTCTACAACTTGTGTAGTCAAGTTGTAGACTCTATAAGACTTACTATTACTGCTGTACCCAACAAACACTCCCTCTTGGGATTTGGCAGCAAACTTAGTTAAGTAAGTCTTCCCATTGTTAAGTATGAAGCATTTACAACCAAAAATCCTGAAATAGGATAGATTTGGTTTCCTGCCTTTCACTACTTCATAAGGGGTCTTGTTTAACCTTTTAGTGATGGTAGCCCTATTTATCACATGGCATGCAGTGTTTACTGCTTCAGCCCAGAAATATTCTGGCAGTGATGAATCACTTAATAGAGTTCTACCAGCCTCTATCAAGGTTCTATTTTTCCTTTCAGCAATGCCATTTTGCTGAGGTGTTCTAGGTGAAGAGAATTCTTGAAATATCCCATAGTCTTCACATAATTTTGTCATGCTTTCAGATTGAAACTCTGTACCATGGTCACTTCTAATTTTGACCACTGTACAGTTTAATTCATTCTGAATTTGCTTAACAAAACTGTGGAAGACACTAGGTGTTTCAGATTTCTGCTTTAAGAAGAACACCCAGGAAAACCTTGAGTAGTCATCAACAACTACAAAGGTGTAGACCTTCCTACCTAAGCTGTGAACTGGCATTGGACCAAATAGATCCATATGCAAGAGGTATAAACACCTCACAGCATCCTTGTTGTCAATGCTTCTAAAGGTGGATTTAGTCTGCTTGCCCTTTTGACAAGCTGAGCAAATGCCATCTTTGACACACTTTAACTTGAGGACCATTCCTCACTAACTCTTTACTAAAGAGTTTGCCAATAGTCTTGTAATTAAGATGAGCAAGCCTCTTGTGCCACTTGACACATTGAGAGACTGTCTCATCAGCTACAAGACAAACTGGAGAACTATTGTTCTCAACCATAATGTCTAAACAATAGACATTTCTCTTCCTATAACCTGTCAAAATGATCTTTTGATCACTTGACCTCTTGATATGACAACCATTTTTAACAAATGAGATGTCATACCCTACATCACTTAATTGACTTATACTAATGAGGTTATGTTTCAAACCTTTAACATAAGCCACTTGAGTAATGGTAACAAGGTTAGAAGAAATGTTACCAAACCCTTTGATGATTCCTTTTTCAGAACCACCAAAGGTCACCTTTGGACCATTTTTGATAGGGATGTAGTCCTTCAGTAGTCCCCTAGTTCCAGTCATGTGTCTGGAACATCCACTATCCAAGTACCATGTAGGGGTATGGCCACTTGGATTCTCCTGCAAAACAAATTAATGAACCTTAGAACCCAAAGTAAACTTGGGTCCTTGGTGATTGTTAGTTTGCAAATTGACATAGCTACCTGCTGTCTTTCCAACAGGTAACTTGCTACTCAACTTGGCACTGGCATTGTGCCAACAATCCAAAGCAAAGTGGCCAACCTTGCCACAGCACCAACATTCAAATTTGTTGTACCTTTGCTTAGGTTCTGACTTAGCTGTCTTAACTACAGCAGTCTTGTTGAATGTTGGGGCTTTGCCCTTGGACTTGGACTGATCCTGAACAGTCCTAGCTGGAATTAACAAAACCCAGTCCAGTCTTTCCTTTATGATGAACAAAATCATCAATCAAGGGTAGCACTGATTTAGGTTTTGAATACCTAGCTGCTAGCTCTTTCTCCTTCTGAAGATTAATCTCCAGTTTCTTAATTTGATCATTCTTAAATGCAATAGTACCCATCTGAATCACAGTAATGTGTTTCAGCCTGGCCACTTCATTCAGTTTTTGATCATAATTCTTCTCATAATCTATTGCAGCTGCCTTGAGATCAGCAATTTCCTTGACCAAATTTTTGGCTAGGGTCTTGCTTTTCTTATAGGCTTGCAATAGTACTTGATATTCATCTAGGAGTTGATGAATATCTCCCTCAGACTCAGATATATTCTCATCACTTGATGAAGAATAATCTGACTCTGAACTAGAACTGGAACCAGAACTTTGAGTTAGACCTTGTACCTGACTGGGTCCTGGCTGCTCCAGGTTTTTGGTACTTTCAGTCAAAGCCATCAGTCCTTGGCTTTGACAGTCTTCTTGCTCATAGATAGATTCCATGATCTGCATAAACTCTTCTTCTTCCTCAGCAAATAGCCCAATATAGGCTTCAGCATCTGTCTCAGTGTCTGAAGAAGACATATCTGAAAGAGTCTTCTCATTCTTTGCAACAAAGGACTTTTCCTTCTTTCCTTTGAAGTGAGTTTTCTTTTTGTCACTGGATTCCTTCCTTCTTTCAGGGCAGTCTGCAATAACATGGCCCTGTCTATTGCAGCAGTAACAAATTATCTTGGATCCAGTTGCCTTACTAGTCTTGGTCCTTTTCTTGTCCTTCTTTGAAGGCTTCTTTTCCTGATACTGAACCTCTTTCCCTTTGGAAGATGAAGGTCTAGACCTCCACTGTTTCTTCTTAAGGAACTTCTGAAAATGTCTGGTGAATGCAGCAAAGTCTTCATCACTTTCACTGCTTGTAGATTTTGTACTTTCTGACTCTTCAGATTCTGATTCAACTACCTCAGGAGGAGGAGTTGATGACTTGGTCCTGCTCTTTCTGGGTACATCTGACTTAAAGGCAACAGTCTTTTCTCTGTATTCAGTCCTTGTTAACTTTTCTTCTTCTTTTCTCACTGACAATTGCATCTCATAAGATAACAACTTGCCAAAAAGTGTGGGAGGAGGAATTTCTCCCAACTTTGCCATTTCTCTGATGGCACAGATCTTGGTGTCCCAGTCTTTGGTGAGGGACCTTAAGAATTTATCATTCAACTCATAGTTTGTGAACTCTCTTCCATATGACATGAGTTCATTTACAATTCTATAAAATTTCTTGTAGCATTCAGTGATGCTATCCCCTCTTCCTTGCCTAAAACTCTCATATTCTTGATTAAGCAAGGACTTCCTATCTTGCCTTACTTCTTCAGAACCTTCCATGTAGACAATGAGGGTATCCCACATTTCTTTTGCAGTTTTACAGTGAATAAGGTTCTGGAAGGTGGCATCATCAATTGCACTAACTATTATATTCTGTGCTCTTTTGTCCATGGTTGCTAGGACAATCTCATCCTTGGTCATTTCAGAGAAATCCTTTGGAGTCCTCTGATTTGCATCCAATACTGAAATCTTCATGGGCACATATGGCCCTTCTTTGACTGTGATGTATATCCTAGGGTCAGAGGCTTCCATAAAAAGCCTAACCCTCTCTTTCCAGATCCCAAAGATCTCTTTTCTGCATATAGGTAGTTTCATTGAACCCAACTCCTTATGATTCTCTGAAGACCCCATGTTTCTTGATTTTCTTGAAACTGTGTTCAGACTCAATCTTTATCTGCCAAACTGGATCTCCTCAGACAGTTAGTCCTGATTTTGAGTAACCTCCCTCTGATACCACTTGAAAGATATGGTACCTAAACACCTAGAGGGGGGGGGGGGGTGAATAGGTGACCTAAACCTTTTTCCCTTTTGTTTGGCAGCACAACAGTTTTTCACAGATTATTACAGTTAACAGCAATTACAGAAATCACACAGAAAAGCCACAACACAGCACAGCACAGCAGACACACTAATTTTATAGTGGTTCCCCAATCTTTGGGTACATCCACTTTCCCCCTTCGCCTATCTAGCAGTGTACTAGATTCGGCCAAACTTCTCCACTAACTCAGAACCAAACTAGGTTCCTACCTCAGGCCCAAAGCCTTACACTCAGCCAAAAGGCCTACACTCAGCCACCCAGGCCTACACTCAGCCAATTAAAGGCCTACACTCAGAGTTCTTCAACTCCTACACTCAGGCACCAAGCCCTACCCTCAGCCTTTATAAAATAGGCTTACAATCACTCAGATCCAATGGATCTTACAAGTTTAAAATAGAAATTACAAATGCTAACTCTACAACTCAGAAAGGATGAGAGGAGTTGAGAGTTTCTTGAAGAGTTCTTGGAAGAACTCAGCTTGATCCAAACTGACTTAGCTTTCTTCAAAGCTTCTTGAGTAGAACTGAATTAGTCTGAATCTTCTGCAGTTGATCCTTGATCTCTGCTTCTTGAAATCCAGATGACTCTGAATTGTTCTTCTCAGCCTTAGTTCCAAAGACTGAATCCTTGGTTGGAGCTCTCTCTCTCCAACTACTTAGATCTGCAGTTGGACTGCCTGATCTTCTTGTGTTGATCCTCTATGTATCACTTCTTGATTTAATCTGATCAACCCCTTCAGTTATTCTCACAACATGTAATGATAATGAACAACCTTCTATGTATTTTCTTCTGTAAACTATGGGTGCCTATTTATAGGCTTCCTTCATGGTAACCGGCTGATCCGGTTTATAACAGACTTTTGACTTCTCTGACAGTTGCTATAGACCGGCTGGATTGGCAGCTGTCATGTCAACCAGTTACTTCTTGAAATTCTCTAACTGTCAGTTAGTGTCGAGACTTTCTGTTCTTAAGTGTCGACACTTATAGACCAAGTGTCGACACATGTTGTGTAAGTGTCGACACAAGTCTACAAGGTGTCGACACAATTCCTTGTATGTCTCGACACAGTTTCTTCTGCATGTGTCGACACTGAAATTGAGTGTCGACACAAGTACTTGTACTTCATCCTTTAACTGTATTCTTCTAAGTGTCGACACATCTCCTTTGTGTCGACACATCTTCATGTGTTGAAACTGTCAAGTGTCGACAATGATTCTTGGTGTCGACACAAGTCTTCATTCTTGATTCTTCAGCTGAGTGTCGACACATTCCCTTAGTGTCGACACTTATACTTAGAATATTTTACAAATTTTCTGTTCTTTGCTAAGTGTCGACACAGCTCCTTGTGTCGACACTTTCTTCAAGTGTAGAGTCTTCAACTAAGTGTCGACACATTGTGCTGAGTGTCGACACTTTCTTCAAGTGTTGACTCTTCTGATTTTGTGTCGACACATTGTGCTGAGTGTCGACACATTCTTCAAATACTGAGTCTTTAGCTAAGTGTCGACACATTGCGTTGAGTGTCGACACTTTCTTCCAGTGCTGAGTCTTCTGCATAGTGTCGACACACTGTGTTGAGTGTCGACACTTGTACTTAGAATCTGTAGACTTTTGCTGAGTGTCGACACTCACTTCAAGTGTCGACACTTTCTGGTGTAGACACAGCTCTTCTGGGTGTCGACACTTCTGCTAAGTGTCGACACAGCTTTTCTGCATTCTTCTACACTGAGTGTCGACACAGCTCCAAGTGTCGACACTTTCTGACTGGTGTCGACTCTTCTTCCCAGGTGTCGACACAATGACTCCAAGTGTCGACACTGCATGTCTGGGTGTCGACACAAGCTTTCTCAAGTGTCGACACTTTGCCTCTGGGTGTCGACACATGGACTTAGAAATTTTCAGCTCCAGTCCAGTGTATATCTAACCTGCACAAGTAACTCAAACAAACATCAAATACATTCTGATGTATATCATTGAGTTAGGTGAGGCTTCTTCAAATCAGGTACATTTGACCAATGTACCCAACACAAGGGTTGAGACTATGTGTCTTCTACCATTCTGCTAATGGATTTTTGGTCTCAATTCTCCTTAAAGCAGTCCTTCCAGTTTGAGTAATCCTTGATAGGGACCGTACGGCTACCTGAGTTTATGGCTTAGGTAGTCATTCTCGTGTTATACTCCTCCTTTATTCTCTTTAGGTATCTCCTTAGTTTAACCAAGTTCATACCCAAAGTCTATTTCAGACTAGGGCATACTATAAGTTATCGTGGTTAGTCATTCTCCTAGTGGGTTGAGTCTAACTCGTTGACTAGAGAATTATAAGATGGAATTTTCGCAGCCGGAGGTGCTCCTTGTTGGGGGCAGGGTTTGCCGCAGGCTACAAAAATAGAATTCCATTTGCTAGCTGATGAACAAGTGGAATTAATGAAAAGGTGGACTTTACATGTGATTCCCCTTATGGGCACACCACTGCTTCCGCTGCTTAGTTTGTCCCCAAACTAAACTCGCGCGGGGGTGACCCAAGGGTTGTGGACTGTTACTTTTCGATCGAGGTTTTGCTTTGATACCACTTGTAAGACCCTCCCTTTTTTTATTGTAAAACACCGGGGTCTTAGGCCCAGAACCGCCGTTTTGTGGTGACTTCTTCACGCCCTAAAGGGTCATCACCACAAAGCGTCGATTCTGCCGGCCAATTCGATCACAGAAAAGTAGCACAATAAAGTAAATGCAAGCTAGCGGTCCACAGATAATCACATATCATAAAGATAATCTCCATGAATGGAGTGTCCACAGAAAAACACATCAGAGTAGAAAAATACGGGCTTATGCCTGGTACATCGTGTCCTCACTACAAATTACTCATGCGAAAGCAAATGCTAAAGATCTACTCAAGGTCGAGACTCACGGTCCCGGCTGTATGAACTTCGGAGCTAGACTGCCCCATCTCGATGCGCACCGGTCTCTGGGGCTGCTCCTCCATGCTGGGCTCCATGATTCCCTAAAATGATGCGGTTCGAAAACCGTTAGTCTAAAAGACTAAGTCCTATCATCTCCCACCCCTTCCCCCATGCTCCTAGGCACCAGGCAGAGAGGAAGAAAGGGGAGGACTTGAAGGTGGAGAATAATCAAAAACAAATGGCAGCGGACCTATACCAGCAATACTATAATAGGTATGGACAATAAGCTGAAACATGAAAAGTAACCTTCACTTATGTGAGAACACATAAGCCAAGGGGTCTTCTGCAAGGCTCCCATCGTATAAAAAGTCCAATACCAATTTATACGTTGGGGTGTCGGTTATCAAACAACAATAAATATATATCAAAATTGACCTTAATTTATAAACTTGCCCACACAAGCTTATAGACCAAGGGGTCATTTTGCAGGGCCTAAAGTATAAGCATCCCATTCCACTTATACATTAGGTGTCAGAGTTAAATGAATCGATTATGCTATGACATGCAAGTGGGTATGATGTATCATGCAAGTGCAACACACACAACCTACTCTGTGCACACAAACCTTTAGTTTCCCCTTTTTGGAGCCGTAACCTCCCAGGATACCTCCGTAGTGGCAGACGGAAGCGGTGGGTTGGGCCTCGCCCATCTTTAAACCAGTAAAGCACTACCGGTCAGACCTATCATACGCCTCAATGCTTTGTGAAAGAAGCGGACTCCTGCGTACACTTGCCGGCTGGCGCACCAGACTTCTGTTGGCGAAGTGCTAGCCACACTTGCCGAGTCAGGGTATTGGCATCGGTGCATCGACCCTCCAATACCGAAGACCCACCACCTTAAATTTCTTTCCTTTTATGCACATGCAAATTTTAACGTATCCAAAAACCGAGCCGAGGCTCCCCGGACTAAAAATGACCGTCTCAAACAATCGAGTCGAAGCTCCCCGGACCCAAACGTCCGTCTCTTAACCATCCAAGCCGAAGCTTCCAACTATCTTCCAGTGCTATCAGTGTTCGTGAAATGTGCAACCCTAATTACTAAGTTACTCTTTCAGCCTGTTAATACAGTTTACGTTAACCCAGGACTGCCCTCGGTATTGCCTGTGAAGGGCTCTCAAGGGGCACTAGGAACTATGTTGGGATTACACCCAGCGTTCCCTTTCTCAAGGTACTTATTATTGTTATTGGTTGATTCCCTTACCCATTACCTTCTCATATTATGATAGGCTAATCCTAGGGTGATTTGACTCTACCTCACCTCGGGAAGGACGATCTTTCGTCGAACCCGAGCGCCTCTAAACTCTAGCCAAAACAATTCCTCACCACTCTTCCCATCCTTCTATGGTGAACTCACCCACCTCTATCCAAAAGGACTAACTCCTACACCATGTCACATGGTGACTTATTGCAATTTACCCATGCTGGTCATCCTAGTCTATCTGTCGGCCCGGACAGGAGATAATCAAATACTCATCCAAATGGCCTACCTTATTTACTGGAGACTTATCATGACACGAATAGACTAAATCCAGGAAATTATAATTTTCCTAACTTATCTGGTATTTAATTATTTTCCTTAAAGCTTCCAAAGGCTACCAGTTTGAACATGAACTACCCTAAGTACACATGCAAGATGCCTAACAAAATTATGATAAATATTAGGTTACCTCAATATAGTAAATCCATAGTATCACAATTTTTCCATAAACAAAAGGGCACTAAAATTATTTTTGCAATATTTACTATCTTCCGTTGTTTATGAATCAAGTATAGGAAATATCCATCCAAAAATTATAACTTAATTATACTAGGCAGATAAAACCTTAAAAGTAGCATTGGCCAAGTTTCATAATTTTGCAGCAAGAATTATTCTCTGAATAAATTAATTATCAAAATCTCAATATTATGGACTTGTAAAAGAAGTACTGTAAACAACCATCTAAAAATTATGAATACATTTCTACAAGTATATCTTGGCCTGAAATCATCAGTTCCTAAGTCTCATGATTTTGCAACAGTTATATCATCTATAAATAATTTTATACCACAAAAGCCCCTGTTTGAAATTAGATATTCAGTTAGAGCTAGATTATCTTCTGACCAAGTCTCATCAGATTCAAATGAACAAAATAATCAAATTAATTAGAAAACCATTTTGGGTCTTTTGATAGTTAACAAATAAAGTACCAGAGATATAATCCATAAAATTCTAATAAAATTACTAAAGGATCTAGTTGGTCTAAAACTTACTCTACCCAAGTTTCACAAGCTTTGGATAAGGTTTATTTGCTGAATTTACAATATTATGCTTCTATCCTAAAACTAGGGTTAGGGTTTTGAGGTGCCTACCTTCCTCCAAATCTTCTAAGATTCCTTCCAGTGAACTTAGATTACTCTACCTTCAATGCTACTGAGTTTTCAAGGCCATACAAGGGCATTAGCCCCCATTTCCTTCTCAACCCCCAAAAGTCCTTCCTTAGGTGTTGAGGTTGAACCCTAGGGTAAATCAAGCCTAAATCATCTCATTTTCTTTTAGAGGGTGACATTGGGCATACTAAGTCAGTGTCCAAAACCTCAGCCTCTGTTGAGGGGAGGTGGCCACCCTATGCCCATGGTTCACCTTTAGTCAAAAATACCTCCTTAAGGCCAAACTAGGGTTTGTGATTCCCTAACCAAAACCTATCCAAATGAGTTGAAAGTTTGTACAGAGCTAGGTATTGATGCCAGGGACCACTCACCAAAGTTTGGGAGATTTTGGAGGTCATTAGACCACTTAATTAAAATACCGTAGCATTATTAAATAAAAGGAAAAACTTTAGGCAAAGTGTCTCTAAAAATTTTGCATTTTGGGCAGGCCCTAGGTATAGCTAGGGTGGACTCCCTGCCAAAATGTCAATTAATTTGGACCAAGGATGAAGTGTGGGCACTCAATTGAATGTCTGCCTAGCCATAGGTGTAGGTCCCACCAAAAGGGGTGTCCTAGTCAAACCAGAGGCCCAAATTGGTCCAAATCAATTTTGGATTAAAGTAGACCCATAGGGCTACAACTTTCATGTTGAACGTTTTCCCACCAGATGGCCTAAGTATTTTTAAAAATGAAAACCATTTATTGTTATTAGTGTGACAGAAATGAATTAACCATGAAATTAACTCCTATAGTTTAATATATCCATCTACACGAATCTTAGCGCGTAATTGACGGAATCCTATCGCCTTCTTGCTCCAGCCGATGGCTGTGATTCATCCCGCCTGGATCTCCTTCCAGCCGCTGCCGCCGGCGATCCGGCCACCTCCCCGGCCGGCCACTGCCACCACCACCTCCGTTGAGGTGGTGTCCGTCGCCAGCCAGCGGCTTGGCCGCCGGAAAGCACTATTCCGGCAGTTCTAGCAAGAGAAATTTCGGCCAAACTCCATGAAAATCCCGAATTGGATCGGGCTCAATTGAGCCCGAACCTTGGACCTAGTGATTGCTATGATCTATACATGAGAGAAGGGGTGGATGAGGACCTTTTTAGTGATCCGGAGTCGAGTCGATCTTCGGGTTGCCATGGTGGTGGTGCCGCCGGCCGGATTTCTGCAACAGTACAGTCAAGTGGCTCGAATTTCTCAGGTAAATGGTGAGAAGGGTTCCTCTCATGTCACTGATGGTGTTTAAATCATGAGTTGGGGGAGGGGAGAGGCCAAACATCAATGTCCATTAATGTCCATTGAAGGTATGGTTCAGCCAAGGTGGTGGGGGGGGGGGGGGTGAATCTGGCTTGGGGTGGCCAATAAACTGCTAGAAACTCCTCCCCTTCTTCATGGAAGTTGAAATCAGCCATCAAAAATGGCTCTTGGCCTCCCTAAGCCATGAATGGCTTCTTCCTCCCTCTTTCTCTCTCCTCCATTAAAGGGCAAAATGGAGCTTTCTCTCTCCTAGTCATCATGAACGAATTTGCTCATCTCCCTAGACTATTGGCAGCCCATAACATCATATTAAGAATAAAAATGAGGTTAGCCCAAGTGGGGGAAATGGGTTTGAGCTTGGGTTGCCCATTTGTGCTAGGTTTGACTTGGCTTAGGCTAGGGTTGAATTAGGTCAATTTGATCATTTGGGTTGACCCAATTGGGTCTTGGTGACCCATTGGCCTCCCCTCAGGTCCATGTAGGGTTGGGTAGGCTTAACTTGGCACCTTGGAGGTCACTTGACCCTTGGTAAGGGCACTTTGACCACTTTGGGGCTTGAGTTGACTTGGGTCAACTTAGCCACTAGGTTTGACTCCAATGGGTCCCTAGTGACCCATTGACCTCACTTTGGGTTTCAGAAGCCCTGTGTAAGGTCGGTTTGACACCTTGGTGGTCACTTGACCCTTAGTTAGGGCACTTTGACCAAATTTGGGGTTAGACTTGACTTGGGTCAACTTGACCATTTGGGTTGACCCCAAGGGGTCCTTGGTGACCCCATGGCTTCCCCTGAGGCCTAGGAAAGGTTATGTAGGGTTACCTTGAACTTTGGAGGTCACCTACCCTTAGTAAGGGTACTTGACCATATTAGGGGTTTGAGTTGACTTGGGTCGACCTTTCCTCTAGGGCTGACCCCAATATGTCCTTAGTGACCCATTGACCTCACCATAGGTCTAGGAAGACCTGGACAAGGTTGGTTGGGCACATTAGAGGCCAACTGCCCTTTGTTAGGGCACCTTGCCCAATTTAGGCCTATGGTGGTCCTAGGTCAAATTGGCCATTTTGCGTTGACTCCAATGGACCCTTAAGGCTCTAGTGGACCCTCTGATAGGTTAGTGATGTTGTGGTGGGGTCATGAAGTCATGGTGAAGCCCTAAGGTCAAACCCTAGGTTTGGTGATGAGGTTGTGCCATAGGCAGACCATGGTGATCCTCACATTGACCTTCTATCTCTTGGCCCATTTCTAGCTTCCTAGGGTTTCGTCATGACCTAGTCATGGCCAAAACCACTCTTAGGGGTCTAGTTGGAAATGGGATGTTACACGGTGTCTCTCGAGTGTGGAGGCACAAGAAGCTCAGTCCTCGATACATGGGGCCATACTTGATCCTAGAGCGGATCGGCCCCTTAGCATACCGACTGCAGCTGCCACCGGAGTTGGGTGCCCTACACGACGTATTCCATGTCTCTTCCTTGCGAAGAGCTCTCCTACGGGCGGAACAGTATATTACTACTACAGCCGGTCCGATAGTGCCAGATAGATCCGTCAGACTGGAGCCGATTTGGATTGATGATACATATGTCAGGGTGTTCCGGAAGAAGAATGTCCCTCTCGTGAAAGTGTTGTGGTCCAATCATGGACAGGAGGAGCACACCTGGGAGCCGAGGGATCTAATGCTGGAGAGAAACCCGGAGCTATTCACTTCAGGTATATTTTAGTTTATAAGTTTAAAATTTCTTATAATTCTTGTAAGTAGAACCCCGTAGACCCGAACTTAAATTTCGGGGACGAAATTATTTTCTTGTTTATTGGGATTTGTAACATCCCATGTTACTTCTAGGCCCCCTTCACTTAGATTGGTTTAGGCATAGGGTGGGTGATAGGGGATTTAGCTAGGCTTGACCCTAGGAAGTGGATTGTAGCCATGTGGGGCCCACTAAGGGGCCAAAGTCAAACTAGGCCAAACTAGCCTAAATAGGAACCCTAACCACACCATGACCCCCACCACATTGCCCTAACTATAAAACAATCTAAGTGGACCCTAGGGCATGCCATTAGGTCAATCGTTTGACCCTTGTTGACCAAAGTCAACCATGGCCTTAAATTGGTCAAACCTATACCTATAGGCCCAATTAGCCTAAGTTGGGCACCCCTTGGGCCCAACCCAAGTTGGGTGGTGCTACTAGGCTCATAACCATCAAGTGGGGTAAGCCCACTCACCTTGATTGACCAAGTCAACCCAAGTCAACCAAGTCAAACCATTTAGCCTAAAAGGGAGAAATGAACCCAAGCCCATTTCCATTGGGCTAAGCCCATCCAACTCAGCCCAAGGCCAACCCAAATGGTCAAAGACAACTCCTAACCCCCAAAATCAGGAGAGAGAGTACATGCAAAGGGGTAGAAAAGGATTTTGGAGAGGAAGAGGAGAGAGAAGGAGGAATGAAGGGGAAGGATGTCCACATGGCCACTCATGCAGCTGCTGTTCAGCTGCCAAAACTGCTGGCCGGCCTCCTTAGATAATTCCAGAGGAATTTTGAGTATGGTGACCACTTGGCACCATGGGTGGAGCAACCAAAGATCACCCCGACCCCCCCCCCCCCCTTGGGATTATCTTTCCATACACCCCCTCTCAGCCCAATCCAGCCACACCATCAGCTTCAGAGAGAGGAGAGGAGTGGAAATCGACTACTGGATCGAAGCAAACAGTGGAGAATCAGGATTTTGAGCAGGATATCGCCGGAGTTGTACAACCATGGCCAACCGCCACCAACCTCGCCGCTGTGCCGCAATTCAGGTCCGTTTCGTCGCCTCTCTACCCGTACTAGAATCCTAAATCAACAAGGGGATATATCGAGCTCAATTGAGCCCGATGCCATGGGAGAAATGTGAGATTTTTCAATCTTCTTCTTACCGCTCGGGATCGCCGCCGCCGCCGTCTTCCGCCGCCTCATCACCGACAAATTATAGCCACCACCACCGCGAAGGTGATGGCACCGTTGGCCGGGGGTGGCGCCGCCTCAGATGGCCGGAAATGGCCCCGCAATATCCCCCAGGTCAGCTCGATCTCAGCCGTTGGATGCTTGGGGAAGATAAATGGAAGCCGTCAATTGTGCTTTAAGATTCGTGCGGCCGATTGAATTAAATCAAATTAAAACTATAGTATAATTAAATTTTGTCACATAATTTCAGTCATTGTGCAAGCTAACGTTAGGCCTCTTAGATGAATTTGTAGATCTGACACTCAACATGAAAATTGTAGGTCTTGAAGGTACCTTTAATTTGATATGTTACACATAAATTATGGTTAAGTCTACTGCCCTATAGAGCCATTTTCCTAGGGCTGGTCCTAGGGTAGGTCAGAAAATAAAATGAGTTCCCTGACCAAACCCTAAGTCCAAATGGACTGACATTTTGGGCATGTGGCTTAATTAGGCATATCTAGGCCCTCCCCAAAATTGGGAATTTTGGGGAAAATAATTCTATAGTTTTAGTCAAAATATGATAAACCAAATTATGTTGATTGTTGGAGCATACCAACTCTAATATGCTCCAAATTTTGGTGGCCTACCCTTAGGGGTATATTAGACCTATGGTAGAAAACATAGTCAATTTAGCCATCTGCATGTTGAGATATCTCACTTGCAAGATCTGAAAAGGTGAATGGTCTTGGGCTGCAAATAACAGAAATGCAGAAATTGGAAGAGATGCCCAAGCTCATCCAGAGACCCAAATGACCTGGGATTTTGGGAAGTAACTGTTTTAGGGCATAAGTAGGCCCTGACCAAAAATGGGATTAATTGGAATTAAAATTATGGGGAAATTACTAAAATACCCGTAGGCTTGTTTAGGTGATTCCTGGAGTAGTTCAACTCCAAAAGGCCCCAAATTTTGGTGGCATATCCTTAGGGACATTATAAGTGTATATTTAAAATTTCAGCCAATTTGGACCACTGCATGATGGGTTAACCCACTTGCATGTGTTGGCTTATATTAGGCTTGGTGTGCATTTAGCCTAAAGTGATATAATGTGTATTCAGCAAACTTGGAACATTTAAAAATCATGATTTTCATTATGGAGATACATTAAGGTATAATACACCTCTCATGGTAATGGTTTAAGTTTTGGGAACAAAAAAATCCCATTATTTTGAATTTTGGAAATTTGGCCCTTTTTAGGAAATAAATTTAAAATAGGCTTAATCTTATCATAAAATGCTAAATTTCTGTTGAGGACCAAGGAGTGACATAATAAACACTAGAAATAATTTATACCTCTGTTGGATGAAGTTTAAGTAGTTTAAGGAACAAAATGACCATTTTACTCTTATGGAATTTTGTGTAGAAATGATGGATATATTCATTTGAAAAATCTGAGAAATTTCATATTGCTGTAATTGTATGTTTTATACCTTGTGTAATTATTTCAGAATTTTTGGAGTGACAAATAATGTACTTAGGCCCCACAATGACATTTTGTTAAATAACTCAAATTGATCATGTGTAGGCCATTTTAACCTAGATGTAAATGAAAATCTGTACGTAGTATTATTTCATTATTATCAAGGCTCTATGATTTAATTAGAATTTTTGAAATAATATTTTGTGTACTTCCTTTGGAAAATGCTAGAATTGTGGATTTAGTATTAAATAGAAATTAATTATAAATCTGAATTGAAAAGGCATGAAACTTTGCTAGGCCGGATTAATTGTCATATTATATACATGGAAGAATCCCTTGGACAATAGGTTTAATATTGACAATACTTCTTGTGCAAATCGACTAGGAATCTCATTTAAAGAAATTAATTTAATGGTGTAAGTAATCGAAAAATTATGGAAATTCATCCTAGTCATCATGTAGGTCAATACCATCCTAGGATAAATGATTTGAGGCATATGGTCAGAGGAATTAGGAGTTCCATTTCGGGTGGTATTAGGTCATGGACTGCGTATAGCATAAATGAGCTAGAGTATAAGGACCACCGGGGGATAGATCGACGTTGAGCTAGAGATTGAAGTTGGTGAATAACACTGGTGAGTAGTATTGTTAGTGACGAGAATAAAAGTGCAAGTCCTTAGGTAGTAACTGGAGTGGAGGCCGACGGAAGACCGTCGGTTTCCCGATAATATCTTAAGTCATTAGGATTGTTCGAGAGCAACAATGAGAGCTGGGGTGAATTATGGGTAGTCCTCAACTAAAGTAAATATCCTTGCGAAAGGGAACTTTGGTTGTAATCCCATCGTAGTTCCTAGTGCCCCCGAGAGCCCTTCACCGGGTATACCCTAGGCAGTCCTGGGATTCACCTTAAATCACTAAGTATAATAATCAGTAGACAAGAGTAGTCTAAAAGGTTAGGAAATTATGGTTTATTCTCACCCGTGATGGGTTGGAGGGAGACTTGTATAATATGCTCACCCGTGATGGGTTGGAGGGATTGTGCTAAATGCTCACCCGTGTAGGGTTTAAGAGATTTAGGACAGGTTGGTCCTGCGAGCTGAAGGCTCGGGTTGAAATACTTGCATGTGCATAAATATAGTGGCGGGGCATGCGGTACTGGCCGTTCGTCACACCGATAGCAGTACGGTGCACCAGGCGGTTGTGAGGGTTAGAGGGGCCAGTGGGTTGTTTTACACTGCGGTCTGGAGGACGATCCCCGATAACGCACATCCGACCCAACAAGACTGACGGGTTGTCAGCAAAGTACGTATGCAGAGACTCTATAGTGCACCTTGGACGTGTACAGAGGCGTATGAGAGGGGTCTAAGGTTTGGTAGTGTGCATACTGGCCTAGAAGTGGAGACGCCCGCTCCGCTGCTGCCGTAGCCACAACGGTGGTACCTGAGAGTGATTCTAGCTCTCAAAAAGTGGGAACTAAAGATCTGTGATCACAGAGTCGTTGTGTGCGAGTTGCACTTGCCTGTGCATAAATTGCATCATAACATTCATTCATATTAGGTCATACACTTCATATATCCTTATCATATAAATAAGTATGTGCTCTTTTATATGATAAGTTAAATTTCCTGAAAATCCTAACTTATATATTTGTATGGGCATTTATATAAGTTAGGGTACTTTTGTGATGGTAGATAGCTTTACCTTTCAGCTTTAATTTACTTTTCTGCTCTTACTTACTACACTTTACTTACTTGTACTATATACTTAGAACTGCTAGAGTATAATAATAATATCCATTATAACTGATAGTTAGTTCTTGTCACCTGTTTCCACCTTTGCTACCCCTTGTTGTCCTCCGCTTCGTCCTCCCACTCGGTGCCTAGGATTTGCGGGGCGAGGTGCGGAGGAAACGACTTAGTCTTTTTGACTAATGGTCGGTGACCATACTATTTTAGGAGCCCGTGGAGATGGAGCACCAGCACGATGAGGAGACAGGACTTGAGGAGCAGATACCGCTACCGCAGGCTAC
The DNA here is from genome assembly GCA_039583875.1 of Platanthera guangdongensis. NCBI lineage: Eukaryota > Viridiplantae > Streptophyta > Magnoliopsida > Asparagales > Orchidaceae > Platanthera > Platanthera guangdongensis. The sequence goes on from CM077159.1 coordinate 18,332,625, forward strand.
TACCACTACTGCGCGTCCTCAGGTGGGACGAGTTTTGATATATTAGATTAGCTTCTGCTTTCATTTGAGAGAGAGAGAGTTGATTTGATGTACTGGGCATAAGCCCTTATTACTCTTTCATTTTGTACTCATTGTGCACTATATTTATGTACTTTTCATTCATATATATCATATGTATTCTGTGACTTGTGGACTAATGGATTTGATATACTGCTATACTTGTTTTTCTCATATTGGCCTACAGGTTATATGATCGTAATAGCCGGCAGGATCGACGTATTGCGGTGTCGACTAACCAGTGCGTTAGTGCCCCCGTAAGATGACGGTTCTAGGCATAAGACCCGGTAGCTCTCCTTGGTAAGGGGGAGGGGGGCTTACACGGATCCCTGCCAATAGCTCTTGCACCGTGTCAAGCCATTCCTCCATGCGTACGGCAGACTCCGTCCCGAGGTAGGTGGGAGGGGAGAGAGCCCGAAAGGTGCTCAGCCAGTTAGAGCCCGGATCCTGTTGTTGAACCGGAGGCTGCTGCGCCCTAAAGGCATCCAGGATGGCGGTGTAATGCCCCGAAACTCAAAGGAGCAAAAGGGGGACGTTTTGGGCCAGTTTGGGTTCTGGCAGCAGGCACACGGCCTGGGACACAGGCGTGTCCCAGGGCGTGTCGACACTTAGCCGCGAAGTCGTCGAGATTCGCTCGACGATTCGTTGAGACATGGCACACGTCCTGTGACACGGGCGTGTCGCAGGGCGTGTCGACCCGTGTCGATACCCGTCCCGAAAGTCGACGAATTCTGCTCGACGATCATCGAGACAAGGCACACGGCCTAGGACACGGGCGTGTCCGAGGCCGTGTCGAGTGTCGAGACCGTGTACACGGCCCTGTAGCCCAGGCGTGTCAAGGTGACACGGGCAAGGACACGGGCGTGTCCTAGAACCAGTGCATTGCTCGGGTTATTTTCGGGGAAAAATGATGGGGTACACGGCCGGCCACACGGCCGTGTCAGGTGGAACACGGGCATGTCAGCTCGAACACGGGCGTGTTTGATACCCATGTGAAGTTCCAGGTGATTCGATTTTGACGGCGAATGAGGCACACGGCCCTGACACGGGTGTGTGCCAGGCCGTGTTCGGTCCTGATTGGGCATTTCAGCCCCGAATCGAAGCCGTTCATTTCTTTAACTGAAGATCCAACGGCTGGGGGTTGTTCCTGAAGGGATATACCCGTGAATGAACTTGGAAAACCCTTACTTTTCATAACTTCTTACCTTTCTAAAACCTTAGAGAGAGAGGAGAGCCAAGGGAGGAAGAAGGAGCTACATCCCGCCATTGGAGGAGCTTCGGAGCTCCGAATCGCGAGCCGACTCCAGATCCACGGAGGCTAAGCTAGTGCGGTGCTTTTCATCCGATTACATTTCAATGGCGCCAAAGAGGAACGCTAGGGTAACGATCCTCATCTTGAGCATGAGTAGCTCTCTTTCTTTGCATAGGAAGCCCGCTCTCGCGAGTTTGCGGAGAGTTGGAGGCGTTCCTTCGGGTAGATATGTGAAGTCCCCGTTGTTTAGAGTCCGTAAGCGAGAACAGACATAGGCATGATGTGTGAAGCCTACCCGGATATGTTGGTCTGGATCGGTGATGTTGCATTGCATAAATGCCGGAGAAGACTCCGTGCTATGGTTTGTTTTTCGGGTTTTCTATGCGGTAGATTGCAGCAGGGAGCCTTGGGGACTAACCCAAAGGTACACCCGAAAAACTGGGCGGATACGAGATCTTGCCAACTTGGTGGCCTGAGAGCCAACTTGAACATAACTGGGTTATGTGACTTGTGATGGAAATGGGACTCGGTGGAAGTTTGACCCGCGCAAATGACTTAAATTGTCGTTGCGACGTGAGTACGGGTTAGATGGAACCGTACCCATATCTATGTCGTTCGGGTTAAAGAGACCTAAGGTTACGTGGCACTTGCCGTTGGCATAGATGAGAGTCTTCGGCGGTCAATGTCTTAAATTGACGTGACCCATGCCGGGAAGACAAATTGCTCATATGTTTGGCCGTCAAAGTGGAGGTGGTGCGTCCGGAATGTCCTTGGCTTTAACTGACGTGACATCGACCGGTTCACCGAGAATGTGCCCTGAGTGCACGGGGTGTGTGGCCGTGTGAGCCTACGCCTGTGCTGTAATGAATACTATTATATTGCTCGCTTGTGCTAATAAAATTACAGGGAAGGAGCATTGCCGCCCCGAGTTGGGGGCGGGATCGTTATAATTTGGTCAGCATTGCTGACCGTTGCCTTTTTGTTTGCCACCGTGCGGTGGTTGTGTTGCTTGCAGGTGCTGCTGGACCATGCGGTCAATAGTGGGCTAAAGCCCAAGTGCGAAGCCGGCCCTCGAAGGCCTATTTGGAAGTGTTTACTGTTTTTATTCATGTATGACCGGCCTGCGTGCCGTGGTTTGTAAATCATGTAATATCAAGTGAAACATTTTGTAAGGCCTTAAGGCTAACGGTTGTATTTGTAATACATTCCTATTTTGGTTTAGTGGACATTCATGCTTTAGTGTTGGGTTCTTTAATGCAACTTTTATAAACTGCTTCCGCTAGAATGCTCTGAGTAGGACGTTGAGATTGGTTGGATGGTTTCAATAAGTAACCACCCGATCTGTCTGTGGCATACGACGTCGGGCCCCGGCCGGACCTACTGCTATATGCTATACGACGGATAGGGGGTGTTACAATTTGGTATCAGACTACTGGTTTTGGTCGGACTTAAGCTGAATTCATGGGCGAATTCTTTTTAAGGGGTGGTGAGCACATTGTGTGCGTCATCGTTATAACGGTAAAAGAACCCATGAATGTCCACTTAGGAATGAAAATATACGTGTTTGAGGAACCTGCGTGTTCCTATAATTGCTGTTTGCAATTTTATTTGGTCGCTTAACGGTGTTTTGTACCACTATAGGTGACCAGAAACGGTGCTGGACCGCCAGAATGTCCGGTTTCTGAGGAGCATAGTGCACCCGGTGAGGTGTTTGAGACTCCTCCTTCGTATGAAACCGTTAGAAGGATCGTATAAGCGGTGTTCGCCGTGACGGGTGCACAGCTTGGAGGAAATGTACAACCCTGCGCCGCTGTTGCGGCTTCAACGCCGGTGGGCGTGATGCAGCAGATGACCTTTGGTAGACCATCGGAGCAGCAGCTGAATATGCATTTAGTGCAGGGAGCGCACATAGTTGAGGAATATTTGAAAGCATTTCTTATGATAAGTCGCTACCCATGCTTCGAGTTGGATAATGAGAAAACTACAGTCGATAGGTTTTATAGTGCCATGCGTGCCGAATTACGAGCTCTACTGCTAGGACCAAAGTTATTGGGATTCCGAGCCTTGGTGGAATCAGCTAGATCTTTGGAGGCAGATTTGAGGAAAACCCTCCCGATGCCAGCGACCATGGTATCGAATTATACAAACACCATAAGAGCTGCATCCAGCAGAATGCTGGAGAAAGGGGCTATGACATCGACTAGCAAAGCTACTTACACATGTTTTACTTGTGGAAAGAAAGGGCACTTTGCCCGAGACTGTTGAAAAGGTGCTAGGAAGGCCAAGAAAGTTATGTCAGGAGCAGTCAAGGACTCAAATGCAAAGGAGACGGCATTCAAAGTGCCGAGCACCTCAAAGTCTGTATATCGAAAATGGTATAAGAAGCATAGGACTTCGGGTCCAGCTCCTTCTGGTGCTTCTGGGGCGACTACGGGTCAGACCCCGGGCACATGTTTCAAATGTGGGGAGCTGGGGCATTATGCTCGTGAGTGCCTAAAGCCCCGGAGAAAGCACGCCGTTGTGACGACAGGTATGGTTTAAAGATAGTTTTGCCTTAAATACTTGTCGCCCTTGTGCATGTTAGCTTAGACCTATTTGTGCTAATCTTTGCTGCGACTTTACTTTATCTGCGAGAGCACTGTTCATTTAGGGAGCTTCGCGTTCCTTTATTAGGAATTATATTGTGCGTCAGAGTACCTCCTTCGATGGTAAGAGACAAATTGGATGCGTTATAGTCCAATGGTGCTCATTGTGCGCGGGTAGAATTTGTTGCGCTTAGTTTTGGATTGGGAATCAGGAGTACGATCTGCAAGCGTCGTTACTTCCGTTGGTGGAGTTGACATGGACTGACTATCGGAGCAGTAAGCCTATATAGATTGCGGTAGGAAGGAAGTCAAGCTGGGAGCAAGCCGTGAGACGACCCTTACGAGCTCGAAGAGGTCGAGCAAAACGTTGGTGTCTGCTCTTCAGGAGGTGAAGGTGGTTCGTGCCGGAGCAGAACTGTTCTTTACACTAGTGGAGGTTGCAAAGCCGAAGCCCGCGTTGGATTGTATTTCAGTGGTATCGGAATACCCTGATGTGTTCCCCACAGATCTTCCTGGAGCCCCGCCTCAACGGGAGATAGATTTTACGATCAAGCTAGTGCCAGGTGCAAAGCCTGTGTCACGCTCTCCATATTGGCTAGCGCCTAAGGAAATGGAGGAGCTGAAGGTGCAACTTCTAAAAGTTGTTGGAGCAAGGGTATGTGCGCCCGAGTTCTTCGCCTTGGAGCGCACCGGTCCTCTTTGTTAAGAAGAAGGACGGAAGCTTGAGGCTATGTATTGATTATCGAGAGTTAAATAAGTTGACGGAGAAGAACAAGTACCCAATCCCCCGGATTTATGATCTCTTTGATCAGTTAATCGGGTCGACGGTGTACTCGAAGTTGGATCTCAAGGCTGGGTACTATCAGCTGCGAATAAGGGAGAGTGATATCCCGAAGACAGCGTTTAGTACGAGATACGAGCATTATGAGTTTACAGTCATGCCGTTTGGGCTGACTAACGCGCCGTCAGTGTTCATGGATTTGATGAACAAGACGTTCAGGGAGTACTTGGACCATTTCGTGATCGTCTTCATCGACGATATTTTGGTGTACTCGCAAAGTGGGGAAGATCACTTCAAGCATCTTCATTTGGTGTTGGAGACGCTAAGGAGAAATCAGTTGTATGCCAAGTTCTCGAAGTGCGAGTTTTGGCTATCCTCAGTGGCATTCCTCGGGCATATACTGAGTGGAGAGGGTATTGCTGTGGATCCGGCGAAGATTGTTGCGATACGGGAGTGGCCTGAGCTTGCTACTGTAGCAGAAGTCCGGAGTTTTCTGGGCTTGCCGGATATTATGGGCGCTTCGTAGAGAACTTCTCGCGGATAGCGTTACCTCTCACTACTTTGATGAGGAAGGAGCATAAGTTCGTTTGGAAGCCGGAGTGCACGCGAGCTTTTGAGGAGTTGAAGTGTCGGTTGACCACGACGCCTGTGCTGAGCTCGCCATGTGGAACCGAAGGCTACGATATTTACAGTGATGCTTCGGGCAGCGGTTTGGGTTGCGTGCTACTGCAACACGGAAGTGTAATCGCTTATGGCTCGAGACAGCTAAAAGTGCATGAGAGGAATTATCCGGTCCATGACTTGGAGTTAGCGGCCGTGATTTTTGCCTTGAAGCTCTGGAGACACTATTTGTACGGTGTGAAGATTGATATCTACACCGATCACAAGAGCCTGAAGTATCTTATTGATCAGAAGGATCTGAATATGCGGCAGCGTAGGTGGATGGAGTTCCTGGGGGACTATACATTCAAGATCCACTACGTGCCTGGCAAAGGGAATGCGGTTGCGGACGCGTTGAGTCGCCGAGCCCCAGCTCAAGCCAATTGGCTATCGGTGCATGATGAGCGGTTGGTGCGGGAGTTGGAGGCGTTGGAGATTGTTTGTGTGGACAGGCAATCAAGTGCTGAAGCAGTTCTGAATTGGACTGAAGTCCAATATGACCTGGCTGATCGTATTCGGCAGGCTTTGGATATGGATGCTCATATGATGTAGTTCATGATAGAGGCTCTGGATGGGTCAAATTCCCAATTCGTCGTGGAGGACGGATTGCTTTGGAAAGACGGTCGTCTGTGCGTCCCAAGTGTGGGCAATTTACGGGTGGAGTTGTTGTACGAGGCGCACCATACCAAGTACTCGATTCACCCGGGGAGCACGAAGATGTACCGTGATGTGAAGAAACTGTTTTGGTGGCCGGGTTTGAAAAAGGATGTGGCGCTATACGTAGCAAAGTGCCAAACTTGCGACTTGGTAAAGGAGGAGTGCCAAAAGCCGGGAGGATTTCTTAAGTCCTTGCCTATTCCGGAGTGGAAATTTGATGACATCTCTATGTACTTTGTGCACGGTTTGCCAAGGTCGCAAAAGGGGAACGACGCCATTTGGGTGATCGTGGATCGATTAACGAAGGTGTCGCATTTTATTCCGCATAGGAAGGATGATCCGGTGGAGAAGTTATCAAAGCTTTATGTGGATAACATAGTACGGCTTCATGGTGTGCCCCGCAGCATCGTGAGTGACCGAGATGGGCGGTTCACGTCCAATGATTGGAGGCTGGTGCAACAAATGTTGGGAACAAAGTTGAAATTCAGCACAGCCTTCCATCCGCAAACGGATGGGAAGACCGAGAGGGTCAATAGAACCATGGAAGACATGCTCCGCATGTGTGTCTTGGATTTTGGAAAGCAATGGGAAGACCACCTTTATTTGGTGGAGTTCGCATACAACAACAGCTACCAAGCGAGTGTTCAGATGGCGCCTTTCGAGGCCCTATATGGTAGAAGATGTCGCACGCCATTGTCTTGGTTAGAAACGGGTGAGTCAAAGTTGTATAAGCGATCGGAAGGGGATGAGGCTACTTCTTTGGTGAGAACCATTCGGGAGAGGTTGCTTATGGCTCAGGACCGGCAAGCAAAATACTATAATGCCAAGCACAGGAACGTGGAGTTCGCTGTGGGTGATTATGTGTACCTAAAGATCAAGCCGTTCAAGGGTGTCTCGCGGGTGCGGCGATTGAAAAAGCTAAACCCGAGTTACCTTGGACCGTTTGAGGTTCTGGAGCGAGTTGGTGAAGCGGCCTATCGGTTGAAGCTCTCAGTGGAGCTTAGTGGTTTACATGATGTATTCCACATTTCGGTGCTTCGGAAGGCGGTGCAAGAGCCTACGCAAGTTATCGCGGTCGATCAAGTGCCGGTGGATAGTGGGCTAACGACAAAGGTCAAGCTCGTGCGGATTTAGGACTCGGAGGTCAAGCGGCTACGCAATAAAAAGATCAGGATGGTCAAGGTCCGGTGGGACAATTGCGGTCGTGAGGAGCTCTCTTGGGAGCGAGAGCAGACTATGCTTGACGAGTATCCGGAGTGGTTCCGCTCAGGTACAAATTTTGGTTTTGTACATGTCTTTCCTTTATATAATTTTGTGGACGAAATTCTTTTAAGAGGGGGAGAGTTGTAATGCCCCGAAACTCAAAGGAGCAAAAGGGGGACGTTTTGGGCCAGTTTGGGTTCTGGCAGTAGGCACACGGCCTGGGACACGGGCGTGTCCCAGGGCGTGTTGACCCGTGTCGACACGTAGCCGCGAAGTCGTCGAGATTCGCTCGACGATTCGTTGAGACATGGCACACGGCCTGCGACACGGGCGTGTCACAGGGCGTGTCGACCCGTGTCGACACTCGTCCCGGAAGTCGACGAATTCTGCTCGACGATCGTCGAGATAAGGCACACGGCCTAGGACACGGGCGTGTCCGAGGCCATGTCGAGTGTGGAGACCGTGTACACGGCCCTGGAGCCCAGGTGTGTCAAGGTGACACGGGCAAGGACACAGGCGTGTCCTAGAACCCGTGCAGTGCTCGGGTTGTTTTCGGGGAAAAATGATGGGGTACACGGCCGGCCACACGGCCGTGTCAGGTGGAACACGGGCGTGTCAGCTCGAACACGGGCGTGTTCGATACCCGTGTGAAGTTCCAGGTGATTCGATTTTGACGGCGAATGAGGCACACGGCCTTGGACACGGGCGTGTGCCAGACCGTGTTCGTTCCAGATTGGGCATTTCAGCCCCGAATCGAAGCCGTTCATTTCTTTAACTGAAGATCCAACAGCTGGGGGTTGTTCCTGAAGGGATATACCCGTGAATGGACTTGGAAAACCCTTACTTTTCATAACTTCTTAACTTTTTAAAACCTTAGAGAGAGAGGAGAGCCAAGGGAGGAAGAAGGAGCAAGATCCCGCCATTGGAGGAGCTTCAGAGCTCCGAATCGCGAGCCGACTCCGGATCCACGGAGGCAAAGCTAGTGCGGTGCTTTTCATCCGATTACTTTTCAATGGCGGCAAAGAGGAATGCTAGGGTAACGATCCTCATCTTGAGCATGAGTAGCTCTCTTTCTTTGCGTAGTAAGCCCGCTCTCGCGAGTTTGCGGAGAGTTGGAGGCGTTCCTTCGGGTAGATATGTGAAGTCCCCGTTGTTTAGAGTCCGTAAGCGAGAACGGACATAGGCATGATGTGTGAAGCCTACCCGGACATGTTGGTCTGGATCGGTGATGTTGTATTGCATAAATGCCGGAGAAGACTCCGTGCTATGATTTGTTTTTCGGGTTTTCTACGCGGTAGATTGCAGCAGGGAGCCTTGGGGACTAACCCAAAGGTGCACCCGAAAAACTGGGCGGATACGAGATCTTGCCAACTTGGTGGCCTGAGAGCCAACTTGAACATAACTGGGTTATGTGACTTGTGATGGAAATGGGACTCGGTGGAAGTTTGACCCGCGCAAATGGCTTAAATTGTCGTTGCGACGTGAGCACGGGTTAGATGGAACCGTACCCATATCTATGTCGTTCGGGTTAAAGAGATATAAGGTTACGTGGCACTTGCCGTTGGCATAGATGAGTGTCTTCGGCGGTCAATGGCTTAAATTGACGTGACCCATGCCGGGAAGACAAATTGCTCATATGTTTGGCCGTCAAAGTGGCGGTGGTGCGTCCGGAATGTCCATGGCTTTAACTGATGTGACATCGACCGGTTCACCGAGAATGTGCCCTGAGTGCACGGGGTGTGTAGCCGTGTGAGCCTACGCCTGTGCTGTAATGAATACTATTATATTGCTCGCTTGTGCTAATAAAATTGCAGGGAAGGAGCATTGCCGCCCCGAGTTGGGGGTGAGATCGTTATAATTTGGTCAGCATTGCTGACCGTTGCCTTTTTGTTTGCCACCGTGCGGTGGTTGTGTTGCTTGCAGGTGCAGCTGGACCATGCAGTCAATAGCGGGCTAAAGCCCAAGTGCGAAGCCGGCCCTCGAAGGCCTATTTGGAAGTGTTTACTGTTTTTATTCATGTATGACCGGCCTGCGTGCCGTGGTTTGTAAATCATGTAATATCAAGTGAAACATTTTGTAAGGCCTTAAGGCTAACGGTTGTATTTGTAATACATTCCTATTTTGGTTTAGTGGACATTCATGCTTTAGTGCTGGGTTCTTTAATGCAACTTTTATAAACTGCTTCCGCTAGAACGCTCTGAGTAGGACGTTGAGATTGGTTGGATGGTTTCAATAAGTAACCACCCGGTCTGTCTGTGGCATACGGCGTCGGGCCCCGGCCGGACCTACTGCTATATGCTATGCGACGGATAGGGTGTTACAGGCGGTGAGCGACTGCCCCAACTCGGATTGTTGAAACTGAGTGGCTATGGAAGGGGTAGGGGTGCCCCCCATCGTCTCAGCGTGTATTGGAATCTACACGTAAAACACAAACGTATGGTCAAGTTGGCCAATCTTAAGGTCAATGTTGGACAAACTTAATATGAATTACATATGAGCACACCACTGCTTCCGTTAAGTCAGTTTGTCCACAAACTAACTAATCGAACGGGGGTGGTACCAATGTTAAATGACTTCTTTAGTTGAGGATCATGGCAAACTGATACCATTTGTAAGACCCCCCTCCCGGATCTCAAAACACGGCACGAAGGGGGGTCTTATTCCCGGAACAGCCGCCTTGCGGTAGCATTAGCACACGGGCTAACCTGTACCACAAGACGCCTATTCCGCCGGCTACAACCAAATCAATATAAACATGCCAACCCAACCATAATATAAGCAAGAAGAAGTCAAATCCACACTAAGTATATATGTCCAAATTCATCAAATAAGATAAGCTAAAACATGTTTCTACAATATTAGAGTATAGCTATAAAATTGCCCAAACGGGATACATCAAAATCTCACAACACTCATATCTGTAACCGACGGTAGCGACAACACTGTCACATCAGGCCCTGTCGTCCTGGCCTGGCTGTCCTGCTGCAAAGTCTGCGGCTGCTCTACATGCGGGGTGACCTCCTAAAAAAGGAAGACGTAGCAACCGTTAGTCTAAAAGACTAAGTGGCTTTACATCCGCTCCCCCGGCGACTCCTCGACACTGGGCGGAGAAAGGAACAAGGGTACAAGTATAATACATGTAGTAAAGCAGGTACAAGCAGGTGGTAATAGTACATGAATAATAATATTATAAACTAGCAGTTCTACTTGAGCAATTAGTAAATCAACAAGTACAAGAAACTACAGTAGGAAAGTAACTTAACTTATAAGGATGCACATACAAGCTTATAAGTTAGGGATCAGGTTACATAAAAGTAACTCATCGTATAAGAGTGTCCATACAAACTTATACGATGAGGGTCTTATTTGTGTAATGCTATGTAATGGTATGTATGCTATGCAATGACTCACCCATGATCACACACATGCAATTGCTATGTCGACACAGACTATAGTTCCCACTATTCGAGCAGGTAGCTAACCTCTCAGGCATCAACTTCCGTGGCCAGGCGGTGACAGTAGAGCGGGCATATCTACTACTAGGCGGGTATCCACACTACTTCACCTAGGCCTCCATGTGCCTCAATGCTAAGAACACAACAGCGGAGCCCATGCGTACTATGGCCCAGCGGGGTCTTGGGTAGATGTGCACCGAGAACACATCCCGAACTGGCCTGGTGTCACCCGGAAGGTGCCTCGGAAGAAGGCACGAGGACACAGCCCAACCGTTCACTTAGCACGGAAGGGACCTCGGGACATGAACACCGAGGACACAGCCCAACCGCCCAAAGTCTAACTGTCAACTCCCGTCAGTATGATGATCGGCGAGCCCGTAGACCTGCCACACTATCCTTAACCCAGGATTATGACACTGCGTGTCGACTCACAACGCATGCAAATTCCACATCACCGTAGTATGGAAGGGGCCTCAAAAGTAAGCACGAGGACACAGCCCAACCATCCATCTATGCCTCATCTCAACTCGAACCCAACTAGTGACGGTCAACACCACACATACATCCATCCACAATACTACCCGTAGGGAGACTACGCTCTAAGTATTGGACTACTACATTTCAATCTAACAATCATACATACTCATGGTCATGGTTTATCCTTCTATTTGTCATTCCAAATGGTTTCAACATATTACAAACATGATGCACATTAATATTAATCTACCAATTTGTATCTAGTCATTTCATTCATCATATTATAAACATGGTGTGCATTTATAATAATCTATCAATTTTAGCAAGTCATATCATACAATAAAGCTTGCTCCACAATTCAGTTTTTTGAAATCTAATTAATAAGATTTATCATTCATAGCAATACGGCGGTCAGGATAAAATAGTTCATCAAAATCTAGAGTTAATTAGCAACATCGATTCCACCGAATTCAAATTCATATAATATATACCACAGAATTTAAGTGTTGATGCACGAAAATGGACAGGGAGCCGGGCACCACCAGATAACGGTTCGAGCACCGGGGAATAGAGGGGAAAAGGCGAACTGCAAGCAGCTATCTACTAAGCGGACGAGAGAAAGAGAACAGCAGAGCCGTAAACCACGGCAACACCTGACTTTGCCCGTCGCGGCCTGAATGCCTCTCTTGCGAGGGGCTTTCCTTTGATTAAAAGTGAAGCAGTTACAAGAAGAGAAAAAAGAAACCGAACAAGCCGGCCGGACTACAAGCCGCAAGGTACTAGACTTGAGACCGCAGCTCTTAATAAGCGAGCTCCTAGAGACAAGTCAGCGTGTCTTGGGGAGTGCACCCTCCCCCTATTTATAGGCTCGGGGGACTGCCCAAGCGGGCAGGGCTAAAGTTACCGGCTGCCCGTGGTATAGGAGAACCAGTCAGAGGTGAGGAGAAGCAAATGAGCAGAAAATGAGAAAGGAGGGAAGCCGCGTGGCCTGGCGGATTCCTCCTGGAGAGCTGATGGTCTGGGTCCTGGACCTTGTCGCTGAGCAGGGTTGGCGCTGGCGGCGGCCTGATATGGAGACCGCCCGGCTTCGATGATGGCCAGACGAGCTGATCTGAGATGCGGCTAGCCAACCAGGCCGCCCGACCTCTGGTGACCGTCCGAATTAAGATACTTGGCGGCTAAAACAACCAGGCCTCCCGGTCTGGAAAGCTGCGTGAACAGGTCGCAGATTCCGGGCTTAACATAATGTAACACCCCAAAACTTAAAAGAGCGACGGGTGACGTTTCGGGCCAAATTTGGTTTTGGCAGGGGGTACATGGCCTAGGACACGAGCGTGTCCCAGGGCGTGTCGTGTTCGTTTGGCGATCAGGCCAGTGATCTGAGATCGACGATCTGGCAGCGTTCGACGATCGGGCCAGCGATCTGTGATCGACGATCTGGCAGCATTCGACGATCGGGCTAGCAATCTGAGATTGACGATCTGGCAGCGTTCGAAGATCGGGCCAGCAATCTGGGATCGACGATTTCGTAGCATTCGACGATCTTGGCTCGACGATCGTCGAGAGCGGGGCAGATTATGGCGTATTTGACTCTATCGACGCGGAGAGTCGACATAGGGGTTTTTGGCGGGATCTTGACTAAATGTCCCGACACAATTTGATTGGTCGCGGACGTGTCCTGCTCCGGTTGGTGAACCGTGCGGTGTTTAGCCCCATTTGTCCAGGTCAGACCTGGATCGTAGCCGTGCATTTCCTTTTTGTGGGATCCGACGGCTAGTGGTTAATCCGTTTGGGATATACCCGAGTATAGGGTTTCAAAACCCTTATTTTCTGCCGCTGGTTCTCTGTCTAAATTCTAGAGAGAAGGGAGAGCAAAGGAGGAAGAAGAAATCTAGATCCGGTCCTTGGAGGGGCTTCGGAGCTCCAAATCGCGTGCCGACTTCGGATCTACGAAGGCAAAGAGAGTGCGGTGCTTTTCATCCGCTTACATTTCCATGGCGCCAAGGAAGAACGCTAGGGTGACGATTATCTACTTGAGCATGTGAAGCTCTACTTCTTTTACATAGGAAGCCCGCTCTCGCGAGTTTGCGGTGAGTTTGAGGCGTTCTTTCAGGTAGATATGTAAAGTCCCCGTTGTGTAGAGTCCGTAATCGAGAACGGACATAGGCATGATGTGTGAAGCCTACCCGGACATGTTGGTCTGGATCAATGATGTTACATTGCATAAATGGCCAGAGAAGACTCCGTGCTAATGTTTGTTTTTTTGGGTTTTTCTACGAGGTAGATTGCAACAGGGAGCCTTGGAGATTAACTCCAAGGTGTTAAATTTTCTCAACGTGGTCAGCAAGATAGCCCAAACGCCAAATTAATATCTTCGGAACTACCCAGTTCTCACGTTGAACCAGCGGAAAACCAAGGATCAAAGGTTACACCCAATAAACAATGGAAGCACAAGCAGGTCTTTTATACATTCACTTCTTTACAACACGAGACATACATAGAGAGACATGATTTTGCTAGTATAACCGCTGTAAACAGAAAGCACCAAAGAAAACAAGCCGGGCGGACAGCACCGGAGTCCGCCGAGACCGCGAGGTCGCCGAGGTCGCCGAGTCCGCTGAGCACGCCCAAGCTAAGCTGCAATCCACCGAATAGCCACGGAGTCCGCCGAAGCCGCGAGGCCACGCGGACACACCGTTATTCGTCTCCTGCTGAGCCTGAACTGAGGAACACCCCTACCCGCCTGAAGCCGGCGGACAGGTTATTGAAGCCGGTAAAGATGAAACAACGCTGACAAGCCGTAGAGCGACCTCCTGCTGAGTCCGCAGAGACCGCACACTTCCAAGTACTTGACCGAAGTCACAACCAAACTCCTTGCTCCTTGAAGCTACCCGCGCGACCTGCACACAGCAAACGTCAGCACTGAATCAATCCACGCGGACTGACAAACAGAGACCGCAGTACTTCGCTCAACCCAACTTACTGTTCACTCAAGTTACTTAGGTTACTGTAGATGTTCCAGGGGGGTCCTATTTATAGGCAAGGTGAGGAGTGTGGTCACCGCCCAAGAGATAGCGACACCACCCCAGCCCGCGCGATAGCAAACCTCCGTCCGCCGAGTCCGCAAGGACTTAGCCGGATACCAAGGAAAACCGCCAGGAGCAAGGCAACCATTGACGAAACCTCTCCAATCCGCCCAAGCTATGCGGATAAGGCATCAGCCCGCAAAGCTCCAACCACTGCAGGACATCAACCCCCTTCAATTGCAGTCCGCACCAACCCGAGGCAGTCCGCAAGACTCACACCTCAATCCCCCACAAGTCCACGACCAAAGGCAGATAACAACAGTCCGCCCGGTCACAGCGGACTTGGCGGATATGGCAGACACCATGAACTTGGCACAATGTGTGACCAAGTCCAAAACCATCAAGGTTCAATGCGAGCATGGCAGACGCAAACCCCCGTCCGCCAAACACCAAAGCACAGACCGCCAGCAGTCAGCAAATTCCTCGCACGCCTGTCCAACGCAGCAGCCTCCTCCCGGACTCCAAACACCAGTCCGCCAATCGATCTCCACAGCAAAGCACCTGCTGTGCCACCAGAGCTCGACAAGGCCTCAGCCAAGCTCTAAGCTCAGTCCGCAATAGCCCATAGCGCGAACACGCCAGTCCGCAAGCTTCCCGCGAACATGAGCCAACCCGCCTGTCAGCACAAGCTTGCACCTGCGGCCACTGAGCAAAGCACCAGTCCGCAAGCCTCCATCCGCTCAGGCCGCTCCTTGGCAAAGCCAATCAGCAAACACCCTATCCGCAGAAAACAGGCCGCATAGTCTGCGGACTCCATGCAACAAGCCGCTCAGAAGACAACCGGCTTTCCACTAGACCTTCCACCAGGCCGCACATCACAATCCGCCCAGTTCGCCTAGTCTGCCAAAGCTATCCGCCCCAGGCCTCCCGTCCTGTCCCGTCGACCACTTCCACTTCACAAATTTCAACACTCCCCCTTGAAGTGGGAAGTGGTGACCAAGCCCAGCAAGCTGCGCAAGCGTTCAAAGGGCCCCTTCGACAGTGGCTTCGTGAAGATGTCAGCAAGATTATCTTCACTCCGAACATGCCCGACCAGCAGAGATCCTTCCAACACCTTCTCTCTGATGAAATGGTGATCAATCTCTATATGCTTGGTCCTGGCGTGACACACTGGATTGTTAACCAGTTTGAGAGCACTCTCATTGTCACCTCGGAGTAAAGTAGGCCATTGCACTTCTTCATGAACATCCTCTATAAGCCTCCTCAACCAAACGGCTTCCCGAGCAGCTAAGGCCGAAGCCTTATACTCCGCCTCCGTGGTTGAAACCGACACCGAGTCCTGCTTCTTGCTACACCACGAGATGCTAGCTGAACTGTAAGTGAACACATAACCTGAAGTAGACCTTCGATCATCCGAATCACCGCCATAGTCAGCATCCGTGTACCCGAGCAACGCAAACTCCGAGTCCCTTCTATAGAGGAGTCCCATATCAGAAGAAGCTTTGACATACTTCAGAATTCCCTTTGCCGCCACTAGATGAGATTGCCTTGGTTTAGCCATATACCGACTTACTCGGCCAACAGCATAAGCTATATCCGGCCTTGTAATCGTCAGATAAATCAAGCTCCCAACAAGAGCCCTGAACACCAAGGGATCCTGAAGAACCCTTCCCTCATCTCGTCGAAGCTTCAGCCCAGATTCCAGTGGAGTAGAGCACTTCTTCCCTTCGCCCATGCCAAACCGCTTCACAATGCGATCAGCATACCCTTTTTGGCTAATTAGAACCCCACACTCCTTCCTCTCCACTTCCAGACTGAGAAAGTGATGTAACTCTCCCAAGTCTTTCATCTCGAAGCGTATAGCAAGCACAGCTCTGAGCCTTGCTACTTCCTCCTCCGAATTCCCTGTGATGATCATGTCATCCACATACAGTATGACCAAGACTCGTAGCTCCCCCTTCTTCTTGACAAACAAGCTTGAATCCGAGTTGGAAGAAAGGTATCCACAGAATTGCAAGTACTCTGCAATATTCCCATACCACGCTCTAGGAGCCTGCTTCAACCCATAGAGAGCCTTACTGAGTTTGCAGACATAGTCCGGATTCTTTTCAGAGACAAAACCAAGCGGCTGATCCATGAAGATGTCCTTGTCAATCTCTCCGTAAAGAAAAGCATTCTTCACATCGAGTTGCCACAACCTCCATCCCTTGCTAGCAGCCAAGGCGATCACCACTCTTACTGAAGTCATCTTCGCAACTGGACTGAATGTCTCCCCATAGTCTTCTCCATACTGCTGTGAGAATGCTCTAGCGACCAGGCGAGCCTTGAACTAATCAATGCTCCCATCAGCCTTCTTATTCAACTTATACACCCACTTGCAAGTAACCGGAGTAATGCCATCAACCTTGGGCACAAGGTCCCAGGTTTCATTCTTCTTCAGAGCATCAATCTCTTCCTTCATGGCACCTTCCCACTCCTTCACTCCAGTGGCCTCGTTGAAGCTTGCAGGCTCTCGCTCATCCAGAGGACCTGCAAAAAAGCAGGAGACAAAGCTCACTGCATTCCCATCACAGTACCGAGCCGGTGGCTTAACCACCCTCTTCGATCTCCAAAGAATCGACTCCTTGCTCATGGCTTCCGTTGCTTCTTCAGGCTCCACTCCTTCCTGGGGCAAACATTGAGCAGTGCTCCCCCTGCTTCCTGAGCCAGAAGGCTCAGCCTCGGAGTTCGAAGCAACAGGAGCTGCTGGTGAAACAGCAAGCTCCTCTTCCAAGCCATCAGCAGCCACCACTGGTGCTTCATCAACCTTGCTACTTCCGGTTAGCTCCACTGAGCCACCTCCATATGACGTCAGCTCGTCAAAGACAACGTCTCTTGAAACCACGAACTTCTTCGTCACAGGGTCCATGCATTTACATCCCTTCTTCCGCTCATCATAGCCAACAAAGACAACTTTCCTTGCCTTCGCATCCAGCTTTGTCCGTGAAGCATCCGGGACATGCACGTAGCAAGTTGAACCGAACACCCTAAGTTATCCCACACTCGGCTTCTCCTTCAGCAATAGCTCAACTGGAGTCTTCATGTTGATAGGGCTGAGTGGCATCCGATTGATAACATAAGCAGCACAAGACATTCCCTCCGCCCAAAAGGACCTTGGGATATCTTTCGCATGAGGCCAGCATTTGCAGGTCTCCGTCAGATGACGGATCTTCCGCTCCGCCACCCCATTTTGTTGTGGAGTGTGAGCATAAGTAAGCTCCCGTTGGATCCCGTGCTTCCTGCAGAAGTTAGAAAACTCTGAGGAAACAAATTCACCCCCGTTATCAGTTCTAAGCTTCTTAATCCGCAAGCCAAGCCGGCCTTCTACCAACTCCTTGAACTCCACGAACAAACGGAAGGCTTCCGACTTCTCCTTTAAGAAGTACACCCAAGTATACCTTGAGTAGTCATCAACCAAGACAAGCATATATTTGCTTCCACCAAGGCTGGCAGTAACCGTCGGTCCCATCAGGTCGCCATGAATACACTCCAATGGTTTCTTGCTCCTTGTTTGTGATTTATCAAACGGAAGGCGATGTGCCTTACCGTATTGACAGCCCGCACAAACATGCCCATCACCAAAGGAGGACAACTTCGGCAACCCCCTCACCAAACTTCTACTAGACATTGCCTTCAGCTTGTCCATGCCAACATGTCCCAGCCTCTCATGCCAGATAGCAGCACTATCATTGGCTCTCATTCTATCAACATAAGCACTGGTGGAAAGAACAAACAAGTTCTTCGCCCTTCTCCCAACATGAGCAACATCAGCTTTCACCGCTGATACGTTGCGAAGGAACCTCACGTCTGTTGGCCCAAACATAACGTGATACCCAGCGTCCACCGCATTGGTCACCGAGAAGAGGTTTTTCTTCATGCCCGACACGTGATACACACTCCTTAACGTGAGTGGCCCCTGATCACTACCCAAAGACACGACCCCCTCTTTCTCTACTGCATAAACAGTATTATCAGCAGTGATAATAGCTTCATTACCTGAGTACGCCTGCATGGAGGTGAACTTCGACTTGTCTCCGGTGAGGTGATGACCACACCCGGAGTCCACGATCCACTCGCTGTTGAAGTCCTCAGCAGACAAGGCCCGGACACAAGTGCCCGTCATAAAAGCTCCGCCCCATCCTGCTTCTTCACTTCCCGAGCAAGCTTCCTCCTTTCCTGTAGCATGCCCAGGCTGCAGTTTGACCTTGCAGTCCCGTTTGAAGTGCCCTCGCTGATGACACCAGTAACACTTCTGTTGAGATTATATTAGCCAGCAGGACACGTGTGTGTGGGACCGCATGTTTGGGCTTTCCCCATCGCGTTCCAGGTCTGGGTGTTGACCCCGGTGGGCCCCCTTGTGTGGCTGAATATCCCCGCGGTCCTGTGGTTGGGGTTAGTCCCACATCGCCTGCAGCAGGCGATCCTTTGTGTTCATGTACCCCCGTCCCCCCTTACCATAACCTCGGGATTTTGGGAAGATGTGTGGTGACGGGTGGTTTTCACAACTTCAGATTCTTCTTCCAGTCCTTAGGAGCATTGCTCCTCTCCGGTGGATATGAAGTCGAAGTCTCCTTCTCACCAACGCCTTGCACCTTCTTCTTCTTCTTCCCTTCCCATCCTTTCTTCTTGCCTGAGAAGAGAGCTTCGCTGCCTTCCTTATTCAGGTTCATTCCAGCCATCTGCCTTGCTAAGCTCTCCTGCGAGGCAAGCAAATTCTCCAGCTCTAGCAAAGATGGATGAGTAGCCCACCCTTGAACAGATGTAACAAAGGCCACATATTCCTTCCACAAGCCGCGGATAATGTGCCTTTTCATCTTCGCCTCAGAGATAGGCTCATCAGGATCCAGTGCCGACAGCTAAGCACACAAGCTCTTCATCTTTAAGAAGTACTTGGAGATGGAAAGGTGTCACAACCCGCATTTTCTCAACGATAAAATCGTATCAGAGCAAGAGAAAACACGTGCCGTGATGCCGCGCCGTGCAGGGGATAACTGCACGCGCTCAGGCAAAACTCCAAATCTTAGTTTTAAGGAAAATCGTTGATTAATTATGAAAGAAGGCAGTTATGTTGATTGGCCGTATCCCTCGGCATGGTGGATCAGCTAGTCCACAATTAAAAGTATAAGTATACGCAGCAGAAAATAGTTTGGTTCAATTAAGTTGACACCCTAGTGAGCATAAGTGTCCCCGAGGGACAACTCATGGTATGCACAACTCTAATGTGAATATAATAGATATAAAAAGGTAATCTTTTTACGCTAAGGAAATGTAGTGTCTTTGTTTTATAATTATGCTATGCATGATATTCATATAATAATGCTTTTAGGGTTTAAAAATATCTAACATGCAACCTAGCAAAAATCCATCCCAGAAGCAAGTAAACAACCACTAAAAGGCAAAAACAACAGTTTAAGTTCATATCCAGCATCGCAAGAAGCCACCAGTGGGCGCCAACAACCTGACACGAACCCACTGGTGAGTATGTATGTCTATACAGAAAAGTAAAGAACTACCTCACAAAATCGGGATCAGCTGTCTGAGCTACCCAAGAGGCCACAAGCCAGCCCTTCCAAAAGAACTAGCCGCTGAACCGGCTACAACCTGGACCTGAGGCATTCAAGAAAAGAACACCTCAGCAAGGAAATAATCAAAAGTGCAAATAAAGCATTAGAGTTAAGAGCAAAAAGAAGGGTTTACCAACCCGACAACAAGCTGCTATAAGCAAAAGAAAGAGCATGACAGTAAGAAAAGAGCACTGTCTAAGCACAGCAAAGCACACCAGGTGCGAGCAATAAAAGCAACATGCTCAACGAAAGAGTCTAACATTCCTAATACGTGGGTAAGTGGCAGTGGTCAAAAAAAAACATGGATCTGAATTCATAACCAGAATCAGATCCAAAAAAAGGGCTAAGGGGTCGCCAGTGGCAGCTTTAGGGTCCCACACCAACCCAAACCAGGGCAAACAGGTCGTGGCCACAGCTCTCCACATCAAAATCCACCCCTCTTAGAGGCCACTAAACATGCACCACCTGCCACAACCCAAGAGTCGGCAAGCAAAAATTTGCCGAACACCCAATACCACCCCCTAAAGGAAGGGTAAAGTCACACTAACAGTCCTAAGGTACACAAGAACTCAAGACAGAAATGTCGAGCCCACTCGACGCAGCGTTGAGTAAACTCCACTCACCTAACGCCTAAAAATACTTAGCCGCAAGTCCTATGCTGGGTGACGGCGTTGAGTGAGCTCGGCTCACTCGATGCTGTCAGCGCTTTCCACTTAGGGTAAACGTAAGTCTCGTTAAAAATCGCAGCCTAAGCTCTCTCATTGCGAGCAAGCAGAGAGTTGGCAATCTAATCCCAACCCTCTGTTCCGTCCTAACTACTCGGGACTATCACAACCAAACCTGAACCACCTCTACCGCAGCCTCACCCTAACTCTAGCTACCCACTGAACACCAAACTTCCGACAAAAGAGAACATGATAAAAATTCCAGAAACAGAAATGAAGAATCAGCACTTGATTAAAAGCTTGATGAAAATAACTTAACCTGCTGCCCTAGGGAGGAAAAAGGACAAAGAGAACAGAGCTTTGCAGAAGAAATAAAAAGATCAAGGGTTAGAAATAAATTTGGCAAGGGCAAAGGGCCACTTGCCTCTACCTCTCCGGAAAAACAAACAACAGCCGCACCACGGCTTGGCTCCGGCGGCAAGATCGGCCACCTAGAAGACCAAAGCTGAAACTTGAGGGAAGAAAGAAATCAGTAAATTAGAAATTCCTGGAATCGAACCCTAAATCAAGAAAAACTTACATGGAAGGGAAGATCTAGCCGAGAGCAAACCGAATCCGCTATCACACGAGAAAAACGGGCTCTAACCTTCCTGAAATCGCCGGCCAAAACAACCACCGCCTCCTCTCGAAACCCTTCCGCTGGAAGCTCTCCAGACTCGGGAACGATGAAAAATGAGGAGGAAAAACAGTTCACGGCAACAAAAGACGATTTCAGGAAAAAAGGTACGGAACACGCCCAAGACACGCCCGTGACACGGCCCGACACGCCCGTGTCACGGGGCGTGTACTCACACACTCGACGAATGTCGATCTCTACTCGACGAAAACACGGGACACGCCCCCAGACACGCCCGTGACACGGCCCGACACGCCCGTGTCACGGGGCGTGTACTCACGCACCTACCCACTCGACGAAAGTCGA
Organism: Platanthera guangdongensis; assembly: GCA_039583875.1. Classification (NCBI taxonomy): domain Eukaryota; kingdom Viridiplantae; phylum Streptophyta; class Magnoliopsida; order Asparagales; family Orchidaceae; genus Platanthera; species Platanthera guangdongensis. Next base: position 18,354,028 of record CM077159.1, read on the forward strand.
TCTCCGCTCGACGACGCAGGGGACACGCCCTGTGACACGCCCGTGTCACAGGCCGTGTACCAACTCGAACACCGCCCGACGATCGTGGAGCGCCGATCGTCGAACAGAGAGACACGCCCCCATGACACGCCCGTGTTCGACACGACACGCCCGTGACAGGGCCGTGTTCTCACTAAACACCGCCTGACGACCATCGAGCGCAGCTCGACGAATCGAAGGAGGACACGCCCGTGACACGCCCGTGTCACGGCCGTGTTCTAACAAAAAAAACCCTGTCGACCAAAAATTCGTCGACTGGAGAAACAGGAGCTCTACCCAAGCAGGACACGCCCTGGGTCACGGGCGTGACCCAGGCCGTGTCACCCAAACTTACACAGAAAAGAAACCTGCTAACACCTAGCAAACAAGAAACAAGACACCTGCCTACAAGCTCAGCCACAACGGCCACACACTGCACAGCAAACATTACAAACATGCAGCTAACAAAACAACGCCAAAACGACGCGAAGGCAAACGATCTCGGATTTCGACCAAAACTCACACCGTAGCTAAACAACCAAGCCACGAAAACAACGGCGAGGTCGAAAACAACATCCGACGATCGAAAACTCGGGCTAACACCTCCCGAAGCCAAAACGCAAGCATTTCCCTAAGAGGCCCAACCGAGTCACCAAAACAGACTCCGGCTAGCTGGGGAAACTTGCCAACTGGCTACAACCGGGCTACACAAGGAACCTACAGAGCTAGGACCGCGCTCTACAACGGCGAAGGGCCGGAAATGCGTCATCGTAACGCCAATCCAGAATCAAACAAAACACAGAAAAACCGGGGGCGTTACAAAAGGTCTCCCTGAGTTGCCCTGGCCAACTCATTCTCCAGGAACTGAAGCCGCGCCACATTCTTCCTATTGAACAACTCATCAATGGTTGTCCAAATATCAGCAGCCGTCTCACACCCAACGATGTGATCAAACAGTTCCGGAGACACAGCTCTCTTCAGAATGAACTCCGCCTTAGCATTTGTTCTTCTCCAGAGCCTAACCTGCCCAGCAGTACCGAACGCAGCAGTAACTTCCTGTCTGTCGTCACCACCGACGACTTCCCACAGCTCCTCGACAAGAAGATAACTCTTCATGCACGACTTCCACTTCTTGAAGTTAGTCGGCGTTAAGAGTTCAATGCCCAGACCTCTTGCAAAACTTTCTTCCATTGCAACACCTGTTAGCAACCTTTCAGAAGCTCCGAGCAACAACACAGGTTGATCACCACTCAATCACTGAGTAACAACACTGGCTGACTTCCGCTCACGCAACTGAACCTCAGAAACCTGGCTCTGATACCATGTTAAATTTTCTCAACGTGGTCAGCAAGATAGCCCAAACGCCAAATTAATATCTTCGGAACTACCCAGTTCTCACGTTGAACAAGCGGAAAACCAAGGATCAAAGGTTACACCCAATAAACAATGGAAGCACAAGCAGGTCTTTTATACATTCACTTCTTTACAACATGAGGCATACATGGCGAGACATGATTTCGCTAGTATAACAACTGTAAACAGAAAGCACAAAAGAAAACAAGCCTCGCGGACAGCACCGGAGTCCGCCGAGACCGCGAGGTCGCCGAGGTCGCCGAGTCCGCTGTGCACGCCCAAGCTAAGCTGCAATCCACCGAATAGCCACGGAGTTCGCCGAAGCTGCGAGGCCGCGCGGACACACCGTTATTCGTCTCCTGCTGAGCCTGAATTGAGGAACACCCCTACCCGCCTGAAGCCGGCGGACAGGTTATTGAAGCTGGCAAAGATGAAACAACGCTGACAAGCCGCAGAGCGACCTCCTGCTGAGTCCGCAGAGACCGCACACTTCCAAGTACTTGACCGAAGTCACAGCCAAACTCCTGGCTCCTTGAAGCTACCAGCGCGACCTGCACACAGCAAACGTCAGCACTGAATCTATCCACGCGGACTGACAAACAGAGACCGCAGCACTTCGCTCAACCCAATTACTGTTCACTCAAGTTACTTAGGTTACTGTAGATGTGCCAGGGGGGTCCTACTTATAGGCAAGGTGAGGAGTGTGGTCACCGCCTAAGAGATAGCGACACCACCCCAGCCCGCGCGATAGCAAACCTCCGTCCGGCAAGTCCGCAAGGACTTAGCCGGATACCAAGGAAAACCGCCAGGAGCAAGGCAACCATTGACAAACCCTCTCCAGTCCGCCCAAGCTATGCGGACAAGGCATCAGACCGTAAAGCTCCAACCATTGCAGGACATCAACCCCCTTCAATTGCAGTCCGCACCAACCCGAGGCAGTCCGCAAGACTCACCCCTCAATCTGCCACAAGTCCACGACCAAAGGCAGATAGCAATAGTCCGCCCGGTCACAGCGGACTTGGCGGATACGGCGGACACCATGAACTTGGCACAATGTGTGACCAAGTCCAAAACCATCAAGGGTCAATCCGAGCATGGCAGATGCAAACCCCCGTCCGCCAAACACCAAAGCACAGACCGCCAGCAGTCCGCAAATTCCTCGCACGCCTGTCCCACGCAGCAGCCTCCTCCCGGACTCCAAACACCAGTCCGCCAATCGATCTCCACAGCAAAGCACCTGCTGTGCCACCAAAGCTCGATAAGGCCTCAGCCAAGCTCTAAGCTCAGTCCGCAATAGCCCATACCGCGGACACGCCAGTCCGCAAGCTTCCCGCGAACATGAGCCAACCCGCCTGTTAGCACAAGCTTGCACCTGCGGCCACTGAGCAAAGCACCAGTCCGCAAGCCTCCATCCGCTCAGGCTATACGCCAAGCTGAGCAAATGCGAATTATGGTTGCCTCAAGTTTCTTTTCTGGGCCACATGGTTAATAAGGAGGGGATATCGGTGGACCCAGAAAAGATCGTTGTTGTTATGGAATGGGCGAGACCTGTTACTCCTAGAGAGATCAGAAGCTTCTTGGGTTTGGCTGGCTATTATAGAAGATTTGTAGAGGGATTCTCTACCTTGTCTGCGTCGTTGACCAGGTTGACGCACAAGAATGTAGCATTCATATGGGATGGCAAGTGTGAGGAGGCTTTTGAGGAACTAAAAAGAAGGTTATGTTTAGCTCCAATTTTTCTTTGCCTACTGAAGGTAGTGAATTATATATATATATGTGGATGCGTCGCATGTCGGACTGGGTTGTGTTTTGATGCAGGGCGGGAAGGTGATTGTGTACGGGTCGAGGCAGCTAAAGACTCACGAGAGGAACTACCCTACGCATGACCTGGAGTTTGCAGCTGTGATCTATGCGCTGAAATTGTGGAGGCATATGCTGTATGGTGCGCAGTGTAAGATTTTTACTAATCACAAGAGTTTAAAGTATGTCTTCACCCAAAAAGAATTGAATCTGCGCTAGCGGCAATGGTTGGAGTATGTGGCCGACTATGATGTTGAAATCCAGTACCATCCGGGCAAAGCTAATGTGGTGGCCGACACCCTGAGTCGGAAGTCAGGGAAGATTTTCAATCTCTCCACCGAGCGTCTATTGGAAGAGTTCCTTTTGATGGATATTTTTGTGGGAAGCTGCGATTCGCAGAGTAGTTTGGCAGTGGCAGAACCTTCGTGGATTGCGCTTATGAGACTGCATCAGAAGGAAGATCCCGATCTTCTGCATTTGTATCTTCGAGCTGAAAAAGGTGAATTACCAGATTTCTCTATTGATGATGCGGGTACCTTGAAGTATCGTGGCAGGTTTTGCATCCCCGCTGTTGGAGATATCCGGGATATGATGTGCAGAGAAGCCCACGGATCTAGTGTTGCCTACCATCTAGGGTCTACCAAGATGTATCACGATTTAAAGCAGATTGCTTGGTGGTATGGGATGAAGAGGGACATAACCAGATTTGTTTCTGAGTGTTACACATGCAGGCGTGTGAAAGCCGACCATAGAAGGCCTGGTGGAAAGCTGACTCCCTTGGAGATTCCGACGTGGAAGTGGGAGAGTATCTTGATGGATTTCATTACAGGCTGACCGAGATCCCCTAAGGGGCATGATTCAGTTTGGGTGATCGTAGACAGATTGACAAAGAGTGCTCACTTTGTACCATTTAAGATCGATTATCTGATGAGGAAGATAGCCGAGCTGTATTTGGAAGAGGTTATCAGATTGCATGGTGTACCCGTACCTGGATATATGGGAGCTGATCCTTTGTCGGCCTCATATGGGCGATGATGTGGGCATTTGTTTGCACTCCTCCAGTCCTTCTCTGTTGGATGCGCTGTTGGAGGAATTGGAAATTTGTACCGATTCCAAGGAAATAAAGGTGTTGGCTTCCATAATTTACGCTATTTGGAAAGCTAGAAATCAACGTGTTTATGGTGAGCCCTACCTACAACCCTCATCAATTATTCTAAACGCAATTATGGAGGTTTCTAATGCTAACTGGGCGGCCCGTGTAAACCTCGAGCCCTTTTGGTCGCCCCCGCCGTTGGGATGGTTGAAAATTAACTTTGATGGATCAGTTCAGACAAATTGTGTAGCCGGAATTGGATGCTCTATTCGGGATCACGATGGGGCTTTAATTGTTGCCAAGGGAGTCAGAATCCACAGCCGCTCCGTAAGCATGTCAGAGCTCAGGAGTGCGCAGCTTGGTATCAATGATGCCAAAAATTTCATGCATGCTGCTACTGGTTTGATTCTTGAGGGTGACTCCGCCTACGCTTGCTCCACCATAAACCGCATTCTATCAGGTGTTTGGAATGGGGACTTGGAAGGAATGCTAGCTCGTTCGCTGAAGGATTGCCCTAAGATTATGATTTCTCTTGTTAATCGAAGAGCCAACTCTGTGGCTGACTTCGTTGCTAATTCTGCTTGTAGATCTAACTTTATGTGGGCAAGGGGTATGCCCCTTCCGCAAGCTCTTTCTTTCATCCTCTCCAAGGATATGATTCCAATGTAATTTTCTTTGCTTTTGATATATATATATATAGGTTAATACCATATTCAAGGAACCCAAAAACTTCTAGTGAGTGTTCTAGAGAGTGGAGAGAGCTTTCTAGTGAGAGAGTGTGGGAATGTTGCACGGCGGTGGCGGTGTCCCACGAGCGGGGCGTGCTGTGGTGGTGCCGTGCGGGTGCGGGTGGTGTGAGGCAGTGGCGGCGTGGTTCGCGTTTGCTATTTCCGGCAGCTATGGGTCGGAAACCCAAAGGTAAGAGAGCCATTTCTCCCGAGCAACAGCATTTCTCTGTTCCTGACCCAGGAGAGGATGCCGCTGTGAATGCATATGTTGATTCCAGTATGAAAAAAGGCAAAGATTTGCTGCAGGTTTCCAAAGCTCCAAAGCTTCAGGAAGAAAATTCCAGCTCAGATCATTACATGTCCGATTCCTCTAATGATGAGTCAGATGATGAACTCTCCATTACAATATCTGATTCCTCCTCCAATCTCATCTTGACTCCTGCTGATGTTGCATCTGATGCAAAGTTGTTGATGTCCGCTAACTGTCCGCCAGTTATTCGACAGAATGCCAGAGACAGCTGCCCGTCAACCGTTCGACAAAATGCTTCACCATCAATTTTGCCTGCACCAGGTTCTCTGGGACCCAATGCTACAAGCCAACTAAATACAAATGCAAAGCAATTCACTCCTGGAACAGTAGATGCATTGTTAACAATTTGTGGTGGCTCTGGCGCTCCCCCAATGCCATTAGTTTCATCCCAACCTGCTCGACCATCTATTAATCCAACAGCTGTGAACAAGGCTTCATTGCCGGCCTCTGCTGCTGCTCCGAAAAAGCTTCCCCAAGCCTGGGCTCAAAATATCCTTACGGTTCATGAAGCGCCTCTTGAGCCCAAAGAAAATTTCCCGAAGGATGGTTTTATTACTCTTGATGAAGAAAAATCTGATAAAATTAAATCTAACTTTGATAATGCACTTGTTGGCCGTGTCTTGGGGAAGGATTTCAAGTTCGATTTCCTATCGTCACATCTTCAAGCAAAATGGGGCGCATACGCTGGATTTCGTATCAACGACCTTGGAAACGGGTGTTTTATCGTATTTTTTGCGGACAAAGAGAGTAAGGACCAGGTCTGGATTGGCGGACCTTGGCATGTGGCTGGATGCGCAGTTGGTCACGACCGTTGGTCTGAGAGCTTTATTCCCTCTAAAAATCCGGATATGTGTGTACCAGAAATGACTGGGATAATCTTTTGGAATTGCAGGGGGGCTAGCAAGCTCGCCTCGCGTGCATATCTTAAGGATCTTGTCCGTAAGCAACACCCTATAGCTGTTTTTCTACTTGAAACCCGCAAACAATCTCTCACCCGCCGCAAAGCTGATAGACTTATTGGGCGACAATGGAGCATTGAAATAATCCCCTCACTCGGGAAATCAGGAGGCATTATCCTGCTCTGGTTAAATGAGATAGTAAAGGTTGATTCAATTATTAAAAACCCGCAATATTTGATCGCCTCCGTGACCCTTCCGACCGGTTCGATATAGCAATTGGGCGTAATTTATGCTAGTAAATATATACACAGACGGAGATTGATTTGGGAAGACCTTTCCAAGTTGGACTTGACCATCCCAACAATCATTGGCGGCGATTTTAATTGTGTCCTGCGGCCGAATGAGAAGCGGGGAGGCAGCGGTGTCAACCTTAATAAAGGGCCATACGAATTTACAAATTTTATTACACTGTGCGGCCCGCATGAGTTCCCTTACACAGGGAATGCTTTCACTTGGTGCAACAACATGGATCCACATGCCCGTGTGCTGTCCAGACTCGATCGAATCCTGCTTAACTCCCCGGCCCTCCTTGATTTTCCAGGCTCTATGTCCACCATTTGCCACGGATAGCTTCGGACCATGCTCCGTTGCTTCTTGAAGTTGATAAGCTTTAATTCTCCTCACCTGGCCGACTAAAATTTGAAGAGGCGTGGATGATGTTACCTAATGCGCATGTGATTGCATTTACGGCATGGAGAATGCGGCGGCTGGAGCTCCTAGCAAAATTCTGGCGAACAAATGCGCAAGAACAATCAAAGCTTTAGCTCGCTGGAGTAAATTCAATGTCAAGACAGAAACTGAGACGGCAAGTAAGTTGGAAGCTGAGATAAAGGTTTTACAATTGCGGGATGCTGACCGCCCCCTGGATGACTTGGAACTTCATAACCTACGGGTTCTAGTGGCCAACTACAATCAAGCTCAAGCAAGATTAGAAACCTGGTGGTGGCAACGGGCTAAATGAAAATGGTTGACGCATGGGGATCACAACTCCGCTTTTTTCCATGTGGCTGCTACCCAACGGAAGCATGAAAATAGGATTTTTTTTTCTATCCGTAAAAATGGTCTTACCATTGTTGATGAGAAGGACATTGAGCTGGAATTTGTTAATCACTTTGCTTTGAGATGGTGCCTGGATGATACCACATCCCAAGACAACCTGTCGTGCCCCCACAAAGATAGTGAATGATGTCGATGCACAACACCTTTTATCGCCCCCATCAGACACTGAAATTAAAGCTTCTATTTTCTCATTCGGCCGCAATAAATCCCCAGGTTTTGATGGCGTCACTCACTCCTTCTTTACCAGCTTTTGGGGCTTTGCAATGATTGAAATTGTGGATGCTGTTAAAGAGTTTTTTGCTAGTGGACGCATGGATCCTAGTTGGAAGGATACACTTGTCATGCTTATCCCGAAATGTGAGAGGCCCTGCCTTCCCGAACAGTACCGCCCAATTAGCTTGTGCTCGTCTATCTACAAAGTGGTGGCGAAAATCATCGCTAATCGGATGAAACCCCTATTATGCAACATCATTTCGGAGGAGCAAGCCGCCTTAGTGTCGGGAAGGTTGCTCTCCGACCATTGCATCTTGGCTCATGAAATCATGCATCGTCTTCACACAACCGAAAGCAAAGATGGGTTTATGACAATCAAGCTTGATATGGAGAAAGCTTGTGACAGAATTCAATGGAGTTTCGTCAGACGCGCCCTGCATGCTTTCAATTTTCTGATTGGCTGGATACATTTGATCTTGGAATGCATCTCAAATCTGAGGTATGATCTTCTTATTAATGGAGTTGGAGCTTCATGGATCAACGCCACGTGCGGATTGTGACAAGGGTGTCCCTTATCGCCTTATCTCTTCATTATATGCTCAGAATTTCTATCCCTCCTCATAAAATTAATCATCATCCTGGCTTGGGCATCAAGGTTGGTTCTTCCGCACCTAAGATTTCTCATCTTTTATTTGCTGATGATACCTTGATGTTTGGCTCGGCGACTATGGGCACGGCGAAATGCTTCTCATCCATTATAAATGACTATTGCTCTTATTCGGGCGAGGCGATAAATCCTACCAAATCGAGCATTCTATTTGGGACGAAAGTTCCGACTGCTTCAAAGGACCGGATTCTTCGTGAACTCGGCCACAAAAATGTCAAAGCTCTATCTTACCTCGGCATCAAACTCCGGCCCGGGCGTGCCCGGACTAGTTATTACGATGGCTTGTTGTCCAAATTATCTAGCAAAATCCGAAGTTGGGGGGATAGGCACATTTCTATGGCCGGGCGATTAACTCTGCTACAAAGCACACTGGAGGCAATTCCGCTGCACACGCTTGCTAATTCGTCGGTGCCGAACTCGATGTTGAACAAAATTAATTCCTTTCTCAAGAATTTCTTATGGAATAGCTCAAGAAATAAAGGAGGCATCCACTTTGCTAGCTGGGAGAACATCTGCCTGCCAAAGGAGATGGGAGGATTGGGTATAAAAAAATATGGCGCTATGGTGGCGTATTTTGATGGGACGGGTGGCGGCTCGCGTCTTAAATTCTGACGGAAGCCTGCTTGCTCGCACTCTTCGCAGCAAATATGGCGAGACCGATTTTTTCACCCGCAAAAGGAGCCAATCGGAAATTTGGAAAACGATTGCATTAGGTAATGGTATCATCACCCGCCATACATTCTGGAGTATAAGTACAGGGCTCTCTGTTTCAACACTTGATGACAATTGGCTGGGTATTATGCAATTATCACAATGGCCCACTTTTGTAAATGTTTATGGTATTCCTGATAAGGTGGCTGGTTTGCTGGATAGTGAGGGTAAGTGGTCTGACATTTGCCTCACTTGGTTTGGGGCTGATCTGATGGAGATCATCAAGTTTTTGCCGAGAAATGGTGCAGGATAGGCGGACAAGCTGATCTGTGTTCATACCGAGACAGAGAAATTGAATGCTGCTGCTACTTATTCCTCTGAGTGCAGCCCATCCCCCTATATTGGAAGCAATATTTGGGAAATTAAATCGCAGCCGAGAATGAAAATGCTCCTATGGCGAGCTGTTAATAATTTCCTCCCCACAAATCACTGGTTATACAACCATCGACTTCGTAATGATGCTAGCTGTCCTTGGGGTGTGGTGAAGAGGAATCGCTCCATCACATCATCCAGCGTTGTAGATTTACTTCCAAGATAAAAACCGAAGGGTCCAGATTAAATATCCAGCCTAATGTTTTCAATCAAGATTTATTTGACTTCATCTGCAATGACAATCTTACCAACGAAAATCCTGATATGGCCACTTTTATTTGCTCAATTTTGTACAACATCTGGAAAGCAAGGAACGCCAAAGTGCATGGTGAGCCTTTCTTGCTACCGGCATCAATTATCATCAATGTTATTTTGGACTCATCGCACGGTAACTGGGTGCCCCTTTGTAACCGACAATCAACATGGTCGCCCCCGCACAATGGATGTCTAAAAATAAATTTCGATGGCTCAGTCTTGGAAAAAACATGGCGGGGCTGGGTAGAATTATCCAAAATCATGATGTGACTTGATTGCTGCTAGAGGTATCCCGCACCGAAGCCGATGGGTGAGTATGACAGAATATTTGGCGGCTAATCTGGACTACAACTCGCGACACATCATCGTGCTGGAGTGGTTGGATTCATACTTGAAGGAGACTCACAGGATGCCATCTCAAAGATAATTACAATCCTTTCCGGTTGCTTCTCCGGACATATTGAAGGCATGGTGGCTCGCTGCATGAACGATCTACCAAGATTGGTGCTCTCGCAGGTTGATCGAAAGGCAAATTCCACCGCCGACCACAATGCAAAAATTGTTTGCCATCTTGAATATGAATGGATAAGAGGGATGCCTCTTACTAGTGCTTTCTCTTCTATTTTGAGGCATGATACCAACTACTTGTAGGCTATTTTTTAGTGTTATATATATCTAGGCTAATGCCAAAATTCAAGAAAACCAAAAACTTTGGGAGCTCTCATTTGTTTTCTTCTTCTCTCTCTCTCTTGGTTTCTAGAGAGAGACTCTCCAATGGCGAGAGGGGGCCTTGTGCCTTCCTCTCCCCCAAGGCGGGTGCAGCATGGTGGTTCGGCGACAGGCGGTTCTTGGCAGACGGATGCTGGTGACGATGGCTCGGCGGGACGGGCTGGTTCGAGCTCGGTGGCGAGCAAGGGTGGGCGGGTTGCTGTTTGGAATGTGGTGGGGATGTGTAATCCCATACAGGCCATTGTTCCTTTTGTCGCCGGAGATGCTCACGGTCAGGATGAGTCCTGGGCGTCAATGGTGGATGCGGATGAGCTGGTGCGATCCGATGTAGGTATGCCTACTTTGGATGTGAATGCTAATGATGGTTTAATGGCTCCGGAGGAGTGTCCTTCTTCCTGGGGAGATTGGGGTGGTGCTGGCGTTGGCCATGCTGCAGAAAGCTGTAAAAATGTGAACTGCACACAAGGTGTTTGTCTAAATGCCAGACCAAATTCTGCATGGGGAAATCCTAATCAACGAAGAAGCAAAGCGCGGCATGATGTTTTTGAGATAAAAGAATCCCTAGAGGAATTTTGTCATGATGGCAAAATTGTCCAAATGGACGAAGCTCTGGTCCGGCATGCCATGGGGCGATTTGAGTTCGCCATCGTTGGAAAACTACTTGGGCGGCGGCTTCCCTTTCAAATCCTTCTATCGGATCTCAGCGAAAAGTGGCATTCTTTTGGGGAATTTCAACTCATAATGCTTAGTGAGGACCGCTTTACATGCATTTTCCAATCATCGGAGGCAAGGGATGGGGTTCTTATGGGCAGACCGTGGTATGTGAACGACTATATCGTGGGAATTGATGCTTGGTCGAAGGAGTTCTTCCCATCTTCCTTGAATGGAATGTCTTCCCCACTTTGGGTTCGTTTACCCCCACCTTCCGTTAATTTATTGGGACAAAAAAATCTGGGACGAATTGCGGCGACCTTGGGGGAACCTTTATGGCTCGATACTGTTACAAGCAGGTGGTAGCGGGCCGAGTATGCGAGATTTTGTGTTAAGGCGGACCTCTCCAAACCCCTACCGGCTGGAATTTGGATCGGTGGGCCTTTTGGCAACTTTTTCAAAGGGTGGAATATGAAGGTGTTGCTTCAATCTGTTTCCATTGTGGATGTATGGGCCACATAATTGACAAGTGCATGCTGCACCCACCTCCTGTGACGCCGCCAAAAGCCCCTGCTACCAAACTTAATGAGCCTCCTGTTATACCCGATGTGGCTAAGCCGCCTGCCCCAGGGGACAAAGGCAAAGCTCCTATTATAGCCGATGTGGCTGAACCGACTCCTATGGGCGGCCTGGATGGTCCGAATGATGTTAGCAATTACAGGCCTTGGATCATTGCTCGCCGCCGGAAACAGCCTAAAGACAAGAAAAATCAGGTTGGCCCGGGCTCGTCTGCACCTCATCCTCCGCCCTTGCCGGTGTAGCCGACCCATCCTTGGTTTGGAACAGAACAACCGCTTGGTGGCGTCTTCACGGCCACCAGCCCGTCGCCGAATTTGGAACATTCGGATGACGTCCCCCCGACTAAATCCAAACGCAAATCCAAGAAGAAGAAGGAGGCTATAAATGCTAATGCTAGCCTGAATGAGGAGTTCTTTCTCCCAATTCCGCCCCAACATGATTCCCGAAAGCGGGGCAAAGGTACTGTGGACAACCTCATTAACGACGGCGTGGACGCGTCCCCTTTGGTGGATTAATGTCTAATACGATCCTGTGGAATTGTCGGGGAGTGCAAAAAAAGGAGACGGGACATGTGTTGCGGGAACTCCTCGACAAATATGATAGTGGCATTGTTGGGTTGTTTGAAACTAAGGTGGAGAGTTTCACCATTAGGATGTGGACCATCTTGCTGGGCGACGATGGGACTTCTTTCATCATCCGGCGATTGGTAAATCTGGTGGCTTGGCGGTGCTTTAGCATAGAGATCTTATATCATGTTCTATTCGACTCTCGTCTTCTCAATGTGTGGTGGGGGATTTTACTCTCCCAAACAAAACTATCTGGTGTGTGATCTTTGTGTATGCTAGTAAGGACCGGCATGTTCGCCATGTCCTGTGGGAGTCCCTTGCGGAGCATTCACCTTTCGAGGATCCTCTTATTGTTGGGGGCGACTTCAACTGCATTCTCAGGGCGGAATATAGAAGGGGTGGTCGACCGTTCTCTTATACTCTTGGGTCCAGAGAGATGGAGAAGGCCCTCATACAGTTGAATCTTCATGAACTGGGCTTTGTTGGGCCCGCCTTTTCTTGGTGCAACAACAAACCGGTGCGCGACCGTGTGTGGAGATGGCTGGATCGGATGCTTTCTAACGAGGCTACGATGGATCGTTTCCCTCTCGCGCTGGTGCGCCATCTTCCGTGGTTAGCATCTGACCACTGCCCTGTCTTGCTCCAGCTGATGGAGAGACAAACAATGCCGGATTTACGATGGCTTAAGTTTGAGGATACATGGCTCTCATATCCTGCCTGCGGTAGAATTGTCCGCAAAACTGGCTTCGGCGAGACTCTGGGGCTGTGCCGAAGTGCTGGACCCCAAATGCCAGTGTACGCTCTGCGCCCTATTTTTTTGAGCGACAACACGACTAGGAAATTTGGAGAAACAAAGGCGTAACTGGACTGTGAAATATATTATTTGTAAACAAAAGAATGCTCTGATGTGGGGCTTACCGATGTGGAGAGCTCCCTTCTTGTCTCCAAAGTTAAAGAGCTCACCTCAACTTTGGCCCGACTTGACTCATGGTGGAAACAACGGGCTAAAATCTGATGGATCAATGAGGGGGATGCTAACTCACACTATTTCGACTCCATCACCTCCGCCCGGCGTCGCTCTAACTGTATCTCCCACATCGAATATGAGGATCGCGAGATCATTGATGACCCTTCGTTGATTGAGCAGGAATTCATCACCTTTTTCTCCCATAAATGGACATGTAATCGGCCCTGTCTTGATTGTTGATCGACCCTCCCGAAGGCTCAACGCATCTCGGCTGCCACGTCTGTGGAGCTGCTCCAGACTGTGCAGGAGGACGAAATTTGGGCTGCTATCCAATCGTTGAAAGGCAACCGGGCTCCAGGGGGGGACGGGATAACGGCCTCATTCTTTCAGAACTTTTGGTCGATCATCAAGGATGATGTGTGCAAGGCGATTATCGATTTCTTTACTATCGGGTTCATGGCACCGCAATGGAAGGAAACCCTTGTCATTCTTATTCCCAAACGTTCTAATGCTGCTCGACCAGATCTGTTTCGGCCTATCATCTTGTGTGTCACTATTTATAAAGTTGTGGCCAAAATTATTGTGTGGAGGCTGCAACCCCACCTCGTTGGTCTTATTTCTGAGGAGCAGGGTGCTTTTGTCCCAGGCCGATCCATCTCTCATCATTGTCTTATTGCCCAAGAGGTCATGCACAAGCTGAAAGTCTCTACGGCTCGTGGCGGTATCCTAATGGTGAAAATTGAGATGGAACAAGCCTACGAGAAGATGTCCTGGGAGTCCCTCCAGCATGCTCTCCTTTGGTTTGGGTTCCCGGATCAATTCTCTAGATGGATCATCCAGTGTGTTCAAAGGCCTCGTTTCTCGCTGCTGCTGAACGGGGCTCGGACGGCTTGGATTGATGCTGAATGAGGCTTTCACCAAAGGTGCCCTCTCTCACCCTATATCTTTATTTTAGTTGTTGAACCTCTTTCTTGTATATTGAAACAACAGGGCAACAACATCGGCATGTCGCTGAGTCCGGGGGGCCCGCGCCTCACTCATCTCCTGTACGCGGATAATATCCTCCTGTTCTCGGAGGTCTCCACTGGTACTGTTACCTCTCTTAGCAGAGCTATGGAATTCTATGTAGCTGGACGGGGTAAAAAATTAATATCGCCAAATCTATGGTCGTTTTCAGCAACGCCATGCCCAATTGGAAGGCGAATCGCTTTACTCGCAACTTGGGATTTGCTCGTGTCCGCGAACTCCAATACCTGGGCATTACCCTGGCCATGCGGAAGCTACGGGCTGCGGAGTTTATGGAGCTGCTGCTGCGGGTGAACTCCACAATCCGGTGCTGGAGTTTTTGGAAACTCTCACTTGCGGGCCGTGCAACGCTTATTAATTCCTCGCTGCTGCCAATGGCTATGTTTGCTATGACTCATTCTGACATTCCTGCGGCCTCGCTGCGTATGGTGGAAGATCATGCCCGCTTTTTTCTCTGGAAGAAGAACGTTTCACACCGGGGGTTCACTATGTTGCACGGGATGATGTGTGCACGCAGAAGTATTACGGTGGCTTGGGGTTTCACTCTACCCTTAACTGGCGGGGCCCTCTCCGCGCGAGGCTGGCCTGGGATGTACTAAGGTCGGGCGCATCCCTCTTCCAATTGATTTTCCAATCTCGCTATCCTCAAGGGTTTGACCCGGGGCTAGTTCGCTGTGGTGACTCGTTTATTCTCCACTTTTAATGGATGGGATGTCTGCTCTGCTGCCGCTGCTGTGTTGACGGATTGGAGGGGGACATAATGTAGATGCACTGTCGGATGCCTGGATATTTGAGGTGCCTCTTGCTCGGTGGCCCACATTTGCCAATTGTCATGCTTTGGAAGGTCTCTCGGTTGCTGATTTAATGGATGACGAGGGCAACTGGGCCGGGATATGTTGGCGGACCTGTTCTCCCCGGATTTGATAGATATCATCACTCGTATCCCTATTTGACGTGCCTCTTGCTCGGTGGCCTGACGGATGCTGGTGACGGTGGCTCGGCGGGGCGGGCTGGTTCGAGCTCGGTGGCGAGCATGGGTGGGCGGGTTGCCGGTTGGACTGTGGTGGGGATGGGTAATCCCGTACAGGCCATTGTGCCTTTTGTCGCCGGCGATGCTTGCGGTCAGGATGAGTCCTGGGCATCAATGGTGGATGCAGATGAGCTGGTGCGATCCGATGTAGGTATGCCTACTTTGGATGTGAATGCTAATGATGGTTTAATGGCTCCGGAGGAGGGTCCTTCTTCCTGGGGAGATGGGGGTGGTGCTGGCCTTGGCCATGCTGCAGAAAGCTGTAAAAATGTGAACTGCACACAAGGTGTTTGTCTAAATGCCAGACCAAAATCTGCCTGGGGAAATCCTAGTCAACGAAGAAGCAAAGCGCGGTATGATGTTTTTGAGATAAAAGAATCACTACAGGAATTTTGTCCTGATGGCAAAATTGTCCAAGTGGACAAAGCTCTGGTCTGGTAAGCCATGGGGCGATTTGAGTTCGCCATCGTTGGAAAACTACTTGGGCGACGGCTTCCCTTTCAAATCCTTCTGGCGGATCTCAGTGAAAAGTGGCATTCTTTTGAGAATTTCAGCTCATAATGCTTAGTGAGGACTGCTTTACGTGCATTTTCCAATCATCGGAGGCAAGGGATGGGGTTCTTATGGGCGGACCGTGGTATGTGAACGGCTATATCGTGGGAATTGATGCTTGGTTGAAGGAGTTCTCCACTTCTTCCTTGAATGGAATGTCTTCCCCACTTTGGGTTTATTTACCCCCACCTTTCGTTAATTTATTGGGACAAAAAAAATCTGGGACGAATTACGGCGACCTTGGGGGAACCTTTATGGCTCGATGCTGTTACAAGCAGTGGGAGCGGGCCGAGTATGCGAGATTTTGTTTTAAGGCGGACCTCTCCAAACCCTACCGGCTGGAATTTGGATCGGTGGGCCTTTTGGCAACTTTTTTCAAAAGGTGGAATATGAAGGTGTTGCTTCAATCTGTTTCCATTGTGGATGTATGGGCCACAAAATTGACAAGTGCGTGCTGCGCCCACCTCCTGTGACGCCACCAAAAGCCCCTGTTGCCAAACGTAATGAGCCTCCTGTTATACCCGATGTGGCTAAGTCCCCTGCCCCGGGGGACAAAGGCAAAGCTCTTATTATACCCGATGTGGCTGCCACCGACTCCTATGGGTGGCCTGGATGGCCCGAATGATGTTGGCAACTACAGGCCTTGTATCATTTCTCGCCGTCGGAAACGGCCTAAAGACAAGAAAAATCAGGTTGCCCCGGGGCCGTCTGCACCTCATCCTCTGCCCTAGCCGGTGCAGCCGACCCATCCTTGGTTTGGAATAGAACAACTGCTTGGTGGTTTCTTCACGGCCACCAACCCGTCGCAGAATTTGGAACATTCGGGTGACGTCCTCCCGATTAAATCCAAACGCAAATCCAAGAAGAAGAAGGCGGCTATAAATGTTGATGCTAGACTGAATGAGGAGTTCTTTCTCCCAATTCCGCCCTAACATATTTCCCGAAAGCGGCGCAAAGGTGTTGTGGACAACCTCATTAACGACGGTGGGGATGCGTCCCCTTTGGTGGATTAATGTCTAATACGATCCTGTGGAATTGTCGGGGAGTGCAGAAAAAGGAGACGAGACATGTGTTGCGGGAACTCCTCGGCAAATATGACAGTGGAATTGTTGGGCTGTTTGAAACTAAGGTGGAGAGTTTCACCACGAGGGATGTGGACCGTCTTGCTAGGAGATGATGGGACTTCTTTCATCATCTGGCGATTGGTAAATCTGGTGGCTGGTGGTGCTTTGGCGTAGCGATCTCATCTCATGTTCTATTCGGCTCTCGTCTTCTCAATGTATGGTGGGGGATTTTTCTCTCCCAGACAAAACTATCTGGTGTGTGATCTTTGTGTTTGCTAGCAAGGACCGACATGCTTGCCGTGTCCTGTGGGAGTCCCTTGCGGAGCATTCGCCTTTCAAGGGTCCTCTTATTGTTGGGGGTGACTTCAACTGCATTCTCAGGGCGGAAGATAAGAAGGGTGGTCGACCGTTCTCTTACACTCTTGGGTCCAGAGAGATGGAGGAGGCCCTCATACAGTTGAATCTTCATGAACTGGGTTTTGTTGGGCCCGCCTTTTCTAGGTGCAACAACAAGCCGGTGCGTGACCGTGTGTGGACACGGCTGGACCGGATGCTGGCTAACAAGGCTACGATGGATCGTTTCCCTCTCATGCTGGTGCGCCATCTTCCGCGGTTAGCATCTGACCACTGCCCTCTCTTGCTCCAGCTGATGGAGAGACAAACCAGGTCGGATTTATGATGGCTTAAGTTTGAGGATACTTGACTCTCATATCCTGTCAGTGGTAGAATTGTCCGCAAAACCTGGCTTCGACGAGACTCGGGGGCTGTGCCGAAGTGCTGGCCCGCAAATGCCAGCGTACGCTCTGCGCCCTGTTTTGTTGGAGCCACAACATGACTAGGAAATTGGGAGAAACAAAGGTGCAACTGGAATATGAAATCTATGATTTGCAAAAAAAGAATGCTCTGATGCGGGGCTTACCGATGTGGAGAGCTCCCTTCTTGTCTCCAAAGTTAATGAGCTCACTTCAACTTTGGCCCGGCTTGACTCATTGTGGAAACAATGGGCTAAAATCCGATGGATCAATGGGGGGATGCTAACTCACACTATTTCCACTCCATCGCCTCCGCCCAGCGTTGCTCTAACCGTATCTCCCACATCGAATATGAGGATCGCGAGATCATTGATGACCCTTCGCTGATTGAGCAGGAATTCATCACCTTTTGTCCCGTAAATGGATGTGTAATCGGCCCTGTCTTGATGGCTTGCCGACCCTCCCGCAGGCTCAACGCATCTCAGCTGCCACGTCTGTGGAGCTGCTCCGGACTGTGCAGGAGGACGAAATTTGGGCTGCTACCCAATCGTTGAAAGGCAACCGGGCCCCAGGGTGGGACGGGATAACAGCCTCATTCTTTTAGAAATTTGTCTGATCATCAAGGATGATGTGTGGAAGCCGATTATCGATTTCTTTACTACTGGCTTCATGGCACCGCAATGGAAGGAAACCCTTGTCATTCTTATTCCCAAATTTCCTAATGCTGCTCGCCCGGATCTGTTCCGGCCTATCAGCTTGTGTGTCACTATTTATAAAGTTGTGGCCAAAATTATTGTGGGGAGGCTGCAGCCCCACCTCGCTGGTCTTATTTCTGAGGAGCAGAGTTCTTTTGTCCCAGGCCAATCTATTTCTCATCATTGTCTTATTGCCCAAGAGGTCATGCACAAGCTGAAAGTCTCTACGGCTCGTGGTGGTCTCCTAATGGCGAAGATTGACATGGAACAAGCCTACAACAAGATGTCGTGGGAGTCCCTCTAACATGCTCTCCATTGGTTTGGGTTCCCGGATCAATTCTCTAGGTGGATCCTTTAGTGTGTTCAAAGGCCTCGTTTCTCGTTGATGTTGAACGGGGCTCGGACGACATGGATTGATGCCGAGTGCGGCTTTCACCAAGGGTGCCCTCTCTCACCCTATATCTTTATTTTAGTTACTGAACTACTTTCTTGTATATTGAAACAACAGGGCAACAACATCGGCATGTCACTGAGTCCGGGGGGGGGGGGGGGGGCGCGACTCACTCATCTCCTATACACGGATGATATCCTCCTATTCTCGGAGGTCTCCACTAGTGTTGTTACCTCTCTTAGCAGAGCAATGGAACTCTATTGTCGTTGGACAGGACAAAAAATAATATCGTCAAATCTATGGTCGTTTTCAGCAATGCCACGCCCAATTGGAAGGTGAATCGCTTTACTCGCAACTTGGGATTTGCTCGTGTCCGCGAACTCCAATACTTGGGCGTTACCCTGGCCATGCGGAAGCGGGCTGCAGATTTTACAGAGCTGCTGATGCGGGTGAACTCCACAATCTGGTGCTGGAGTAATCGGCAACTCTCACTTGCGGGCCGTGCAGCGCTTATTAATTCCTCGCTGCTGCATATATCTGTGTTTGCTATGACTCATTCTGACATTCCTGCGGCATCGCTACGTATGGTGGAAGCCCGTTCCCCTTTTTTCTCTAGAACGTTTCGCACTGCGGGGTTCACTATGTTGCATGGGATGATGTGTGCACGCCGAAGGATTACGGTGGCTTGGGGTTTCACTCTACCCTTAACTGGCGGGGCCCTATCCGCGCGAGGCTGGCCTGGGATGTACTAAGGCTGGGCGCATCCCTCTTCCAATTGATTTTCCAATCTCGTTATCCTCAAGGGTTTGACTCGGGGCCAGTTCGTCGTGGTGACTCGTTTATTCTCTGACTTTTAATGGATGGGATGTCTGCTCTGCTGTCGCTGCTGTGTTGGCGGATTGTACGGGGACATAATGTAGATGCATTGTCGGATGCATGGATATTTTAGGTGTCTCTTGCTCGGTGGCCCACATTTGCCAATTGCCATGCTTTGGAAGGGCTCTGGTTGCTAATTTAATGGATGACGAGGGCAACTAGGACGGGGATACATTGGCGGACATATTCTCCCCGGATTTGATAGATATCATCACTCGTATATCGCAGTTGGGTCGAACCGCTATTGACGAGCCGGAAATCGGGTCGCGGTTCGGCGGGCATACAATTAAGGGGTTAGCCTATGCTGCTCAGGCCTCCCCGCCCATTGACTCCTTCTCTTGCTTGCGCGCCTGAAGCTGCACCCGCGGGAGCGATTTTTCCGGTGGCGAATGTCCCGGGGTGCAATTCCTACCAACGTTTAGCTTCACAGGCGGGGGCTCGGATTAGATCTTGATTTCCCTTGGGGCTGCGGAATGGCGGAGACGGTGGACCACCTGCTTGGGGCTTGCTCAACTCTTCAGATGGTGAGCACGATGCTGCTATGATGGGGCATTGCTTTACCTCTTTGCTACGATGGCTCATATGAGTGTATGAACAATAACTATTCAAATATTTAACCTAAGGTCTAAGATTATTTCTTAAAATAATTAGTAATTATTATAATTTTTCTAAATTATTGTTATACATACATTTTCATGAGAAGTGTTCAACATTAAAGTTGTAGATCTCGACGAGATGTGCAACTTTCATGTCGAACACTTTTTTATTTGAAGCAATTTAGACCCTCGATTTGGCCCCGGAAAAAAGTCACGCCGAACAAATATACGGACGCCCGGGATCGGGATGACTTTTTTCGGGGGCCGAATCGGGTCTTAAATGACATCATATTGATGAGTCCACTTTATATACCTATTTTCGGACTCATCTGGGCTTGTTTTTCGTCGCTTGCACTTCACTTTTAGTTCATTATCATATATATTTCATCTTGTCTATATTTCCATAGGAAGTGCACATTTATGCCCGTGGCTGTGTATTTTGTTATTCTTATAGTCTGTACTCCTTTTTGTTATTGTTTGGAATGTCTGCACATATCAGTGATTGGTTTTTCTTTCGGTACAGGGGTCATGTGCGTGTTCCGGGACGGTTGTGAAACAGGAATACTGCACACGATCATGGGATCTAATGCGCATGACCACTGGTCGTGCGCCCCTGATCGTGCGCACTACTCTACGTTTTCCAGAATCAGCCTGGGGTAAGCGCACGACCACTGGACATATTGCGAACGACCACCGGTCGTGCGCCACTGATCGTGTGCATTTATTCCTCTTTTTTGGAGTCCTGTCTGGGTAATCGCACGATCATTGGACTTAGTGCGCACGACCACTGGTCGTGCGCCACTACTCGTGCCCATTATCCATGTTCTTCTTCCTGATATTCCATTACAGTGCGCACGAGCACAGGACATAGTGCGCACGACCACTGGTCGTGCGCATTGTTCATTTGTGCATTTGTATAAATAGTGCAGGTTCCGCCCTAATCGAGATCGCCCATTTCCTCCGCCGTTTTCATCTCCGAGGAGGGATTCCGCCATCCTCCTTCAATCTCCACACTAGGGAGGTGCTCCGGGCAAGCTTTCACCGCAAAATCCGAGCCGGAGCTTCCTCTCGGCCTTCTCCTTCATCCTGAGCTTCAAGTAGGGTTTGACGCCATAGCCATCAAGCAAAGGAAAGCTAGCAAACTTCGTCCGCTATCGTGAGACGAAGAAGACGGGTCATTGGAAGGTGGTGACAGCCATTCTCTATCCCGGACGCAGTTGAGGACCGAGCTTGTACGCGGAATGACAACCCGACGATTCCAACCGTGAATCCTCAGCAAGGCTTCGGATTCGGTCGATCTCTTGACTTGTTCTTGCTTTATTGTTGAATATTGGTGTTTAACTTTATTTATATTGATGAAGTGCACTGTGGTTGTTTATGTTATGTGTTTCATGTCTATGTGATTCTTATTTCATATTACTTCCTAAGTTGATTGTTGCGCCTTATATTCCATCCACCATCCATCCACCCTTGCCGCACTAGCAATTGCTAGTGGCATGCGTAGCGAAGAGGTGCTTACGACCCTCATTCCGCCGTTCTCACCACCTCATCCGCGAGCCTACTCTTCCATCCGCCTAGCGATTCGGTGCATAGCGGCCCGACTAGTCTTCCATCCCGCCTGACGAAGCATCGCATAGCGGCGTTGCATAAGAGTAGTTGTTAGCCTTTTATTTTCTGTTTCCGCAATAACAAACCCCCCCCCCCCCCCTAGTTAGCTCTGACCTGAGACTTCAATCTCAAGTCCTCCTCGAAATTAACTCCACCTTACTGTGTTCCTTGTGAGATCGATACTTGGGAAAACCCCCATTTTATATTACTTGTGCGACTGGTTCACTGCCGTGATCTTTAGCATCACATATTAAAAAAATGTTGAACATGAAAGTTGTAGATCGTGACAAGATCTACAACTTTCATGTTGAACACTTTCTGATTTGAAGCCGTTTAGTCCCCCGATTTGACCCAGGAAAAGTCGTGCCGAAAATCTGTACGAACGCCCGGGATCGACGTACCCTTTTTCGGGGGCCAAATCGTGGGATTAAACGACATCATATTAAGAAATGATCAACATGAAAGTTGTAGAACTCGACGAGATCTTTTACTTTCATGTTGAACACTTTTTTGATTTGATGTAGTTTAGACCCCCCGATTTAGGTCCCGAAAAAAAAACGCCGAAAATCTGTACGGACCACTCGTTCCATGCACGTCTTTTTTCGGGCCCAAATTGGAGGCCTAAACGACTTAAAATCAAAAACTGGTCCACATGAAAGTTGTAGATATCCAGAAAACTAAATATTCATCAATAATTCCAGGAAAATTACGGACGGCTCGTTATAATTCCAGAAAAATAAATAAATGATCTTTTGGTAGTGAGAATACTCTTATAATATTTTTGCCAAGATTGTCTCTAAGGGATCAAATTTCGTTTTAATGGCCTCGTTATTATGCGTTCATGTGCACTATTGAATGCCACATTACTACATTCACACCAGCGCATCTTTTGAGTTATGGAAGGCTAGTGGCCGGAATAATAAATACTATTAAGGAAAAACGTGGGAGTACCCCCCTTATAGTGATATTCTACAATGAGGGGTAGGGGGACGAATCTACTGCGACTTGGGGCAGAATCTTAGTGGATCGTGGCAACAAGACCACTCTTCCACGTACAATACCCTGTCCCGAATTTAAGTCGTCTGCAAAAGATTCTACCGATCATTCGTTTGAAACTGCAATTAAAGGCATCCACGCAAGTTATGTACAAAACTCGTGTGGAGGAAACCTACATCACGCACCCTTGGGAGCTGTAGCCCTACTGTTGGACATGGGACGAATGAAAGGCTCAGGCGCCACATTTTTAGAGTGGATTCTGACTTAGAGGGGTTCAGTCATAATCCTAACACGGTAGCTTCACGCCACTGGCTTTTCAACCAAGCATGATGATCAATTGTGTGAATCAACGGTTTCTCTCATACTACGTTGAATTTTTATCACGACACAATCATCAGTAGGGTAAAACTAACCTATCTCACGATGGTCTAAACCCAGCACACGTTCCCTATTGGTGGGTGAACAGTCCAACATTTGGTGAATTTTGCTTCACAATGATAGGAAGAACCGACATCGAGGGATCAAAAAGCAATTTCGCTATGAACACTTGGCTGCCATAAGCCAGTTATCCCTGTGATAACTTTTCTGACACCTCTAGCTTCAAATTCTGAAGGCCTAAGGGATCGAAAGTCCACGCTTTCACGGTTCGTTTTCGTACTGGAAATCAGAATCAAACAAGCTTTTACCCTTTTATTCCACACGAGATTTCTGTTCTCGTTGAGCTCATCTTAGGACACCTGCGTTATCTTTTAACAGATGTGCCGGCCCAGCCAAACTCCCCACCTGACAATGTCGTCCACCCGAATCGACCCACCTGGGCAAGTCTTTGTTGAAGTATTAGACCGGGCGGCCTGGCGGTCTTGTCGGCGGGTTGTTGACTGTTGAAGTATTAGACCGGGCGGCCTGGCGGTCTTGTCTGGCGGGTTGTTGACCGCACGGTCTAGCGGTTCCTTTCTAGCAGGTTTGTATTCATACTGTTGCTGTTTGTAGTCTGAGCGGTCTGGAGGTCTCTCTTAGAAGCCTGGAGACCGGGCGGTCTATCGGTCTCCTATTGTGGCGTGTTCTCTTCTTGCTGGAGTTGCCGAGCGGTTAGCCCATTTATCTAACCATGCGGCCTGTGCGGTATCTTTAATTTCTAACCGCTCAGCCCTGTACATT
The DNA here is from genome assembly GCA_039583875.1 of Platanthera guangdongensis. Taxonomy (NCBI): domain Eukaryota; kingdom Viridiplantae; phylum Streptophyta; class Magnoliopsida; order Asparagales; family Orchidaceae; genus Platanthera; species Platanthera guangdongensis. The sequence continues at coordinate 18,377,802 of CM077159.1, forward strand.
TTTAGTCCCACATTGTTTGTTTGTACTCTCTCCTATCTCCTTCATTCTATAAAAGGGAGGTCATACCTTTGTAAATGATATCTTTTTGGATAATAAAACTTTCAATTATTCAAATTTTTGTCTTCTTGTTAGCTGCGTGTTTGCTACTTTTACATGGTATCAGAGCCAACGATCGATTCGTCGTGATTCCGTCTTTAGCTCTTTTGTCCGCGCGGCTTGTCCAAGCGGCTTCTTTGCCTTGTCGCTGCCCTGTTCACGCGACTTCCTTCGGTCTATTCTCGACCTGTTCTCTCGGGTCCCTTGCTTCCTCTTCTCTTCTGTTCGCTCGGCCTCTTTTAGTTCGGGCAACCACTTTCCCTGTGCCTTGGTCTGCTTCCTGGCCGCTGGTGATCTGCCATCATGCCGCTACAGGTTCTTCTCTTTAGCCCGCTGCAGTTTCATCCTTGTTCGCTGCGGTTTCTTTCTCGTGTCCCAGCCTCCTCTTTAGGTCGTGCGACTTTCTCTCCTTTTTTCTCTCCCCGCGGCTTCTCTTCTCTCGCGCGTTTTCCTGCATTCTCTATGGCCAATTTCGGTCTCTCCACCCCCGTTATCTCTACCTCCCACCCCTATAGCTCCTCGTCCTCCTCCTACTCCTTCTGGAAACCTTGGCACGCTTTCTAAACTTGTTGGCTCCAACTATCCGGATTGGTGCGTTCTTTCACCTTTCTTCTACGCTCTCAGTGCAAGCGTCATCACCTCACCGATGACCGTCCACCTCTTAACTCTGCTCAATTTGATGACTGGGATGCGAGTGATGCGCTTGTCCGCACTTGGCTGGCAAACAGCCTTTCTAATGAGTGCCTTCCCGTCCTTCGCCATGATGAGACGGTCAAGGCTGCTTGGCTTCACCTAGCTGCTCTCTATTCGAAGGGGGCCCAGAAGTCCCGCATTTATACTCTTTATGCGGACCTCTTCGCCCGCCCTTCCATGTCTCCTGCTGCGGCTTATCAGCAGGTTCAGGCTCTTGGCGCAGAGATCCTCCAGAATCGCTCCTTCTCCGCGGACTTGGCCAACAACACAAACACTTCTAGGAACTCCTGGTTGTTTGTTATCTTCTCCGCCTTCCCAAATCCTATGATATGATCCGCCATCAGATCTTGGGTGAGGCGGAGTTTCCCACTTTGGATGCCACCGCGGCTCGCATTGCTGCTGTTACTTCGCTCTGCTCCAGCATCCTCTGTTGTCCTCCCATCCTTCCCAGAACTCCTATACTCACCAGGCTTAGCAGGGGGGCCCTAGTGGCCGCAGCCACTCAGGCGGGCGCGGTTCGTCCAGGTTCCTCTGCTCTCACTGTGGTCGTACCGACCATTCTGTTGACCGTTTCTGGCAGAAACATCCTCATCTTCGCCTTTCAGGTGATGCATCTTCCTCGACCTCCGCCTCCTCTCGGTCGTCTGCCTCTGTGGAACGACTTCAGGTAGTGCCCACGTCGTTACCC